>CM035110.1:41799017-42285957 GCA_020205505.1 Panax japonicus | reverse complement strand
TAGTCCCATCTTCCGTAGGGACTAAAAACACTAGTTAAAACTAGGACACCCAAAACCTAACTTTATATAATAATACTCACAACCCGAGGTTGGGTTTAGGAAAACAACCCAAATTGAGTGGAGGGTAGAGCAGGCCCAAAGATGTGCCCCGCCTATGGAAACCTGACCATAACATCAGTCATATCACAATAGAAGTCAGCATTTTACTTAGTGGTGGTTGATCGCATTTACTGCTTTATTTACATTTTTGATCCCCATGGAGGTGCTTCGTGGTGGTTGATCATGTCTATATATATATATAATATATATATATATATCAGGTCCGGACTCCCGGACCTGATCAAATCCGGACCCCAATTTTTTATTTTTTTTTTTGGTAGAACAAACTAAAAAAAAAAAAAAAAAAAAAAAAAAAAAAAAAAAAAAAAAAAATTATGGAACTGAAATTTTTCCAAAATAAAAGTGTTTGGGGGTGTTTTTAACACCTACCCCAACCAATGTATGTACAGTCTGCCAGACTGTACAGACATATTCGTTATAGGCATCCAAATCACGCCCAAAACACTGTATTATGGAAAAATTTCAATTCCATAAATTTTATTTTTTTTTTTGTTTCAAAAAAAAAAAAGCAAAAAAAAAAAAAAAAAAAGGTCCGTATTTTAGTAGAGTCCGGGATCCCGGACTGGCTCCGGACTCTAATATAGTATATAATATATATATATATATATATATATATATATAGATATATATATATATATATATAGCTTTTATGTATATAATTGCTTACTGCTTTTTCATATAATTACGGCATCATGTGAGCCTAGGAATTATGTGATCACAGATTTAGTCCAGTGAATCTAGATTTAATTCCCGTGATGGACATTTTCAGCTGTAAGCAGCTTGTAAATTATTCACGGTGTTTGAATTTACTTAGATGGCTTTTATGCCCATGAGGAATTCGGCACTGCTATATATTATTTTCTCGAAGATGGTTCGAATCTCGAAAATAAAGAAATCAAGCCAAACATTTAATAATAAAATGGAAGTATGAAAAGGCCTCAATTACTATTGAGCACAGGGTTTAAAAAACCTCTTTTACAAAACTATCATGTTTAAAACTGAATTTTCATACAAATTCAAACCCTTTGTATATAGGTGCGAACTAGGCCTCGCACTACTTCCAAATAACAGCACATTGACCCACACACACATATACACACACATTCATATAACATTTTCTTGAAAAGTGGCAGGTCACCGTGGTAACATGGATGTCGGGGGGTGCCTAACACCTTCCCTCGGCATAATCAAGCCCCCGAACCCAAATAAATCTCAGTTTCACGAACCCGTTTAGTAGTGTCACATCACTGGGTCAATGTGCAAACCTTTTCTCGGTTGCGTTGGTGTAACCAGTTAAAAACACCAACTGGCGACTCTTACAGTCAAATCGTCGACATATACATGTCAGACCTTTTTCACTTATTTTTTCAAACAAATCTCACATAACATGAGAACACCAAAGAACAAGAACAGAAAATGGACAAATAAAAATCCCGACTCGACAGGTGGCGACTCTGCTAAGGACTCCAATAAGAGGGCTAAGCCGTTACTACAAGCTTTTCAAACTGGTATATGCTTTTACATTTACATTATTGATAAATGTGTACGAATGAATTTTACTTACTGCACTGCAATCTATCTATCTTTGATATTAGTGCTTCGCACATGTCATCATTTTCATAAATGGTGAGACACGTTGTATGTGAATGTATGTTGTGTGGTTCCTCCACCAAGAGGCTATCATATCGGTGTTTGATTACTGGACTCGTAGGAAGACTAATTCTAATGAGGCTCAGGAAAGGAACCACCCATATTCGCATCCAGTTGAAAGACCGAATTAACTTCCTGTCAAGTAAATTGCGATGATTTGGGAACCTTCATGCCAAAAAGTTGCGAGAGTAACATAAGATAGGTCAGCCTCTGATAAACCAAACGCGGAGGAAAGTCTCTTCATGCGTTTTATTTTCAATTACTTGTTGCAAAGACAATTACATGTAATTTCATTCCATGTTCATATTTATGTAATGGAAAATATGAAGAATGTGACGCCGTATACATCACCTATTCTGAGTCGCCAAATACATGGTACAGAATACAATACAATCTTAAATATACAACATAAGCTGTGAGTTTTAATACAAATATTGTCATCTAGATAGTATTCAAACTCAAAATAAGTGTCTTGCTGTTCACTAAAGCAAGACACATTTGGGAAAGCATCAGGATCAGGAAACAGGCTGTTCAGTGGCACACAATTCTCTGGCATAAACTGCATGTGCCGAGATACTCTTTCATGCTCTGGCTTGGATTTCATGGAAAGCTCCAAACTAAAAACATCACTCGAGCCTATACAGGAAGGACCCTCAATTGTCAGCTATGCAACAAGCACCCTGAAACTTTTTCACATCTTTTCTTCATCTGTGAATACTCCACTGTTATTATAAAAGCGACATTCCAACTGGGTGGATGGCTCTCATTACCCCTGGACTGGACTGGACTCACTGACTTTATCTCATTTTTCCAAGGGAGGAAATTATCAAAACATATCCTCAGCCTCTCTCTGGCCATTTCTTTCTATAAGATATGGGAAGCAAGAAACAAAAAGCTACACAATGGGACACTCATTCCTCCAAGATGTCTTGCTACTGATGTAATTAGTATCATTAAATCTAGATTATCTACTAGTCCATCCTTTCTCAAAGCTACCAACTATTGCCAATACTACTGTAATTGGCTTAAGACAATGGTCTGATGCATGTCTGGTGTTGTGGCTGGTTTGGCTGGAACGGACTTGGGTCTGCTATGTTGGCTGTTGCTGTGTTGATGCCTTGCCTTATGTTGTATGGTTGGTTGATGCAAAAGTTGGTTGGCGCTGTTTTGCTCCTGCTTGGTCTGCTGGTGCTGTTGCAGTCTGCTGTCTGAGTTATCGGTGGTGCTGTTGCAGTCTGTTGCTAGACTGCTGCATGCATGCCTGCTGCACGCATCTAGGATTCAACTGGTTTCGGCTTGGCAGGGCAGGTCTGGTGCTAAAGGATTCGGCCTCATGGTTCGGCTCTTTGGTCAGTTTGAAAGTTGGGGGGTTCTGGTCTAGTTGGTTTAACTTTGTTCGGCTTCTTGGCACACGCAACATTTACAGTTCGGCTACTTCTGTGTTGGCAATTTAGCTTCCATGGCAGTTCGGCAGTTCGGCTTCCATGGCAGTTCGGCCTCTTCAGCGGTTTGGTTCAGCTATTGGTTCTGTTCGTTATGGGTTCAGTAGCATCTTCAGTCCGATACTGGGTTCGGCTTTTTGGTCAGTAAAGGACTGGGCTGACATCTGGGCTTGGCATCTTGGTTCGGATTCGGGGTTCAGCCTCTTGTCTTCGGGACGCTGGGGGATGCTGGTTTCGGCTTCGACTTCCTATGCTTCAGCATCCTCTTCGGCTACTGCAGTGCAGTTCAGTTCAGTCTTCGGCTCCATTCATTTGGCTGGTAGGTTTCAACTGATTGGTTGTTCAAGTTGTTTAAGTTTTCAAGCTTGTATTTACTATTGTCCTGCTTAGTAATGCTCCTTGTTCTTTCATTTGGCTTAGTTGTTAGTCTTTTGTTGTCCACATTGGGGGTTGTCCCATGTGGTTCTATCAAAAGCTTCTGGGGTATGCCCTTAGCGATTGTTTATCTCTTTTCCTTTTCAATATACAAACAAACTTAGCAAAAAAAAAAAATAAGTCCTCAATACATTTATTAACACACTATTTCATGGAATAGTGAGGACTGCTAATGCTATCATCTGGACCGTCACTCCATTCCTCGACTAGTCCCGGCTACGTTCTCATTTCCTGAAGAGAACAGTGAAAGAAAGGGTGAGCTCAACTAGCCCAGTAAGAAATATTATGACTAAGATAATGCAGAATAAATTATCATTAGTCTTCAACAATGTTAAACTGGTAAAATTCAATAGAAATCAAGTTTAACTGCAGCGGAACAAGTAATCCATTAAAAGAGTCAAGTAGAGAATAAAATCTACTAACCTCTATGATTTAAAAGGTTTTTCATCACTTTTATTGCTGGGACTCAGTTTAATATATAATCCACATCATCCCTGTACTACAGCCAAGGATATTCATTAGTATCCAACCATAAATTATCCATACACTACGGGCCAATGATATTCGTGTATTCATCAATGGTCATGATCATGCCAACAACTGTCCATCAATGCACTACGGGCCAATGAGGACTTTTACCACATCATTTGTAACATTACGGTCATGATTATACCGAATAATCCCTGGTCATAATCATACCAAGTCCATCTATGCACTACAGGCCACAAATGACTTTCAAAATAATATAAACATGAGGATGATGACAATGATATAAGAATTCAATAAAAACAAGTTCAAGAATTGATTTATCCAGGAACCAATAACGTCCAAATTGTCAACATGATACTGCTTTGTGGGGGTAAAACTCAAGAATGCTCAGAAGAATATTTCCATGAAAATATACTGGATGAAGCTTAAATATCAAGGATATTCCACTAATTTCATGGAGTATAAAAGTCAAAACTTTAACCAACTGAGTATAATAAAGAATGGAATAACAAAAGAAATCACCAGGCATGCGATAGACCGCACAGATAGGTTATTCCAACAGAATAATAAATAACGGAACCAGGTTATGCGTAAACGCACAGACAGGATATTCTAACAGAATAATAAATAATGGAACCAGGTCATGCTTAAACGCACAGACAGGATGTTGCAACATAGTAATAAAGAATGGAATAACAGAAGAATTTCACCATGTATGCGGTACTTCACATAGACAGGTTATTCCAACATAATGATAAAGAATGGAATAACAGAAGAATTTCACCATATATGCAGTACTTCGCATAGACAGGTTATTCCAACATAATGATAAAGAATGGAATAACAAAAGAATTTCACCATGTATACGGTACTTCGCATAGACAGGTTATTCTAACATAATGATAAAGAATGGAATAACAGAAGAATTTAACCAAGTATAGGGTAGCCCGCGTATACAGGTTATTCGAACAGAAAAATAAACTGGATATAGGAGTAGTGAAGAAACTGGATATAGGAGTAGTTGAAGTAGCAGAATACTTTTCTTTTCTCTCTCTATAGTTTCTCTCTCTAGAGTTTCAGTGAATTCGTAAGAAATAATGAAGGAATGAGCTTCTATTTATAGGAGAATGGACTGAATAGTAATTAATTCATGAACGGTCCAGTTTGATTTACTTTTAAACGAACGGTCCATATTGATTTACTATGCAGTATTAATAAAATATTCTAATAAAACAAAATCTTTTAAATAAAATATAATATATATTCTATTTATAATCTAATAAAACGAATAACTTTATAAAAGAATTCTGTTTTATATAAAAAGATTTTACTATGCAAACACTATGCATGCACTATGCAAACACTGTGCATAATAAAATATTATATATTCTATTTATATTCAAAAAAAATAAAACTTTATAAAAAGTTTTCTGTTTTAAATAAAAAGTTTTCTGTTTTATTACATTTATAATAATAATATAACAAAACTTATCACCTTTATTATAATTCACAATATTAATCGACCAGGTCGTTCCCAGGAAAGAGGGGGCTTTCAAATAAGGATTTCTCCCTATTGACGCGCAATTAGGTGACCAAACCTCTCCTTGGCAGAACATCTAGACATCGTTAATATTGCAAATAATAATATTAATAACTTTATTATCTCAATTATTGATTTAATAATATATAAAATATCGACAATAATTAAATCAAATAACGTGAGATACTATGCAACAATTACTATAGAAAAAATTGAACAAAACTGAGTGACTTCTCACGTAAGCATCAATAATCAATATCGTGTCCAACTATGCAACCACACGTATTACTGTACTTTTAACATCGGGTGTTTCAACAGTTAACGGTAAAACTTCCGTCGTTATTTCCATAAAAATATTTTTGTCGTTTTCACAATCCGACAATAATTCTGTTGTGTGGTCCACCAATGATTGTGCCGTCGTACGAATATTCCATGTTAAAATGAATATTCTCCGACCAATCGAATATTATATAACAACTTGCATACTTTTCAAAATTTCTAAATATTACCCAAAACTATAACATTATCAGAAATCCACACCATAATTTTGAAAAAAAAATTCGAGAAAATTAAATCTTTATTCGTAAAATTTTGGATTTTACAATCTCCCCTCCTTATAAAATTTAGCCTTCGAAATTTACGTACGTACCTGGTATGCCGAACAAATGAGGACACTTCATCAGATTCTAACTCTTGAGGTATAACCTTTGAGTGTTGAATACGATCCTTCTTATCCAAGATTTTAACACGTATGTCCTCATACGTTAAATCTTCTGCTATCTCATCTAGTTTTAATTCAATAATGTGGTTCGAGTCATCCACGTATTTACGTAACATCGATACGTAAAAACGTTATGAACACGCGACATACTTGGCGGTAAAACGAGTCTATAGGCCACAGTTCCTACTCGATCGAGGATTTCAAATGGGATAATTAAATCGAGGGTTGAGATTTCCTCTCTTCGTCGATTCTTGCTTCTAGAATAATGCCCTCTTGAACCTTCTTCTTCACATTCATCATCTCTGAGTATGTAGCTTGAGCGGCTTTAACTTTATCAATTAAAGTCGATTTTATTCGTATATTCGTTATCTTCACGTGGGTCTCTAGAGTCTTTAACTCTATCTTCATCATTTGTAAGTTATACGAAATGTGTTTTTTGTGTTAACAACATCGCACTCGTAAACGCATACGATCTTTTACTCAACGCATTAGCTACCATGTTCGCTCTTCCACGATGATATTGAATGGTATAATCTTAATCTTCAACAGCTCGAGCCAACTTCTTTGGCACATAATACATTTGTTTTAGGTGAAGAAATACTTGAGGGATTTAGAAATGAGTTTTGTACTGGGGTCAGTACAAAATTTGATTTCACGCTCGGGGGTAGGCCAAGAAGTCTTCAGAAATACGTCTTGAAATTTATTAACGATATAAATATCATTTAAAACTGTGACCCTCATCCAAGACTTGGATAGCACGTCGCATAGATACCTATCAACTTGGCATCGTTATTCACGACGTCCCCTATAGAAAGTCTGGCTTCGGTGCATTCCACACAGGGAAGTCACCAGATAAAGGCTCGGGGCTCTTTACTTATGGCTTGATATGACAATGATTGACTTTTAGTGGTTTGGTTGCTTGAATTCGTATAACATGTTGGTTAGCAATATGAAAGCTAACAACCTTACGAAAATAATCAATTTTGGCATGATGAGTAGTTAACCAATCGATTCCTAAAATCACATCAAGGGAAAGTATTTTCAAAGAGATAAGATCGACAGGTAACGTGAAAGTGTCGATTTGAATCAACAAGATTTATAAACAGTGGATGTAACGAAGGTTTCTCCTAATCGAGTTTCAGCCGAGTTTTCTCTGCAAGGGATGTCTGCAGCAAAGCTGCTGCTATTTTTGGACTGGGTTTTTGCTGTGCTGAATTTTGGTTTGGATGCCTGTTAAAACTGCTACTGTCAGTAGATGACCGATGCAATCAGTGGTGGCTTTGAGCTGTTGTGTGACGCTGCTGCTGTTTGTCGCTGCTGCTCAAGCTTTCTCAGCAGCTGTCTAAGCTGCTGTTTGTTGGCATGTGGTTTGGGTGTTGTCCTAGCCTGTTGGACTCTTTTCTGCTATTTGGTGCAGCTGGTGCTGGTATCTTATAACTGATGCCTTTTGTTGCTTCTCATTGGGTAGCTGTTTTTGGGATCTGCTGCTCTTTGGTAGTTGGGGTTAGCTCCTCATGTGGTTTGGCAGCAGATCTCATTGGTTTTGCTGGTTTGGCAGTCCTTGGTGGGTTAGCTCTTGCTCGACAAATGGTCTGTTTCTTTTTTTTTTTTGCTAAGTTTGTTTGAATATATAAAAAAGGAAGAGATACTACAATCGCAAAGGGGCATACCCCAGACGTTTTGGAAAGATCATCATGGGACAGGACCCATGAGGAAAGCCTAAAGACTAGACTAGAACAACAAAGAACAAGTCTTTATCCAACATATTAGAAAGCAAAATATAAAAAGTACAACCATACAAAGAGCCAAAGCCAACAACAGTCAGGAGAATAAGGCAGCTCAGCAGCAATAACCCGTGACTCTCTCAAAACAACCCTGTAGTTAGCAACCCATGTCAAGCGATGCGGTCCTTACCAAACCCATAATCCGCTATAACCATGTGTGATAGATGGTGGAGGTATGGGCAGCCTTGTGGAACTTCAAAGAGGAAGAAAGACGGGCCTTGATCACAGAAATAATATCACGTGCTAACACCAGGGGAGGCAACTTTAAGTTATGATGAACCTTAGAATTCCTGTTAGCCCAGATTTTGTAAACAGTAGTAGCAAAGGATAGCTTTAAAATATCAGTCAGCATAGAATCCCCCTTGAAATTCAAGATGTATTCCACCAGATTGTCCCAAGCCAGAGCCCAGTCCAATTCCCAAAAGAAAAAATCGAAGAGAGGACAGAAGTGGAGAAGGGATAAACAAAGAAAAGATGGGGGAAAGACTCAACTGAAAGCTCACATAAGGGACAAATCAGAGGGAGGAAGCTAGAGTAGGCCGAGAATAAGTCATTGGTTAGGAGTCTTCTGTGAAGGGCCAACCATAAGGTAAAGGAGAACCGGGGAACATGCAAGGGATGCCATAAAAGATTTGCCCAAGGGACATGGGGAGCTCTTGAACGGATGGAATCCCAAATGGATGAGGCCTTCAAAGAAGTAATAGTTTTGTTATCCCAAAGGATAAGGTCAGCCCCATCAGTAGGGAGAGGGATGTCAGAGAAAAGATTACGAAAGGTTTGGACCTCATGGTGATTGCTAGTGCGGAGGGACCAGGAGCCCATATCAATGATACTAGAAACACGAGCCGAAATAGGGACCCTACAGTTAGATAAGAGAGCCTTAGAAGGGTTAATCGGTTGGCCAAGGAGCCATGGATCATGCAAAAGACTGAAGGTGGTGCCATTGCAAACCTTGTAGGTAAGGAATTGGCGGGCGATAGGCCTAAGGTTGAGAATTTTTCGCCAAATCCAAGAGCAATCTGAGGGAATCGCAATATGCCAGAAATTTCTAAGCTTTAGGAAAGTCTTTTGAACCCATCTAGCCCAAGAGGAGGAGGGGGATGGGGCGATGACTTTAAGCATGTGGAGGAGAATGAGAGCCACGTTCCATTCGGTAAGGTTCTTAAGGCCAAGACCCCCCCTTCTGAGAGGAGCAGAGATAAGTTTTTCCAAGAAACTCTGGCACCATGAGATTGGAGGGAAGGCCCCTTCCAAAGGAATCTACAAAGGATTGACTGAATAGATTGAAGAACCGACTTGGGGAGAATGAAATGGGCAGCCCAGTAAGATTGAATGGCAAAAAGAACAGATTTGATTAGTTGAAGCCTTCCCGAGTAAGAGAGAGGACGAGCAGTCCATGAGAAAACTCTGACTGTGATCCTATGGATTAGGGGCATACAGTCCGAATGAGAGAGCTTAGAAGAAATAAGTGGGACCCCAAGAAATTTGATTGGCAGGGTACCAAGGGGAAAACCAAGCAAGGAGCAAATGTTATCCTTCACCTCATCATTAACAACATTTGACAGAAAACAGTGACTTTTCAAGGCATTCGGGATTAGGCCGGAGAACATGGAGAAGGATTGGATACAAGAGTGAATGATAGACACCGAGTGGAAGTCACCATGGGAGAAAACCAAGAGGTCTTCAGCGAAGCAGATGTGGTTTATATTGCAAGGCTCAGATCTCCAGTGGAATTTGAAATTAGGCAATAGAGTTTCCTTATTCAGAATCATAGAGAAGGCTTCCATGGCTAGAACGAAGAGGTAGGGAGAGAGTGGATCCCCTTGTCTCAGCCCCCTGGCACCTTTGAAGTAACCTGACAGCGCACCATTTACTTTGATGGAGAACATTGGCGTGGTGACGCAAGAGTGGACCCAACTGATAAAAATAGGAGGAAATTTGAGGAGACGCAGCAGATCAAAGAGGAACCCCCAGTCAAGAGTGTCAAAGGCTTTCTGAATATCAATCTTAAGGGCACATCGGGGAGGCCCGGAGGTCCTATGGTAATTACGGAGAAGCTCTTGGGCAAGCAAAATGTTGTCACTAATACTTCTACCTGAGATGAAGGCCGATTGGGCATGGTCAATGATAGAGGGAAGAATCATTTTGAGCCTATTAGCAAGAATCTTAGAGATGCACTTGTAGACCGTGTTGCAGCAGGAAATGGGTCTGAAGTCTGACATTTGAGAGGGATTATCTGATTTGGGGATGAGAGTAATAGCCGTGGAGTTGATCCCACAGGGGAGCTGGCCAGAATTGAAAAAATGGTGAACCGCCGAGGTGAAATCCGGACCAATAGTATCCCAACAATGGAGGAAGAAGTTGACGTTAAAGCCATCAGGGCCCGAGCTTTTGTTCTTCTTCATGGACTGGAGAACCATAAGGATCTCAGAGTCGAGGATAGGGGTAGTCAGCGAGGAAGATTGCGTAGGCGAGATATACTTGGTGATGAAAGGTTTAAGCTCATCATAATCCGGGTAAGAATCTGGAGAGGATCCCAGCAGCTCCTGAAAGTAGGCTACAGAAAAATTCTGAATGCCAACTTGGTCCACAATTATTTCACCTAAAGTATTGTTTATGGCCATAATCTTATTGTGGTTCCATCTACTCTTGATGACATTAGCGAAAAACTAAGAGTTTTTGTCGCCTTGGGCAAGCCAGATGCTCTAGATTTTTGCATCAACAAGGATTCTTCAAGAGCAAGAACTTTCCAAAGGGACTTGTTTCATATAGATTCGCTGTTAAGCAGAGAGGCGTTTAAGGGGTCATCATGGAGAGAAGACTGAATGGCATCCAGTTCTTGTTGGAGAGTGTACACATTGCTAGAGTGGTTGCCAACAGAGGAGTTTAGGGCAATGAGGGCCTTCTCAGTTCTTCTTAACTTCTCCAAGAGGACGAACATAGGATTCCCATGAACATAGACATTCCAGCAGGAGGAGATAGTAGAGTCGAATCCTTCCTGCTCCAGCATAAAATTAAAAAATTGGAAAGGCTTTTTGACTCTACGAAGATTAAGTCCAGTGTTGAGGATAATAGGGCTATGATCCGAAAACCCGCGAGGCCCAAACACCGCATGAGAGTCAAACATGGAGCAAAGCCAAGAGGGGTTACCCAGAGCTCTATCAAGTTTCCTAAAGATCGGATTTGTAGTCTGACAGTTCCACCAAGTGAATTTAGGACCAATGGCCCGGATATCCTCGACCCCAATATTGGCCAAACAGTCATTGAAATCAGTCATACCCTGGTCCTAAGAGGAATAACCCCCCATCGGATTCATGAGGCTGGGAAATTGAGTTGAAGTCACCAAGGATGCACCAAGCAGAGTAGGATGACAAGGTAGAGAGATCGTGCCATAACTGCCTTCTTTCAACAGCATAGTTCGACCCATAGACAAATGAAAAAAGTAGGGGAGAGCCTCCATTAACAGAGGAAAGTTTGCAGTGAGATAGCTGGGCTGATTGAAAGCAAACTTCCACCCTCCAAATAAGGGGATCCCATCCAACCCAGATTCTTCCATTCGGATGATGGTCATAATTGAAGATCCATTCCCAGTTGCGACTGATAGCTCTAGATAGCCTGGCAGCGTTGGGAGCCTTGACTCTGGTCTCGATGAGGCCAGCAAAAGAGATATGGTTGGACGCCAAAAAGTTTCGGATAAAGGCCTGTTTAGGCTTCTTATTTAGTCCCCTGACATTATATGAACAAAAAGATGTCATGGATAAGATGGGGATTTAGTTTGGGAGGGGAGACCCCCTAGGACCCTTGTTCCTTTTCTTTGAACTGTTAGTAGATTCCTTGCCGGGATGATTTTTTTGCTTGAGATCTCTACATTCTTTTTCGTCAACTTGCTTTAGTTTGTCGATAAGGGGATTGGGAGGGATGGGAGATTCAAACTCGGAGGCATCAGGGGCAGTTGGATTGGAGAAGGGGGAGAATGCATTAGCAGTATGCGGAGGGGAAGAGAGGATAGGGGACAAGCCTTTAGGCCCCTTCAGAACTGAGGTCCAGTCATTGTCATGAGGAGGGGAGGGGGTAGGGGCGGCAGGAGCAGGGGTAGAGGAGGTAGGAGGAATGCCCATCTGCTTGGAAGAGGATCCAGAGGAAGTCTTAGGGACCCATTGGTAGTTAGATTTAGGACATTTAAGGTGTGAGTGACCAAAGCATTTGCAGTCCGGACAAGAAGGAGGCCTACTCCAGTATTCAATATTAATAGTGGCAAATTCTTCGACCATGGAGTGCCCATTGAACACCAAAGCATTGATGGATGAGGGGAAGGAGGAGGATGCATTCATTTCAATGCATATTCGAGCAAAGCTCAAGGGCTCAAGCTTAGATGTCATGTTATCAGTAAAAAGAGGACGGCCCACTGCACTGGCTATGTAGCTAAGGCCCTCCTTGGTCCAATAAGAGAGAGGAATATTGCTAAACTTAACCCAAATTGGGATCTTAGTGTAATCTGTTTGGAGAAGGTCCACCCCCTCTTGCCAAGGCTGAAGGATAAGAAGTTTGGAGGCAACATACCAAGGACCGGATGCTAGAATATTGTCTCTGGCCATCAGAGAATCAAACTTAAAGATAAAGAAACCTCTGTCTAGGAGATAAACTTTAGATAAACTGAGGTTAACCCAAAGTTTCTTTACAGTTGCTTCAACTAACTTAAAGGGAAGCTTGGAATGGATGAAGTGACCCACAAGACTAGAGGACCAGATATTGATACTCTTCTGTAACACGTCGACTGGTGGTTTAACAGTAATGGTTCTCGAAGAATCCAAGGGAGGAAAAAAATTCAAGCCCAAGTTAACACTACCAGAGCCACCATGTCCTGACTGCGCGCGCGACCACTGAGCTCCAAGTCTTGGGGAGGGGGGAGTTTCCTTGCTTGGCAAGAGCACCGGAACAGATGGAGAGTGAGGAGCTATATAGGCATCAGCCACTACCAACGCAGGAACAACAGAAGGGCCCACCTCAATCTCAGTAAAAGACGAGGAAGGACCAGGGACATTCTGGGGAGGAACAGGCGGTTATCCGTTCTATCAAAGGGATTGGAACACACGGGAGTGTTTCATATGCTGACCTTTGCATATTCCCTGGTGTGCATTATCTAGAGAAGTTCAAAACTCCTGACTTTGAAAAGTATGATGGGTTAGGGGATCCTTACACACATTTGAAGATATTTATAGGAGAACATGGATCTTATGCAGAGGACGAGAAGCTCAGAATGCAGCTGTTCCAGAAAAGTCTGACTGGAGAAGCCCGATCGTGGTATACCAGATTAGATAACTCAAAGATCCATAGCTGGGAAGAATTAGCTCATGCCTTCCTCACTCAGTACATCTTTCAATCTCAGATGGCTCCTAACCGATACCAAATTACTAAGGTCAAGAAACAGTCTACTAAGTCTTTTAGAGAGTATGCTCAAAGGTGGAGGCGCCTTGCTGCTAAAGTCATTCCTTCTATGACGGAATCAGAAATGGTCATGACTTTTATAGAAATACAAGAAGCTTCTTTCTAGGAAAGAGTTTTAGCTGGCATTGGCAAGCCATTTTTTGAAATGATCAAGCACGGAGAGATGGCTGAGATAGGATTGAAGTCAGGAAAGATTCAAGACCTAGCCGCTCTTAAAGCAGTTGTTGAGCACATCTAGTCTGGAACTTATGGAAATAACCCACGGAGGGTCCATAAAAAGAAAGAGAAAGATGTTTCCTTGATACTAAAAGGTCAAAAAGGCAGTCAGAATATGCCTATCCAGAGGAGAAACTACTCCCCTTTGCAAGCACAGTCCTCAAACCCTTCATTGCCTAAAGGTGGAGAAGTCAGACGCCGCCGAGTGTTCACACCCTTAGGGGATTCACTCGAGAATATCCTTACTCTTCTGACTACTCAGAAGAAAATTACACATCTTCTTCTACCAGCCAACCTGAATGGGAAGGGTTTCAATGCTACTCAGAAGTGTGCTTATCATGCCAGGGCACCGGGACATGACACTCAGGATTGATGGGCCTTGAAACACAAGATCCAGAACTTAATCGACAATAGGGAGATTATCATGACTAAACCCGACCAACCTCATATGCAAGATAATCCTCTTCCTCAACACAAAGAATGAGAGGTCAATATGATTAATTAATTGGAGCAGTGGACAGAGTTCCAATTATGTTGTTGAATCTTCCTATACTAGTAAAGACGGTGCTGACAGGTGGGATTATGCGCAATTCCAGTTAATGATAGAGCAAAAGATTAAGGCTCTTTGCAAACAAGTAGATCAATTGGCAGAACTGGTGATTCATCAACACCAAGTCACACGCTAATTAATCAGTCAGGAGCATGCTAGTCTCCTTCCTTTTATCATGAATATTCAATCCTCGCCTTCAGAAAGTAAAACACTGGAGGATAAAGTTTCGAAAAGAGCAAGTGCCAAAACCCGTCGGGATTTTGCCAACAAAAGGGAATTTACATACCTTGGCCAACCTATGGAGGAGATATTTCAAATGTTTTTCAATGAAGGAAGAATTACATCCCTTCTACCTCCAATTAATCCCCGTTCCAGACGGTTTAATTCTGAGGGAGTATGTCAATATCACTCCCACTCTCGCGATTACAGAACATAAGAATGTTGGGCACTCTGCCACCTCATTCAAAATTTAATTGATAGCGGTGTCCTATAAATGGCAGATGATGACACTTTGTTACTCGAGAATAGGGACCTGAAGCATAAATCCAGGCCTGGGAAAGAGCCACTTCAAAATTCTAAGAAGAGAAATAAAGGTCCAAGGGGTCTTCCCCTTCTTGATTAAGCTTATCCCCCATTAACTATGACATATTTTTGTTCCTATAATGTCAGGGGTTTAAATAAGAAGCCAAAGCAGGCGCTCGTTCGTAACCTTTTGTTAAACAACCATATCTCTTTTGTGGGCCTTATTGAGACTAGAATCAAAGCTCCAAAGGCTCTCAGGATCTCGAGAGCCTTGTGCCGTAACTGGGTTTGGACATTCAACTATGATCACCATCCGAACGGGAGGATCTGGGTGGGGTGGGATCCTAATAACTGGAGAGTGGATAGCCTGTTTCAGTCTTCTCAACTATCCCATTTCAAACTTACCCCTATTCATGGAGATACCCCTATTCTGGTTTCGATCGTTTATGGCTTGAATTCGGTAGTGGAGCGTAGGCAATTGTGGAATGACCTCAAATCTATATCCTATTCGGACACTTGGTGTATCCTGGGAGATTTTAACACTGTCAAACGGGTTTCTGAATCTGAAGGAGGTGATCCTTCCTGGGACGCTGACATGACGGATTTCAATGATTGTTTAGACACTATCGGAGTAGATGACATTCGAGCTATTGGGCCTCTGCACACGTGGTGGAATTGCCATGTAGGAAACCCAATTTTCAGGAAGCTAGACAGAGCTATGGGCAACAGTTCTTGGTTTAGCACCATGTCTGATTCCCAAACCACCTTTGGTCCCTGTGGCCTTTCCGATCACTGCCCAGTTATTCTCAACACAGGTTATCATCTGAGGCAGCCTAAAAAACCCTTTCAATTCTTTAATTTCATGCTCGAGTTAGATGGGTTCAAAGAAGCTGTTTCGGATTGTTGGACCAGTAGTATCCATGGGAATTCTTTTTACATCCTTAATGAGAAGTTGAGGAGAACCAAGAGAGCTCTTTTTGCCTTGAATTCTTCTATAGGTAATCTGACGAGCAATGTAAGCAAGCTTCAAGGTCATCTGGACTCCGTCCAAATGTCTCTCCAGGCTAATCCCTTGAACCCTCTTTTATTAGCTCAAGAATCGTCAGCTATCCAATCTTTATGGAAAGCAATAGCTCTTGAAGAATCCCTCATGCTCCAGAAATCTAGAGTAATTTGGCTAGCCCAGGGAGATAAAAACACTAAGTTCTTTGCTACTGTCATTAAGAGTAACTGGAACCACAACAAAATTCTTTCTATCTTCAACAACTCGGGTGACTTGATTGAGGACCAGCAAGGTATCCAGCAGGTAGCGGTGGTATATTACCAGGATCTTTTGGGATCATCCCCTTCATCCTATCCGGAGCGTGATAATCTTAAAAAATTTATTTCTAAGAGGATCTCTCCATCCTAGGCAGCAGCTTTAACCACTCCAATCCTTGATTCTGAAATTAAGGCGGTCCTTCAGTCCATGAAACAGAATAAGAGCCCGGGGCCTGATGGTTTCAATGTTAACTTCTTCCTTCACTGGTGGGATACAATCGGTCGAGACTTCACTGCTGCTGTCCACTCTTTCTTCAGAACCGGTCTCCTTCCGAGGGGAGTGAATGCTACGGTCATAGCCTTGATCCCGAAGACAGAAAACCCTTCCAATATGGCAGACTTCAGACCCATTTCTTGTTTCAACACAATATACAAATGTATAGCAAAGATTCTTGCCAATAGGCTAAAACTAGTCCTCCCGTCCATTATAGACCATGCTCAGTCAGCTTTTATCTCGGGTAGAAGTATTAGCGATAATATTCTCCTTGCTCAGGAGCTATTCAGAAACTATCATCGCCTATCTGGTCCGGCAAGGTGTGCTCTAAAAATTGATATCAGGAAGGCATTTGACACAGTTGACTGGGGTTTTCTTCTAGACCTGCTGAGTTTGCTTCAGATTCCACCCATTTTTATAAACTGGATTAGAGAGTGCATCACAACGCCAATGTATTCTGTTAAAGTCAATGGCTCCCTTGCCGGGCTACTTTAAGGGAGCAAGGGGTCTTCGTCAAGGAGATCCTCTGTCCCCTTACCTGTTTGTTTTAGCCATGGAAGTATTATCTATGATTCTGAATAAGGAAACTCTCTTGCCGAATTTCAAGTTCCATTGGAAAATAGAACCATGCAACATTACTCATTTATGTTTCGCGGATGATATTATAATGTTCTGCCATGGAGACTTGCCATCTGTTTCCATCATCCACTCGAGCATCCAATCATTCTCAATGTTCTCCGGATTAATCCCCAACGCTCTTAAAAGCCTATGCTTTCTAGTAAATGTCCCAAATGATGTCAAGTAAAGTATAAATCAGCTGCTGGGTATACCGATTGGAGTTCTTCCAATTAGATTTCTTGGAGTTCCCCTCATCTCTTCTAAACTTACACACTCCGACTGCCAGCCTCTGATTCACAGAATCACCGCGAGAGTCACTTCATGGACTTCCCGCTACCTCTCCTATGCCGGCAGAGTGCAGTTGATAAAATCAGTGCTATTTGCCATTCAATCCTACTGGGCAGCCCACTTTATCTTGCCTAAATCGGTAATGCGTGCAATCCAATTTATAATTTGCAGATTCCTTTGGAAGGGCTCCTCTCTTCTAAGGTATGGTTCTAAAGTCGCTTGGAAGGATTTGTCTACCCCCTATGCGGAGGGAGGCCTGGCTATAAAAAATCTTGCCGATTGGAACTCAGCCCTCATTTTATCCCATTTGCTCAGAGTTATTTCCCCTTCCCCAACTTCCTTATGGGCAAAGTGGGTCAAAGCCTCAGTTCTTCGAAAGATTAATTTCTGGCATTGTTCTACTCCATCGGACTGCTCTTGGATTTGGCGTAAGAATCTTAAACTGCGGCCTTTAGCTTTAAATTTTCTTATCTATAAAGTTGGGAATGGCAATTCTTTTAGGTTCTGGCATGACCCATGGTTGAATGGCCAGGCATTAAGCCCTTCTCCGTATCTGCTTTCCAACTCACGAATCCCAGTAAACGCTCCTGTCTCTTTTGTCATTTCCTCGGGAGCCTGGGCATTACCGGCAAGCAACCATCATGAAGTGCAACAACTCCGAGGCCTTATTATTTCTCTTCCTGCACCGACTGCTGCCAATGATAAGATCTTATCGGAATCTTGTGAGTTGAAATATGTCAAGGCCTCTCTCATTCGGCCACGTGCTCCGCTAGTTCCATGGGCTGCTCTGCTATGGCATTCTCTTCACGTTCCAAGATTTTCCTTTACTCTCTGGCTAGCTCTTCGGCAAAGATTACCCACGAATGACAGATTTTCTAGCTATTCCAGCTTCTGCCAGCTGACTTGCCCCCTCTGTGATTCCCATGTGGAAACATTCCCTCACTTGTTCTTCGAATGCCCCTATTCTTCCTATGTTCTCTCCTCTACTTTAGCAGTGGGTGCCTGGACTAATGCTCCTATGAACTGGGACAACCTTGTGGACTACATTATCCAATATCGAGGGAGCAAACTCAGGTCGGATATTCTAAAGCTGGTTCTCTCCACTACAGTATACAAAATCTGGTCAGTCAGGAACTCCATTGTCAATAACAAAACCAAGATGCCTATGGGGGTTCTCTCTAGGGAGATAACCAATGTCATTTAGGCTAGGTTATCTTCTTCCTCTGTTTTTTCTAAAAAAGTCCAAAATAAGCCCAACCTCTGGGGGTGGTTGTAGGGTTGGGTTCTTTTCATGGGGTGTCGGCAGTTCCGCCGCTTCGGTGCTGCCGGGAGAGCAGGTGGCTGGGCCCGTCACAGTAGCGATTGTTAGCTATTGCTTCGGCTGGGGTTCTTTGGACAAGATCAGAGTTGGTAGTGACTCTCCGGCACTCGCCCATGTTACTCAACTTGGTCATTATAGGGGATGACCTACGCGCCTCTGGCCACTGGTTCAATCTCAGCTTCGGGGTCTCCCTAAGCTTCGGGGTCTGCCTAAGGGTTGGGCAGGTCAGGTGTTAGGGAGTTCGGCCTCAGGGGATAGTTTCGAGGTTGTGGGTTTCAGTTCTTCTGCAGGGTTCGGCTTACTGGCTCTAGCAGCATCTTCAGCTCGTTGCTGTTTGCGATGGTAGTTCGGCTTCTCTGGCAGTTCGGTCTCTTCAGTAGTAGGGTTCAGCTCCAGGGTCAATGACGGGCTGGCTCAGTCTCTTGGCACGGTCACGTGGCCCGACTAGGGGGGTTCGCTGGTTTCGGTTTTGGGGCTTGGGGACCCCTCATTGGCTTCGGGGGGGGGGGGGGGGGGGTTCGTCTGATAGAGCGCTAGCGGGTTACTGTCTTTCGGTTTCGGGCTTCGGTGCTCCCTCTGCGGTACGGAAGTCCAGTCTTGAGAGGTTCGGGCTTCGGGGCTCACGGATTTGGAGCTGGGGGGGGGGTGAGTGTTCATTGGTTTCGGCTTCATGGCGCTCGCAGTTCATTCAAGGGTTCATCATTCTCATCTTCGGCTGCTTCGGGTGTCGGCTGGCGCTCAGTTCGGATTGGTTCGTTGTTGTTTTCAGTCCAGACTGGTTCAGATGATGTCTCCTTCCGGATTGGTTAATGTTTCGACTTATGGGGTCAGTGAAGGGCTAGTTTTGTAGCTTGGTTTCGGCTCCTTAGTTTAGCCTTGGGAAGCTGGGCTGGTAGGTTAGGCTTATATGGTTCGGCCTCTCTGCCCCGCAGCTCCTTCTAGGCTTCGGGATCTTCAGTTCAGTCTCTTAGGTGCTGACAGCTTCAGTCTGCTCGGCAGCTGCTTCAGTTCGGTTGATTCTGTTGTCTTCTGCAGTTCTGTTTGCAAATGGCAGTTTTGCAGTTTCATTTCGTCACCAGATTGTTTCATTTGGATGCTTAGTTTCAGCTGATTGGTTGTTTAGGCTTCGGCTTGCTTCTTTTGCATGCAGCTCTGTTTTGTAATGTTCCTTGTTGTTTTGGCTTGGTTGTTAGTCTTTAGTTGTCCATTTTGGGGGTTGTCTCATGTGGTTCACCTAAAACTTCTGGGGTATGCCCTTTGTGATTGTTTTATCTCTTTTTCTTCTGAATATACAAACAAATTAGCGGAAAAAAAATATATATCAGCCTTGGGTCTCCCTCTAGATGATGTTAACAACCTTTCCACTATAGGGACTTCCGCTGCTCTAACAAATGCCCGTAAGGTACTCGAATCCGGTCGGAGTTCTCCAAAGGAAGCATCGTCTCCTCCCCTTACCCCCCTGGCCACTACTTCGGGTAGTCTTCTGGAGCCTGTGGCACTTCCGGTCCGAGAAAAAGCCGACAACCAATCCATTCTTCCTAAATCTTGGAGCTCGATTGTTTCAAACTCTGTCTCAAAGAAGAACTTGGGTCTTAGCTTCTTCCCCCCTGCCTTGGCTGAAGGGAGTGTTACGGTTAATCCGCCAGTTGAAGTCCTAAAGATTGGCCTGCATAAGTGGTCCACCAGTCTAGTTGGTCATTTCATTCAGTCTAAACTACCTTTCAAGCTTTTCGAGACCTCGACAAAGAAGCTTTGGGGACACTTGGGTTTGGCTAAAGTTTATCTCCATGACAAGGGGTATTTCATATTCAAGTTCGGCTCAGAAGCAGACAGGGACAATGCTCTATCAACAGGCCCATGGTATATAGCATCTAAGCTTCTTCTTCTACAGCATTGGCATGAAGGGGTTAAACTTGCAAATGTCGACTGTAGCAAAGTCCCAATCTGGGTTAAATTTAGCAACATACCCCTCTGTTACTGGACAAAAGAGGGGTTGAGCTACCTAGCGAGCGCTGTTGGTCGTCCATTATTCGCATATGATATGACATCTAAGCTTGAGCCAATGAGCTATGCCAGGATCTGCATTGAGATGAATGCCTCGTCTATGTTCCCGGCCTTAATTAATGCAGTTGTTTTCAATGGAGCGGACTTGGCTGAAGATACCGTTGAGGTGAAAGTGGAGTATTGGAGCAGACCTCCTTCTTGCTCAAATTGTAACTGTTTCGGTCATTCCTTGCTCCGATGTCCTAAATCAAACTTTCAGTGGGTACCCAAGGCTCCGCCTTGTCCTCCTGAGGCCACTTGTCCCCCCATCACTATTGTTACCAAAGCCTCTCCTCACCCCGATCCGGAAGGTTCTTGGACAGCTGTCTCTAAAGGACCTAAAAAACCATCCTCCCCTCCTGCTGTTCACCCAGTTCCTTATCCAAATACCTTTAACCCTATTGCTTTTCCCCTTCTTCCCGATGAAGACTCTGAATCTCCTGTTCCCCCCAACCCGCTGGTGGATAGGCTCAAGCAGGTCGACGAAAAGGAATGTAGGGACCTGAAGCATAAATCCAGGCCTGGGAAAGAGCCACTTCAAAATTCTAAGAAGAGAAATAAAGGTCCAAGGGGTCTCCCCCTTCTTGATTAAGCTTATCCCCCATTCATTATGACATATTTTTTCTCCTATAATGTCAGGGGGTTAAATAAGAAGCCAAAGCAGGCGCTCGTTCGTAACCTTTTGTTAAACAACCATATCTCCCCGCCTGCCTCAAGTGTGAATTCTTTAATTCGAGTGGCCACGGACGGCCAGCGCAAGCCAAAACGGTTGAGTCCGGCCTGGGGGGATTAGTCCGACCGCGGTTGGGAAACCCCACATTATCAAAAAAAAAAACAACCATATCTCTTTTGTGGGTCTTATTGAGACCGGAATCAAAGCTCCAAACCCACTCAGGATCTCGAGAGCCTTGTGTCGTAACTGGGTTTGGACGTTCAACTATGATCACCATCCGAACGGCAGGATCTGGGTGGGGTGGGATCCTAATATCTGGAGAGTGGACAGCCTGTTTCTGTCTTCTCAATTATCCCATTTCAAACTTACCCCTATTCATGGTGATACCCCTATTCTGGTTTCGATCGTTTATGGCTTGAATTCGGTAATGGAGCGCAGGCAATTGTGGGATGACCACAAAACTATATCCTCTCTGGACACCTGGTGCATCCTGGGGGATTTTAACACTATCAAACGGGTTTCTGAATCTGAAGGAGGTGATCCTTCCTGGGACGCTGGTATGACGGATTTCAATGATTGTTTAAACACTATTGGAGTAGATGACATTCGAGCTATTGGGCCTCTTCATACGTGGTGGAATTGCCAGGTAGGAAACCCAATCTTTAGGAAGCTAGACAGAGCTATGGGAAACAATTCTTGGTTTAGCACCATGTCTGATTCCCAAACCACCTTTGGTCCCCGTGGCCTTTCCGACCATTGCCCAGTTATTCTCAACACTGGTTATCATATGAGGCAGCCTAAAAAACCCTTTCAATTCTTTAATTTCATGCTCTAGTTAGATGGGTTCAAAGAAGCCGTTTCGGATTGTTGGTCCAGTAGTATCCATGGGAATTCTTTTTACATCCTTAATGAGAAGTTGAGGAGAACCAAGAGAGCTCTTGTTGCCTTGAATTCTTCTATAGGTAATCTGTCGAGCAATGTAAGCAAGCTTCAAGGTCATCTGGACTCCGTCCAAATGTCTCTCCAGGCTAATCCCTTGAACCCTCCTTTACTAGCTCAAGAATCATCAACTATCAAATCCTTATGGAAAGCAATGGCTCTTGAAGAATCTCTCATGCTCCAGAAATCAAGAGCAATTTGGCTAACCCAGGGAGATAAAAACACTAAGTTCTTTGCAACTGTTATTAAGAGTAATTGGAACCACAACAAAATTCTTTCTATCTTTAACAACTCGGGTGACTTGATTGAGGACCAGCAAGGAATCCAGCAGGTAGCGGTGGTGTATTACCAGGATCTCTTGGGGTCATCCCCTTCATTCTATCTGGGGCGTGATGATCTTAAAAAATTTATTTCTAAGAAGATCTCTCCACCCCAGGCAGCTGCTTTAACCAGTCCAATCCTTGATTCTGAAATTAAGGTGGTCCTTCAGTCCATGAAACAGAATAAAAGCATGGGGCCTGATGGTTTCAATGTTAACTTCTTCCTTCACTGTTGGGATACAATCGGTCGAGACTTCATTGTTGCTGTCCACTCTTTCTTCAGAACCAGTCTCCTTCCGAGGGGAGTGAATGCTACGGTCATAGCCTTGATCCCGAAGACAGAAAACCCTTCCAATATGGCAGACTTTAGACCCATTTCTTGTTGCAACACAATATACAAATGTATAACAAAGATTCTTGCCAATAGGCTAAAACTAGCCTCCCGTCCATTATAGACCATGCTCAGTCAGCTTTTATCTCAGGTAGAAGTATTAGCGATAATATTCTCCTTGCTCAGGAGCTGTTCAGAAACTATCATCGCCTATCTGGTCCGGCAAGGTGTGCTCTAAAAATTGATATCAGGAAGGCTTTTGACACAGTTGACTGGGGTTTTCTTCTAGACCTGCTGAGTTTGCTTCAGATTCCACCCATTTTTATAAACTGGATTACAGAGTGCATCACAACGCCAATGTATTTTGTTAAAGTCAATGGCTCCCTTTTTTTTTGATAAATTTGTTTGTTTATAAAAAGAAGACCAAAATACAATGGCTCAGGGGCATACCCCAGAATATAGTAACATCATCTAAGGTTCAAAGATGAGGATACGATACAAGGAAGAGATCCCGACCATTCTAGGAAGTTATCAACCAATTACAATAATGAATACAATTAGTATCCTTAATAAAAGATTTACTAGAGGAGAGTCTTGACTTTATGAGATTTATAGTGTCTTTGGCTAGAGACCGAGGTGGTATAATGATACCCTTGTGCATCTTTGAGTTCCTGGCCTCCCAAACTTTGTAGAAGCATGTGGCTACCGTTAGGCTTAGAATATTCTTGGACAGATTTGTTCCTTGGTAGTTGGTTAGGTATCCAATGAGATCATTCCATGCTATTGGAATGGAAGTCCAATTCCCTAAGTCAAGTGCACTTTGTAATATTACCGAAGAGTAGATACATTCAAAGAACATGTGCTCAAAGGTTTCTGGGTGTTGGTTGCACAGAAGACAATTCCATGATCTTCCAGAGTAGAGGATGGTTCGGTCATTTGTAGAAAGCTTCCTTAGCAGCCCAAGCCACATCATAAAGGAGTACCTTGGCACATGGAGATTATGCCAAAGGATAGAGCTCCAATTCACCTGAGGTACTCTAGCCCGGATAGAATCCCAAATTTGGTTAGCCTTAACAGTATTGATAGCATGTATGTCCCACAAAATCTGGTCAGCCTAAAGAGGAGGGATAGGAAATTGCAGAACTTGTTGCCGAAAGAGAATTCCAGTGGGAGTCAGTGATAATATGACTGACCTTGGCAGAGGCAGGAAGCCCGGAGTTGGTCAAAAGAGTGGCAGAGGGGTTGATAGGTACATCAAACAACCAAGGATCATACCAAAGGGAAGTATGATTTCCATCACCAATAATGTATTTCAGATGTTGTAAAGCAATGGGACGTAGTTTGAGGATTTGTTTCCAAGTCCAAGAGCAGTCATGGCGAACTGGTACCTACCAGATTGATTTATCTTTCAATACAGTGGCTTTAGTCCAATGGGCCCAAAGAGACTTTGTATCACTATTGATAATTTGAAGGAAGTGTTGGAGCATCAGGGCAGCATTCCATTCAAGCATGTTCTTGATACCTAAACCCCTTCAATGGTAGGTAAAGAGATCCGTGACCATGCCACCTTAGCTCCAAATTTGCATAGAGATGGACCTTTCCACAGGAATCTGCCGAGGAGGGAATGCAATTCCCGGAGAATAGCCTTAGGAAGCATGAAGTGCTGACACCAATATGTTTGAAAAGAGCAGAGAATGGATTTTATCAACTGAAGCTGACCAGAATAGGCGAGAACCTTGGAGGTCCAAGAAGAGATTCTTGATGTTATCCTTTGTACAAGAGGAACACAGTCCGCAGAAGATAACTTTCGAGATAATAATGGAACTCCAAGAAATTTGGAGGGTAGAGTTCCTATCTGAAATCCCAGCAGCGATAGAATGCTGTTCACAGTGGAGGGGGGAGTATTAGAGAGGTAGCACTGACTTTTATGGGCATTAGGGATCAAGCCTGAGAAGAGAGAGAAGGATTGAATGCAGGAATTGAGAATGTTGATCGAGGGTAGGCTCGCATGACAGAAGATGAGGATGTCATCTGCAAACAATAGGTGGGTAAGTAGGCACTCTTTGGTCCTCCAATGAAAATTGAATTCTTGTGCAGCGGTCTCCTTGTTGAGTTTTAGAGAAAGCATCTCCATCACAAGAACAAAAAGGAACGGTGAAATGGGATCACCTTGACGAAGCCCCCGTGAACTCCCGAAGAAACCTGCAAGAGTCCCATTAATCTTAATGGAGAACATTGCTGATGAAAATACAGGCCTTAATCCAACCAACAAATTTAGGTGGGAATTGGAACGCTTTGAGAATATCAAGAAGAAAGTCCCATCTAACTGTATCAAAATCTTTCCTAAGGTCAATCTTGAGGGCGCACCGAGAGGGACCAGAGTTCCTTGAGTATCCTTTGAATAGCTCCTGAGCCAGAAGGATGTTGTCACTAATGCTCCTGCCTTTAACAAATGCAGATTGTGCTTGGTCAATTAGCATAGGTAAAACCACTTTCAACCGATTTGCTAGAATTTTGGCAATACATTTGTAAATTGTATTGCAGTAAGAGATTGGACGAAAGTCAGTCATAGCAGTTGGATTGGGACACTTGGGAATCAATGCCAGAGCCGTTGAGTTTAATCCTTTGGTCAGCCGACTGGAAGTGAAGAAATACTGGACAGCCTTTGTGAAGTCAACTCCAACAATGGACCAGCAGCTTATGAAAAAATTTACATTAAACCCATCCGGACCCGAGCTCCTATTACGATTCATGGAGTTAAGCACATTGAAGATCTCAGAATCAGTAACAGGAGAATATAGAAGAGAAGCTTGAAATGGGTCAGATTGGAGATCTGGTCGGCCTGAATCATTGGGGCAAATGTATTGGAGATAAGCATAGCATTGCTGTGAATAGGAGTAACCGTTCCAGATTTTGCTCCTCTTCCCACTGTTACCCAGTCATTCGATTCATTCGAAGAGGACCCTTCATTAGCGATCTTATTAACTGCATTCCCTGGCTTTGGGACTGCTGTAGAGCAGTTACCAACAATAGGATACATATTATCCAATTTATCCAGCTTTTTCCTGCCTTCAAGGGTAGTTTGCAGAGGACAAGACTTATGTTCTTTAGGAATCCACTGGTAATTGGCTTTAGGACATTTGAGAGGAGAATGTCCAAACACAAGGCACTTGGGGCATGAGGGGGGTTTACTTAGGTATTCAACCCCAACCGAAGCAAAAGAGTACTCCAATGATTCATCTTGCTTAATGGCTACCCGAATAGTTGGAGGAAAAGAAAATGAGGCCTTGACTTCAATACAGACTCTAGCAAAGTTCAAGAAGTCATTCTTAGAAGTCATCTCATCCGTGAATAAAGGTTTTCCAATTGAACTAGCAATATAACTAATGCCTTCATCAGACCAATAAGAAAGAGGGATATTACTGAGTTTCACCCATATTGGAAAGGTGTAACATTCAGTTTTAGCAAACTCAACTCCTTCTTTCTTTTTTTTTCGCTAATTTTGTTTGTATATTGAAAATAAAGAGAGATTTCACAATCACAGGGGCAAACCCCAGAAGCTTTACGCTGAGCATATGGGACAACCCCCAAAATGGACAACTAAAGACGACAACCGATGAACATTACAACCATAGAAAATATAAACTACAAGCATGAAATATGAAACCAAAGATTGGAAATAAGCCACAACCGAACAATGACAGCCAACCTATAGCTGCTTAACTACCAACCCTGAGCTAGACTGAGCTGAAGGCGACTCCTGAATTGCATCCGAACTGCTAATACTGCAACGACTCAGCCGAACACAACCAACACTGTAGCATCTGAACTGAGGGTGCCAGAGCATAGAGCGAACTGCAGGAACCACCTCACCTAGCCATAACCAGCCCACCTGACCCGCCCGCCCAACATGCACGCCCACATGCTCGCCCACACATGCTCGCCCACCACACCCCCGTACACCTCACGAGCTCGCCCCTCTACCCCTCACCTCCTCGCCCACTACTCTCACCTGCCCTCCTCCTCGCCACATAAGCCTATCCTCCACACTAACAAACAAGCCCCATACAAGTTAATTCTGCATGTGGGTCCCGTACACATCCAGCAGACCTCTAATAAAGGAAACCACTATCAGCAACATGAGCCCCACCATAAACTGAGAGCCAACAGTCCAGCTGATGAAAACTATAGCTGCTACCCAATAGATCTAAGGGCACACTGAGACGCCAACTCCGGAACTACTGCAAAACACTGAGACACGAACTACGCTGAGCCGCACTAAGGATAGCGACGCAACCTTCATTATCCGGCATAAGGCTAGTTAGCCCGACCGCCGAACCGAATCAGAAACACAACTGGCCCAGGCCGAACCCGACCATTCCAGACCCAACAAGCTACCAGACCAACCCTTCACATACTGAAAACCCGAGCCATGATCCAGACCTCACATAACCAGCAGACGAACACCCCACTTAATCCGACAAGAAAATGCAGCACCTAGAGAGGACTTCGAGCTCCATTAAGCCGAACCAAAAGCTGAATCAACAGGAACGAGCCAGCCATACCTAACCACCACCACGCCTAAACCTGCACTTCCCGGCTACTGTAACCACATGCTAATACTAGGATTTCCCTGAGCAGCCAAGAGAAATCTGGAAGAGGAGGACAGCCTGGATTTCATAGTACTCAAAATGTCCCTGACCACTACACCCAGTGGCTTGGAAATCTGATCATGAACAAAGGAATTCCTAGCCGCCCATAGTTTGTACACGGTTGAGGCGAAGGAAAGCTTGAGGATATTGGACCTAATGTTATTCCCACAGAACTGGATAATAAAACCCACTAGATTATCCCACCTCATAGGGACATTGGACCATCCCCCAAATGCTAGAACAGAGGAGAGAACAGCAGCTGAAAAGTTACATTCAAAAAAGAGGTGGGCAAAGGTCTCTCCTTGAGTCGTGCAGAATGGGCAATTTGTGGGGCGAAATCTCGAGTACGAGGAGAATCGATCATTGGTCGGCAGTCTGCCAAGAAGGGCCAGCCAGAGGGTGAAGGAGTAACTGGGAATGTGGAGAGAGTGCTGAATCAGGTGAGCCCATGGGACTCTCGGAGCAGAAGTTCGAATGGAGTCCCAAATAATCGAGGCTTTAGCCAATTTAATATCAGTGGATCCCCATAAAATTCTATCCTCAGAGGTCGAGGGGACAGGGAGAGAAGCAATCCTATTCCATAATTGAATTACGTCATGATGAAAGCTAGGAGATAATGCCCACGCACCAGGGGAAGTGATAACGGATAAATGAGCATTCAAAGGAATACGAGTGTTCGAGAGGAGCGACTCAGAAGGGTTAATGGCCTGACCATTC
Source organism: Panax japonicus (assembly GCA_020205505.1). Classification (NCBI taxonomy): domain Eukaryota; kingdom Viridiplantae; phylum Streptophyta; class Magnoliopsida; order Apiales; family Araliaceae; genus Panax; species Panax japonicus. Next base: position 42,257,607 of record CM035110.1, on the reverse strand, counting down.
AACCACGGATCATGCCAGAGACTGAAGAAACATCCATTCCCAACTCTGTAATGAAGGAAGTTAAGAGCAGTGGGTCGTAATTTTAGAATCTTACGCCAGATCCAAGAACAGTTAGCGGGAATAGATAAATGCCAAAAGTTATGTCGAGTAAGCACGGTAGACTTGACCCATTTAGCCCACAAGGAGGATGGAGAAGGGGAGATAACCTTAAGAAGATGGAGAATAATGAGAGCAGAATTCCAATCAGTGAGATTTTTTATGGCAAGACCTCCTTCGTCACTAGGGAGGGCTAAATCCTTCCAGGCAACTTTAGATCCATGGCTAAGAAGAGAAGATCCTTTCCAAAGAAATCTACAAAGAATAGATTGAATAGAGCGCAAGACCGATTTAGGCAGGATAAAGTGGGCTGCCCAATATGATTGAATAGCAAAGAGCACAACTCTAATCAAGATCACTCTACCAGCGTAGGAGAGGAAACGCGATGTCCACGACGAAACCCGGGCTGTAATTCTATGAATCAGAGGCTGACAGTCCGAATGTGATAGGCGAGAGGAAATTAGGGGAACTCCTAAAAACCTGATTGGCAAGATGCCTATCGGAAAACCCAACATCTGGCAAATATTTCCCTTTACCTCGTCAGGTACATTAGACAGAAAACACATACTTTTAAGAACATTAGGAATGAGCCCAGAAAACATAGAGAAGGACTGAATGCAAGAGTGAATAATAGAGACTGAGTCCAAGTCCCCGTGACAGAAAAGGAGAACATCATCAGCAAAGCAGACATGCGAAATTTTACAAGACTCATCTTTCCAATGAAATTTGAAATTAGGCAGCGAAGTTCCCTTAGAGATAATCATTGAAAGCACTTCCATGGCCAGGACGAACAGGTACGGAGATAAGGGATATCCTTGCCTAAGCCCTCTAGCACCCTTAAAGTATCCAGCGAGGGCACCGTTAACTTTGACCGAGAACATAGGAGTAGTGACACAACCTTTAATCCAATGAATAAAGATAGGAGGAAATTGAAGAAGACTCAACAAATCCAAAATAAACCCCCAGTCTACAGTGTCAAAAGCTTTCCTAATATCGATTTTAAGCGCGCAACGAGCTGGCCCAGATAGCCTATGGTAGTTCCGAAAGAGTTCTTGTGCAAGGAGAATATTGTCGCTAATACTTCTTCCTGAAATGAAGGCAGATTGAGCATGATCTATGATGGAAGGAAGAACAAACTTGAGCCTATTGACAAGGATTTTCGCTATACATTTGTAGGTAGTATTACAGCATGATATGGGCCTGAAATCAGACATGCAAGAGGGGTTATCGGTCTTTGGAATCAAAACAATGGTTGTAGAATTTACTCCACTGGGAAGATGTCCAGTAGAGAAAAAGGAATGGACGGCCGTTGAGAAGTCATGGCCTACTATATCCCAACTATGAATGAAGAAGTCAACGTTGAATCCATCAGGACCTGGACTCTTATTCTTCTTCATGGACTGGAGAACTTCTAGAATTTCTGCATCAAGGATGGGAGCTGACAGAGCTGAGGCCTGATCAAGAGAGATCCTCTTGGTTACAAATTTTTTGAGCTCATCATGGCCAGGATAGGAACTAGGAGAGGATCCCATCAGATCCTGAAAATAATCAACCGCCACCTGCTGGATACCCAGCTGATCAACGATAAGAGTACCAGAACTGTTGAGAATAGATAGAATCTTGTTATGGTTCCAGTTGTTCTTGATAACATTAGCAAAGAACTTCGAATTCTTATCACCCTGTGCCAGCCATATAGCACGAGATTTCTGGAGAAGGAGAGATTCTTCTTGCGCTAGGGCTTCCCAAAGAGACTTGGAGCATCTTGATTCATGGGAGAGCAAAGTAGAATTAAGGGGATCAGCCTGAAGAGAAGCTTGGACAGCTGCCAGCTGGTCTTGTAAGCGTCTAGCATTATTTGTGAGATTACCGTTCGAAGAATTTAGTGAAATAAGGGCCCTTTTGGTAATGCACAATTTCTCATTGAGGATAAAGAAGGCATTCCCTCGAACATTGGTATTCCAACAATCTGAAACCGCAGGGTTGAACCCGTCTAGCTCAAGCAAGAAGTTAAAAAATTGGAAAGGCTTCCTGAGCCTTCTACAATTGAGGCTCGTATTAAGGATAATCGGGCAATGATCCGAGAGACCTCTAGGACCAAAAGTGGCTTGGGAATCCGGCATTGAAGAGAACCAGGTAGAGTTGCCCATCGCCCTGTCGAGCTTCCTAAAAATAGGGTTAATCAATTGACAGTTCCACCACGTGTGCCGCGACCCAATAGCTCTGATGTCATCAACCCCAATATTATTCAGACAATCAAGAAAGTCAGACATTCCTATATTCCAAGATAAATCTCCCCCCTCCGCTTCAGACATACTTTTGTAAGTATTGAAGTCTCCAAGGAGACACCAAGTGCCAGAGGAGGACAAGGATTCCAGTTATGCCCATAGCCGCCTACGCTCAGCCACAGAATTCAGGCCATAGACAATGGAGACCAAGATTGGATTATTATCCAGAAGAGGTAAGAGGCTAAAATGTGAAAGCTGATCAGATTGGAAAAGGGTGCTCACTCTCCAAATATTAGTATCCCAGCCCACCCAAATTCTACCATTCGGATGGAAGTCATAGTTATAGACCCATACCCAATTGCGACAAATAGCCCTCGATATCCTAGGGGCATTAGGAGCTTTAACTCTGGTCTCCACGAGTGCCACAAAAGAAATACGGTTAGCTAACAAAAAGTTGCGAATAAAAGCCTGCTTAGGCTTCTTATTTAACCCCCTGACATTATAGGAACAAAAATATGTCATAACCAAAAAGGGGGAACTAAAAAAGATTACTTAGGGGATGGCCCCTTAGGACCCTTATTTCTCTTCTTAGATTTCTGAAGAGGCTCATTTCCAAGGCTGGACTTATGCTTAAGCTCCCTACGCTCCATTTCATCAACTTGCTTGAGCTTATCCACTAGAGGATTGAACGGGATAGGAGACTCAGACTCCTCTTCAAAGGCTACAGGAGAAGATATGGGAGCGAAGGGATTCGATTTCATAGCTAAATAAGGGGCAACAGGAGAGGGAGAAGGCGATTTAATGCCTTTAGAAACAGTAGCCCAAGCACCATCAGGATCAGGAGGATCCAAGGAAGAGGGAGGTGGAGCCACGGCTACAAGAGGGACAACAGGAACATTAGAGGGGGCCTTGGGAACCCACTGCATATTGGCATTAGGACACTTAGCAAGAGAATGTCTGAAACATTTACAAACTGAACATGAAGGGGGCCTGCTCCAGTAATCCACCTTAATTGCAACAGTTTCTTCCACTAAAGCATTACCGTCAAACACAACGGCATTAATAGATGCAGGAAACGTAGATAAGGCACTCATCTCGATACAGATACGGGCATAGCTCATAGGCTCCAATTTAGATGTCATTTCATCAGCAAACAGGGGCCGTCCAATAGCACTAGCCAAGTAACTTAAGCCCTCCTTCGTCCAGTAAGATAGTGGAATATTGCTAAACTTAACCCAGATGGGAACTTTGCTACAGTCAGATTTTAGGAAGTTGACACCTTCTTGCCACGGATGAAGACACAAAAGCTTCGAAGCAATATACCAAGGTCCAGAAGCTAGGACATTGTCCCTATCCTTCACAGAATCAAACTTAAAGATAAAGTAGCCCTTATCATGCAAGTAGACTTTAGAGAGCCCCAAGTGCCCCCAAAGCTTTTGAGCAGCAGATTCAACCAGCTTAAAAGGCAATTTAGAGTGGATAAATTGGCCCACAAGGCTGGTAGACCATTTATTAATGCCAACCTAGAGAACTTCAACAGGAGGTTTCACGGTAACAATCCCCTCCGAAGGGCTAGAAGGGAAAAAGCTTAACCCAAGATTTTTACCATTTGTAGAATTAGAAGAGACCACAGAGCTCCAAGATATAGGGGGATTAGGTACACACACGTCCTTCTGAGGAGAAGGGGGATGGCTATCTAAGATACCAGAAGAAGTTGGGGGAGGCCCCACGCTCCTTAGCAGCCGCGCGTTGTCAGATTGGGGAACACTCGAGGACGGCTTAGATGTCTCACCAACACAAAAAGCTTGAATTAATCTTTGATCCTCGGGAACTTGTTGAGTGCTAGCAGCTGCCAGAGCAGGGCCCCGGCCTATAACGGGAAAAGTGACAAGCACCTTCCGAGCATTGGCGAGGGCAGCAAGAGAGCCAATAGAAGAAAGGTTATTAACATCGTCTAGCGAAAGACCTAGAGCTGTGATGTAATCCATGAGCTTGGCGTTCTTCTTACGCTCAGCGAGCGCTTCTTCTCTGCCAATGGCCGAAAAGTGGTGAGCTACTTTGAAAATATCTTGTAAAGCCGAAGGAGATGCAGGACCCATATTAGCCTCCAAATTAGACTCGAAGGCAGTGGATTCATCGGAGCTGATGGAAACATTATAGGGATGAGGCTCAAATTCCGCCATAGCAATGGAAGCTAAGGGAGAGCTTGGGTTTGAGACACCGAATTCGGCAAAGAGATCACGCGACTGACTGCTCTCAGAGTTTCCAGCGGAGAGGTGATGGTGGTCCACCATGGTCTGCACCAAAGAGGAGGGAAGAGTTGGAGGGGAAGAGTGAGGTCAAGCGAGAACCATCAGAGAGGGAGAACCCGGATGCCCTTCTTTCCATCTCTGAAGGACCATGATCTTGGAAGAGAAATGCCAAGGACCAGATGCCAGCACGTTATCACAGGCCAAAGCTGAGTCAAATTTGAAAATGTAGTAGCCTTTGTTGTGTAGGAATACATCGGTAAGACCAAACTGACCCCAAAGTCTCTTAGCTATAGGCTCAACAACTTTATAGGGAAGAGAGGATTGTAAGAAGTACCCAACTAGACTAGTTGCCCAGATCAGATTGCCTCTTATAAGCATATCATCCGGAGGTATGAGAGACACTACCCCATCAACTGATGAAGAAGTAGGTGGGAGGTACGATAGATGCCTAGAAGGCCTAACATTGGTTTTACCAACCACATCACTCCAACTTTTGGTGGCAGGTTTCATGCCTGAAGCAGGTATTTCCCCTTCTTCGAGGGACATAGTAGGTGGCTTTGAAAAGACAACCTTTTGGGGACCAGTTTTTACGAAGCATGAGCTTGTGGGATACTGAGCTTGAACCACCTAAATTGAGCTACCACCCGCCTCCGGCGCCGGGGCTGGTCCTTCACTCACACATGTGACCTGTTGAAGAGTTCCCCCAGAAAGCCGGAGGAGCCCAGAGGACTAGGAAAGGAGACCCTCTTACCATCCGACAAGAATTGTTGAACATCATTAGAGGTAATCCCATGATCTGATAAAAAGGACATTAGATGCAAGTTTTTCTTTCTTTCAAACAGAGCTTCCTCCCTGTCTTTTTGAGAAGAATGATGAGTCGCCGAGAAGATTTCCCTAGCATTGGCCCCCAAAGCAGGACCGATATCCAAGTCAGGAGCTGGAGCATTAGATGAAGAGTCCTCAGAGCTACTGAAGGTACCCGTACCACCCAAAATGGGAGCAGACTCCACCATATCCTCTACACCAAGAAGAGGGACTGGTGAGTTCGGGTTAGAGACACCATACTCAGCAAAAAAATCTTTAGAAAGACTACTTTCTGAATTCCCTGCAAAGAGGTGATTGTGACTAACCATAACGAAGAGGAGGGTAAAGGAGGAAAGCAAAGGGGGTTGATGAACCAAGGGGTGACCGAGAGAAAAAAGAGTAAGCAGCAATGTGTTAGGAGAGAAAGAGAGTGACCGGAAAGTTAGGAAGGTGATGGCCGGAAGTAAGGTTTAGAGAGAAGGCAGAGATAAAATTTTAGAGAGAACATCTTCCCCAAAACACATACTTGTTTCTAGTTCCCAATGGCTCCCTTGCCGACTACTTTAAGGGAGCAAGGGGTCTTCGTCAAGGAGATCCTCTGTACCCTTATAGGTTTGTTTTAGCCATGGAAGTATTATCTATGATTCTGAATAAGGAAACTCTCCTGCCGAATTTCAAGTTCCATTGGAAAACAGAACCATGCAACATTACTCATTTATGTTTCGCGGATGATATTATAATGTTCTGCCATGGAGACTTGCCATCTGTTTCCATCATCCACTCGATCATCGAATCATTCTCAATGTTCTCCGGATTAATCCCCAACGCTCTTAAAAGCCTATGCTTTCTAGCAAATGTCCCAAATGATGTCAAGGAAAGTATAAATCAGCTGCTGGGTATACCGATTGAAGTTCTTCCAATTAGATTTCTTGGAGTTCCCCTCATCTCTTCTAAACTTACACACTCCGACTGCCAGACTCTGATTCAAACAATCACCGCGAGAGTCACTTCATGGACTTCCCGCTACCTCTTCTATGCCGGCAGAGTTCAGTTGATAAAATCAGTGCTATTTGCCATTCAATCCTACTGGGCAGCCCACTTTATCTTGCCTAAATCGGTAATGCGTGCAATCCAATCTATAATGTGCAGATTCCTTTGGAAGGGCTCCTCTCTTCTAAGGTATAGTTCTAAAGTCTCTTGGAAGGATTTGTCTACCCCCTATGCGGAGGGAGGCCTGACTATAAAAAATCTTGCCGATTGGAACTCAGCCCTCATTTTATCCCATTTGCTCAGAGTTATTTCCCCTTCCCCAACTTCATTATGGGCAAAGTGGGTCAAAGCCTCAGTTCTTCCAAAGATTAATTTCTGGCATTGTTCTACTCCATCGGACTGCTCTTGGATTTGGCGTAAGATTCTTAAAATGCGGCCTTTAGCTTTAAATTTTATTATCTATAAAGTTGGGAATGACAATTCTTTTAGGTTCTGGCATGACCCATGGTTGAATGGCCAGGCATTAAGCCCTTCTCCGTATCTGCTTTCCAACTCACGAATCCCAGTAAACGCTCCTGTTTCTTTTGTCATTTCCTCGGGAGCTTGGGCATTACCAGCAAGCAACCATCATGAAGTGCAACAACTCCGAGGCCTTATTACTTCTCTTCCTGCGCCGACTGCTGCCGATGACAAGATCTTATGGGAATCTTGTGAGCTGAAATATGTCAAGGCCTCTCTCATTTGGGAATCTATTCGGCCACGTGCTCCGCTAGTTCCATGGGCTGCTCTGCTATGGCATTCTCTTCACGTTCCAAGATTTTCCTTTACTCTCTGGCTTGCTCTTCGGCAAAGATTACTCACGAATGACAGATTTTCTAGCTATTCTAGCTTCCGCCAGCTGACTTGCCCCCTCTGTGATTCCCATGTGGAAACATTCCCTCACTTGTTCTTCGAATGCCCCTATTCTTCCAATGTTCTCTCCTCACTTTAGCAGTGGGTGCCTGGACTATTGCTCCTATGAATTGGGACAACCTTGTGGACTACATTATCCAATATCGAGGGAGCAAACTCAGGTCGGATATTCTAAAGCTGGTTCTCTCCACTACAGTATACAAATCTGGTCAGTCAGGAACTCCATTGTCCATAACAAAACCAAGATGCCTATGGGGGTTCTCTCTAGGGAGATAACAAATGTCATTAAGGCTAGGTTATCTTCTTACTCTGTTTTTTCTAAAAAAGTCCAAAATAGGCCCAACCTCTGGGGGTGGTTGTAGGATTGGGTTCTTTTTAACGGGGTGTCGGCAGTTCCGCCACTTCGGTGCTGCCGGGAGAGCAGGTGTCTGGGCCTGTCTTAGTAGCGAATGTTAGCTATTGCTTCGGTTGGGGTTCTTTGGACAAGATCAGAGTTGGCAGTGTCTCTCCGGTACTCGCCCATGTTATTCAGGTTGGTCATTATAGGGGATGGCCTACGCGCCTCTGGCCACTGGTTCAATCTCAGCTTCGGGGTCTGCCTAAGCTTCGGGGTCTGCCTAAGGGTTGGGCAGGTCAGGTGTTAGGGAGTTCGACCTTAGGGGTTAGTTTCGAGGTAGTGGGTTTCAGTTCTTCTGCTGGGTTCGGCTTGCTGGCTCTAGCAGCATCTTCAGCTTGTTGCTATTTGCGATGGTAGTTCGGCTTCTCTGGCAGTTCGGTCTCTTCAGCAGGAGGGTTCGGCTCTAGGGTCATTGACGGGCTGGCTCGGTCTCTTGGCACGGTCACGTGGCCCGGCTAGGGGGGTTCGCTGGTTTCTGTTTTTGGGGCTTGGGGACCCCTCAATGGCTTCAGGGGGGGCTTCGTTTGATAGAGCGCTGGTTGCTGTCTTCCGGTTTCGAGCTTCGGTGCTCCCTCTTCGGTACTGCAGTCCAGTCTTGAGAGGTTCGGGCTTCGGGGCTCAGGGATTTGGAGCTGGGGGGGTGAGTGTTCATTGGTTTCGGCTTCATGGCGCTTGCAGTTCATTCAAGGGTTCATCATTCACATCTTCGGCTGCTTCGGGTGTCAGCTGGCACTCAGTTCGGATTGGTTCGTTGTTGTTTACAGTCCGAACTGGTTCGGATGCTGTCTCCTTCCGGATTGGTTAATGTTTCGACTTGCGGGGTCAGTGAAGGGCTAGTTTTGTAGCTTGGTTTCGGCTCCTTGGTTTAGCCTTGGGAAGCTGGGGGATCTGGGTTGGTAGGTTAGGCTTATATAAGCTTCTCTGCCCCGCAGCTCCTTCTAGGCTTCGGGATCTTCAGTTCAGCCTCTTAGGTGCTGACAGCTTCAGTCTGTTCGGCGGCTGCTTTAGTTCGGTTGATTCTGTTGTCTTCTGCAATTCTGTCTGCAAATGGCAGTTTTGCAGTTTCATTTCGTCACCAGATTGTTTCATTTGGATGCTTAGTTTCAGCTGATTGGTTGTTTAGGCTTCGGCTTGCTTCTTTTGCATGCAGCTCTGTTTTGTAATGTTCGTTGTTGCTTTGACTTGGTTGTTAGTCTTTAGTTGTCCATTTTGGGGGTTGTCCCACGTGGTTCACCTAAAACTTCTGGGGTATGCCCTTTGTGATTGTTTTATCTCTTTTTCTTCTCAATATACAAACAAATTAGCGAAAAAATATAATTGGGTTCGGAGTATTTTTGTTACAATCAATGCTAAAAACATGTTAAATATGTTGGTGGGCCCCATTTTGACTAAAATTTGATTATAGCCTGTAAGATTATCCGTATGTGGATTTCGGTCATTTTCCGTTTAGAATTTAGAAAAAATTTGTTCTACAAAGTTGTAGAGAATTAAATTTCCTATGGAATGGACATAAATTTCGTATTTTTCTGATAAAGGGCAATTTATTAAGAATTATTGAAGTTCTGGAATATTGGGTCTGAATTGATTTTGGGGTTATAAATATTTTTTTTATGAAAAACATTTTTTTATGTTGGTGGGCCCTACTGGTGTGCTGAAATCTAATTTTGAAGTGTGGGCGTAATTTTTTTTTTTTAAAAATATTATTTTATTAAATTTTCTACTTTGATATTCTAAGCATTTTCCTATAAATATGGTGCTTAAGTTAGAATTGAAGATTACACCAGAATCATAAGTTTTCTCTCTCTATAATACCGAGCGTATTTTTGTGAGTATTTAGATACTTTGAGTGTTGCTATACAGTGCAAGTTTCCTTCAGTATTATATCCCATATTTCAGCCAGAAGTACTATTCTTTTGAGGTAAGGGATATTATTTTTTTCATAAATTATATTATTTCTTTTAATATCATTATACCAAAATATTGATATGAATTTTATTGTAAAAATTTTACCTTTTCGTGTTAGAGTTTCTATTCACGTATACGGCACTATTTACGGATACGACATTATTCATAGAAAAATTAAATTTTCTTTTCTTTTTCCAAGTTGTCTATATGAATGATTACCTAATGAATATCTTTGGCACGTACTGCAAAGATGGACAGGTGTTGAGATGAACATGACTAACTGATGATACAAATGAATATCTTTGGCCCGTAGTTCAAAGATGAATATTTGGTTCAAGATGTATATTGATTGATGTCACGGGGATAAAATATTGATGATGGACTTTTAAATCATAGAAGATAGTAGACTTCATTCTCTACTTAACTCTTCTAATAAATTATTATTTCCGCTGCGAATATTGATCTAAACTTGTTGTCCATTATATTTTATCTGATTCATTGAAGGCTAACAATAATTTGTTTTTCATTATCTTAGTCATAATATTCTTTACTGGGCTAGTTGATCTCATCCTTTTCCTTTTTGTTCTATTTTTCTTCTCAGGAGGCGAGAATATAGCGGGAACTAGTCAGGGTATGGAGTGATGGTTCAAGACAGTTATTTTAGCATCACTCACTATTTTGTAAAATAGTGTATCAATAATTGTAATGAGTATTTATTTAAGTTTGGATATTATCTAGAAGATAATATTTGTATTAAAACTCACAACATATGTGTTGTTGTATTTTGCACAACAATTGTAATAATGAAGTTGTAGTTATTTTCTGTACCATGTATTTGACGACTAAGAATAGGTTGTGTGGACCTATTTTGGGGGTGTCATAGTTGGTATCAGAGCATAGGGATATGGTCTATAGCAGAGATCTGGGATTAGAACTAGGAGGGGAGAGATGAGTAAATCCTTTGCTAGTGTGTCCTACTTAAGCTTATTTGGTATTTAATGGGTCAGTCAGAGCATAGGGTTAATAGTGTGATATGTTAATTTGTTTAATTAACCCTTGTTATATGATAGTATTTGAGAATGGCATCTGAAAATTTTGAGATGAGCAATGGAGCACATGAGACAGTTGAATCACCTATTATCAATACCTAGGATAATGTGCATCAGGAAGACAATATTCCTCCTGTAAACAACAACACCGACCAAATAACGAACGATGGTATGTTTAGGAACTTTCTAGAATTCATGCAAAACCAACCGAGAGAGACTACTACGAAAAATGTAGGTGGAAACACTGGCAACTCGCAGATGGTCACCACTAAGCAGTTCAAGGAACTGGGACCACCGGATTGTTTTTTGAAAGCCAAAACCACTTACGGTAGAAACGTGGATAAAGCATATCACTAAGATATTTGATGTCTTGGGATGCTCTGAGGAGCAAAAGGTTCCTTTTGCCACCTTCATGTTGCGAGGAGAGGAAGATTAATGGTGGGAATCCATAAAACGTATTCGGCTTGCCGCACTCAAGATGTCTTGGGAGAAGTTCCATGAATTGTTCAACGATAAGTACTTTCCCGAAAGTATTCGTCACATGAAGGAGGTAGAGTTCATCAAGTTGGAGCAAAACAATATGACCATGTCATAATACGAAGCTAAATTTGCGGAGTTATCCCGGTTTGCATCTCATTTAGTAGATAATGATAAGAGAATGACGCAAATGTTTTTGCTAGGTTTAAAACCCGAAATACGTCAATACTTCATTTCTCACAAACTGTGTTTGTATCCAGATGTAGTGAATAAGGCTCAGTTATTGGAGGGGGATTATGAGTCAACTCAACCAAAAGATAACGACCAACAACACGATAAGCATAGCATAATCCTACTTAAGATTGTTGGTGAAATATGAATAAAATATAGGATTCAACTATAAAATAAAAAAGGGCAGAAATTTGACTTATCGAATTAGACTGAATTATGTTGAGCTGAGGCGTGCAGTGCACTGTCCTTAAGTAGAAATTTTGTCCCTCGGACAACATTTTCTGATAGATAGATTTGGCTCAGTAGACAGTTATGTACGGCACTCCGGGGATTTCACCACGTCGGAGGATCAATGGCGTGTTTCCAAATTAGATGTACTTATGATGTGCGTAGTGGCTTATGTGTACATGCCGCTATATATGGATGAGTTGGACATCAGTGTTGTCATGGTAGTGAGAGCTCTCAGGGAGGGTCATACCATTGTGCTGATGATTGTGATAGAGACATTGAGATCTTCCACATATTGTCATACCTATCCTGCAGGGGTATTCATATGCAGTTCAGACATGTTTTATGTGTTGTTCATGTCACACTTGAGACTTATTGGCACCTTTCGACGACATGGGTACTGCTTTTCCTATGAGATAGCAATGTCTTACTCCTTTCATCCAACGGAGTGTACATACGCTATATCCTGGTCGGTGTTTTTAGTAGGGATCAGAGATCTATTTGACATTTTGCCGTGTACAAGGCTCAGTTTACCTTACAGCTTCATTACTCATGCACCTGAGATGGATTATCTCTCTCTGTCTTGTTTGAGGGGCATAACCACTTATCACCCACTGGCTGTGATGTAACAGTTAGACCAGTTTTAGGATATCCATCCTTTTGAAGGGGCATTGGGTTAGCGCTTAGCTTCTCGCCACTTGTCAGCAAAGGACAGATCCAGGGTGTATGCCTGTTGGGATCAGCTTGAGCTAGCTGAGTTTTCTGTTAGCCATCCAGGCTGTTCAACAGAGTATTCTACATGGATGGAGACAGAGACTGCATTGGCTGCAGTTGTATCCACAATGTCGGTGACTGATTCTGATGGTGGAGAGCCCATAGAGGACATTGACTTTCCTACCGAAGAGGAGGTGTTTGCTGGTTTGACAGCAGCTCTTGTTAATTCTCCCAGTATGACTGCTACGTTGACCCCGCATTTAATAGAGTATTTAGAGAAACGTCTGCATCTGATGACATTTGAGAGATATCAGGCTAGGTCCTTGATCTTGACAACTCTTGCTAGGAGAGATGTCTCTCTATTGCAGAGAGATGATGTTTTGGCTCATAGAGACACCGCTATTGTTGAGCAGGATGAGGCTAGATTGTGTAGAGATGCTTTGATTATTGAGCGGGATGGCGCTATATCTGCCCGGGATGTATCCGTTACAGATAATACTGCAGTGAGGTCCCATAATACTAATATTGTTGCAGAGATGAGCATATGTATTGATGAGCACAGTGCCACCATGCAGTTGGCAGTACATTTGTTGGCTCGTATAGATACCTCTTTGGTACTGGCAGTACCCAAATTCTACTCTCAAATCTCAGTATTCCTTCCTTATCCATCTTAAATCTTGTTTCGGTTCCTTCAAATATCTTATTTTTCACCGATTTACATTCGACATCATGAAGTTGAGCCTCCTTAACCTTGTCTAGTAGAGTTATACCAGATTGCATCTGAAATAGTTTCTCATTGATCTCCATAGGACACTTTACTTCCAATTCCAGCTTCTCCATTGCTGAAATTAACTCATCCTGTTCGGTCAACATCATCAGTTTCTCCCGACCCTTTCTACTTAAGGCGTCGGCAACTACATTTTCCTTACCCGGATGGTATAGAATCTCACAATCGTATTCCTTAATTAACTCCAACCACCTTCTTTGGCGCATATTCAAGTCTTTTTGTGTAAAAATATATTTCGGACTCTTGTGGTTTGTATATATTTCACACTTTTCCCCATAGAAATAGTGCCTCCAGATTTTCAAAGCAAAAAACACTACAGCTAACTCCAAGTCATGGGTCGGATACCCCTTCTCATAATCTTTCAGTTGTCATGACGCATACGCAATGACTCTGCCGTTTTGCATAAGCACACAACCAAGTCCTTTATGCAATGCATTACTATAAACCACAAAATTTCCTGTATCATTCGGAAGAGATAACACAGGTGCTGAACGCAACCTCTTCTTTAATTCTTGAAAGCTTTCCTCACACTTTTTCGTCCAAACAAATTTCATCGATTTCCTAGTCAAATTCGTCAACGGAGTTACGATCTTGGAGAAATCTTGAATAAATCTTCTGTAATAACTTGTCAATCCAAGAAAACCTCTTACTTCTGACGGCATCTTCGGTTGATCCCAGTTAATCACATCTTCGACTTTGGAGGGATCCACCAAAATTCTGTCCCTATCGATCACATGTCCAAGAAATTGTACTCTTTCAATCCAAAACTCACATTTCAAAAACTTGGCATACAACTTCTCCATTCTCAATATCTCTAATGTCATCCTCAAATGTTCTTCATGTTCTACCATGGTTTTCGAATATACCTGTCATCTATGAATACCACTACGAATTTGTCCAAAAACGGCTTGAACACTCCATTCATTAAGCCCATAAATGCTGCAGGAGCATTTGTCACACGAAATGACATTACCAAAAATTTGTAGTGACCGTATCGTGTTGTGAACGTTGTCTTCGGTACATCCTCTGGTCTCACCTTCAATTGATGATAACCACTCCTCAAATCTATCTTTGAAAAGTATATTGCTCCCTTTAATTGATCGAACAGGTCGTCGATTCACGGTAATGGGTATCTATTCTTAATCGTGACCTTATTCAGTTCTCTATACTCTATGCAGAGGCGCATTGTTCCATCCTTCTTCTTCACAAATAAAACCAGCGCTCCCCACAAAGATACACTTGGTTGGATATATTTCTTGTCCAGTAATTCTTGTAGTTGGACCATTAGTTCCTTCATCTCTACCGGTGCTATTCGGTACGACGCCTTCGATATTGGAGCCATTCTTGGAGCCAAATCGATCACGAATTCAACTGCTTTATTTGGAGGAAGTCCTAGCAAATCATCCGAAAATACATCTGCGAAATCTCTCACTACTGGTATCTAATCTATTTTCGGATTCTCTTTACGACTATCGACTATGCAAGCTAGATATCCTACACAGCCTTGCCTTAACAACCTCCTGGCCTGCATCGTCATCAGACAACTCGCTTGTCTAGGTGACTTGCTACCATAAAACACAACCTTTGACGGAGTCATAAGGTTAATACGCTTCTTTTGACAGTCAATTACCGCCCCATAATTAGATAACCAGTCCATACCCAAAATAACGTCGAATTCTCCAAGTCGAATAGGGAAAAGATCTACGTTCATGCTTGGATTTCCCTTGGCACCTTGCCAATCAAATTTCTTGGGGTCCCTCTTATTTCCTCTAAGCTCTCTCATTCGGACTGCATGCCCTTAATTCATAGGATCAAGGCTAGAGTTTCCTCATGGACTGCCCGTCCTCTCTCTTTTTCGGGAAGGCTCCAACTAATTAAATCTGTCCTTTTTGCCATTCAATCTTACTGGGCTGCCCATTTCATTCTCCCCAAGTCGGTTCTCCGATCTATTCAGTCAATCCTTTGTCGATTCCTTTGGAAGGGGACCTCCCTCCAATCTCATGGAGCCAGAGTTTCTTGGAAAAACCTATCTCTGCCCCTCTCAGAAGGAGGTCTAGGCCTAAAGAACCTTACCGAATGGAACGTGGCTCTCATTCTCCTCCACTTGCTTAAAGTCATCGCTCCATCCACCTCCTCCTCCTGGGCTAGATGGGTCCAAAAAACTGTCCTGAGGCTTAGAAATTTCTGGCATATTACAATTCCCTCAGATTGCTCTTGGATTTGGCGAAAAATTCTCAACCTTAGGCCTCTAGCCCGCCAATTCCTTACCTACAAGGTTGGCAATGGCACCACCTTCAGTCTTTGGCATGATCCTTGGCTCCTAGGCCAACCGATAAACCCCTCTGAGGCTCTCTTATCTAACTGTAGGATCCCAATTTCGGCCCGGGTTTCTAGCATCATTGATATGGGCTCCTGGTCCCTACCCACTAGCAATCATCATGAGGTCCAAGCCTTCCGTAATCTTTTCTCTGACATTCCCCCTCCAACTGATGGGGCTGACCTTATCCTCTGGGATAGCAAAACTATTACGTCCTTGAAGGCCTCATTCATTTGGGATTCCATCCGTTCCAGAGCTCCTCTTGTCCCTTGGGCAAATCTGCTATGGCATCCCTTGCATGTCCCTCGTTTCTCCTTCACCTTATGGCTGGCCCTTCACAGAAGACTCCCAACCAATGACTTATTCTCGGCCTACCCTAGTTTCCTCCATCTGGTTTGTCCCTTATGTGAGCTTTCGGTTGAGTCTTTCCCCCATCTCTTCTTTGCTTGTCCCTTCTCCTCTTCTGTCCTCTCTTCGGTTTTTTCTGTTGGAAAGTGGACAGGTTTTCCTCTGGCTTGGGACAATTTGGTGGAATACATCTTGAATTTCAAAGGTGACTCTATGCTGACTGATATTTTAAAACTATCCTTTGCTACTACTGTTTACAAAATCTGGGCTAACAGGAATTCTTCGGTTCATCTTAACTTAAAAATGCCCCCCTTGGTGTTATCTTGCGATATTATTGCTGTGATCAAGGCCCGTCTTTCTTCCTCCTTGAAGTTCCACAAGGCCGTCCATACCTCTTCCATCTACCACATATGGTTATAGCTGTTTTTGGGGTCTGGTGCGGACATGGTTGTCTTGAGAGAGTTCCGGCTTGTTGCAGCTGAGATTCTCCTGACTGTTGTTGGCTTGTTTGTTAGCTTGGCTCTTTGTATGGTTGTACCTTTATATTTTGTTTTCTAATATGTTGGATAAAGGTTTGTTCTTTTTTGTTCTAGTCTAGTTCTTAGGCTTTACTCATGGGTCCTGTCCCATGACAGTTAAACGTCTGGGGTATGCCCCTTTGCGATTGTAGTATCTTTTTTATATATACAAACTAACTTAGCAAAAAAAAAAAAGATCTACGTTCATGATATTACCCTTAATATCCACTCTACAGTTCTTATGCACATACTTAACAGGGATTATTTCTCTATTCGCAATTTCTATGTTCATAGGGTATTCTAATTCGTCCTAAACAATTCTAAGTTCTTAGCAAAGTCATCGGATATAAATGAACAAGTAGCACCCGAATCAAATAATACATAAGCATTAACTTTATTGATCGGAATGATACCTGACACCACATCGCGAGACTGCACTGCATCCTGCACTGTCATGTTGAATGTTCTGGCGGTCGGTCGGTTTGTTGCAGTTGGTCCTACGATAGTCAGACTGCTTCCACTGGTATTTCCTCTATTTCCTCCTGAACCCGTCCCTCCAGATCCC
Organism: Panax japonicus; assembly: GCA_020205505.1. NCBI lineage: Eukaryota > Viridiplantae > Streptophyta > Magnoliopsida > Apiales > Araliaceae > Panax > Panax japonicus. Next base: position 42,240,792 of record CM035110.1, on the reverse strand, counting down.
TTCTTAGGACAATCCCTTGCAAGATGATCCTTTGATCCACAAGTGAAGCAGGCAACCTTATTTGGGTTAGGACAGTTAGGTGCTATGTGGCTTTCCTGACCACAATTGTAGCACACTCGATCTTCATGAAACTCCCAGATGAGTTTTTCCGCAGGTTTGGCACGGTTCGATCTTCTTCTTCTACCCTCCCTGTTGACTCCAGCTGACGAGTTATCAGATCACTTCCTCTTCTGATTATGGCTACCCCCCATGCTACTTCCACCCGTCTTGTTAATTCCTTCATTCTCACTCTTTTTCTTCTTCTGATCCTGATTATATTTAGTTACCGCATCGCTTCCACCTTCAGCGAGTATTTCCTTCTCTAACACTCGAGCAAAAGTGTTTAATTGGAACATTGACACCTTGCTATACAACCAGGGCTTCAATCCCTGCTCGAAACGTCTTGCCTTCCTCTCATCAGTATGCACTTGGTATGTGGCGAACCTAGCCAACTCGTTGAACCTTGCCGCATAATCAGCTACTGACATACTCCCCTGTTTCAACTCTAGAAACTGAACTTCTATCTTATTTTGTGAACTGGTTAGAATGTACATCATGAAGAACATCTCTTTGAATCTCTCCCAGGATATTACACCTTCACCTCCCCATACTTTGTTTGCCTGCCACCAATAACTGACTTCGGACTTTAACATGAATGTTGCATACGCGATCTTCTGGTCTTCCCTTACTCTAGCGACATCGAACACCTTCTCCATCTCCATAACCTAGGTCTGAGCTTCGATTGGGTTTATGGAGCTCTTAAACTCTGGCGGTCCCACCGCCTTGAAGTCCTTGAACGAGGTGTTTGGTGGAGCTTGTGGTTGATTGTTAATTTCTCCGGCTAATAGGTTCACCAACTGCTGAACAGGGTTAGCGTTGGCGTCAGTGTTATTATTCATTGGTTCTTCTTATGCTTGTTGACGGTTTTGTCTTCTTCTAGGCGGCATATTTTTGTTAAGAATATACGTTTATTAGGTCTTTATTCAATCTCTTAAACATTTAATCATAATTCATTTATCACATCAATTCAAATAAACTCTGACATTCTCATTTAATTCGAAAGTTTTAACATCATAAGATAGCATCACTGCTATTTATATCAACTATCCCGAGATAAAGAATTTACAAGATTTAAAACATCAAAATATTCCTTTGTTTATAATACATCAGAATTTACATCGTTAACTACCAAATAGTTTTCACATAATTAAACTAATACTATCATTGCCTATTAAGGCGCTGAATAGCCTTGCCACGTTCTTCTTCCATAATGCGAGACATCGTCCTGCGATCTAACATATATGATGGTAGACATTCAAACTGGATTGGATACTTCATAACTCGATCCTGGGCTGCATCCATAGCATTGTGAAGTGTAGAATACGTCTCCCCAAGCTTAGCCTTCTTTGCACGACAATCCTCTTCAGCAAGATCAGCACGACGTGACTCTCTTAGAACCCATCCCTCCTCTGCTAATGCCAGTCTTTCTGAGTTCTCTTTTAGATCATCTTTCTTGAACTTCTCTATTTCTTCAGTCTTCTCCTTAGTTTGACCCTTCTCGTGAACCAAATCCCACTCCACGTTTCCCAAATGTGTGTGAAGAGTCACAATTTCCCCATCCTTCTGGTCAATGGTACTCTTCTGCATAATAGTCCTCTCCCTCAGCTCCTAAATAGTATCTTGCAACTCTATGTTACGATCATAAAGTGAATCATACATCTCAGTATCAATGGAGTTCGGTGGGAACTCCTCTTCCTCCTCTTCTTTATTATAATCCTCCTCTGGATCAGTCTCAGGCTCATGCTCCCGACCAACAACGGTGATCAACGGAGATGGCTCTCTCTGTACCAACTGTTCCCTGACGACATGAATGTCTCGGGACTCCTCCTCTATAGGTACACGGGGTTCCTCCTCCCCAGCTCAACTAGCTCCTCTAACATCCTGACAACAAAATTTAAGTTTTAGTTACTAATCCGTGCTAGCGAACACATAGATTAACACATAAGCACATAAAGTCTTTTATTATCTTCAATGAATTTAAAAATTCATTTCTTAGAACTCGATAAGAGTTTACCACCACTATGTCCTCGATCTCCTACAAGGCTACTGCCTAAGGTTGTTTCCCCACATAAGGTTCATAACCTACAGCTTTGATACCAACCTGTGACACCCCCAAATCAGGTACTTCCATTTCCACAAGATTTGGTGTTCACTGTACAAACATCATCTATCTATCTACCCATAAATAAATGCAAACCATGCAATAGATAGAAATAATAAATAAATCTCCCCTTATGGGGTTACATCAACTGCATAATAAATAAAATCCCAGGTTGCTCTAACCTTAAAACAGCTGTGCGAAATCCTAAACAAATAATAAGTCTTAAGTAACATCAAGTCTAAATATCATTACATAACCACATAAATAACCAGTCTTCATTACTTGCTAATCTTGCCCTTGCCCTTACTAGTGGAAGGTTCGTCTAATCTTTCGTTCTTAACTGCAATGTTATTATTACGCAAGAGTGAGCATGATTGGCCACAAGTATAACAATATAACAATTGAATAATAACATGCGAATGAATTAACAACTTTTGATATAAAAGCTCAACTTTTGAATCAAGAATGAATAACAAGAATCAAAAGAAATTCTGAGGGTCATTAGACCTTGAACTGTGTCCTAGGTTGTAAAGTGTTTATACTTGAAACCTTTAACAGTCATAAGACTATGGACTCTTCTTCTCGTACTTAGGGGGATCAGCCTTTAGTACCATACTGTGCACAATATCTTAACACTAACACATGAGTAACACAGGGTTGTTGATCTCAATTTGACATTAGAGTCCGCACCAAAGGAAGTTTGGTTTAGATAATTCATCAAGGGTTTTGAAATTTAGAACGCTCATCAACTATGGACTAGTATAATCATTAAGGGTTCGCTATTCTAACAAGGTTAACAGTAATTAATAACTGAATTTGAATAAAATCTCATAAAGTATACAATATAATAAGTATTGTATAGCAACATCATGCTTTGAAAGATTAATAACTTTAATATAACAAAACAGACTTGATTAATAATAATGCAAGTTTGCTCGATGTAAAGAGACAGCTTATAAGCTCATATAAAGATAACGAGTAGGGTTAGGAAACTTGTCTCGTGCGTAGATTACACGTTAATTATACTCGTTCCTTGATTTAAATCTTGCATATCATTTACGTTCACAATACTAGTCAATTATAACGTACTAATCATCACAAGTTCATTCTTTTTTGTTTAAACTCGAATTATGACTATGCTTAGTCATATTACCATACTTCTTTTCGCGTAATATTACACTATACGAACAACAAGCTAATTACATAATCAACAATCCAATCAACATGTAAATGTCTTCTTGACTTGATAAAAACTTATTTTAATATCTCATTATATGTCTAACAAGTTTTTATATTCATTAGATTAGGTTACTATCACATTTCTATACTTGAACACTTAAAAAAATGTATTTCTGGACATTCTGCTAAGTGGCGCTGCAACGCCACTGTTAAGCCTATTCTTGGCGCTGCGGCGCCGTGGCGCTCTGGCTGGAAACTTGGCGCTGCGGCGCGAGACTTCAGTTCTGGAGTTGGGTGGGTGAGGTATTAAAACGGGTGGGTGAGGTAGCTTATATGATAGCGTTACCTCCAGACCTAGAACGAATACATAATGTATTTCACGTATTCGTGTTACATCCCTATAAGCCGGATTATATGCACGTGATAGAATATGAGCCTATCCATGTCGAGAAGGACTTAACGTATGAGGAAACACCGATTCAAATTATCGATAGAAAAGAACAAGTTCTGCGGAATAAAGTCATACCTTCCGTGAAGGTGATATGGAAGAACCACGATGTAGAAGAAGCAACATGGGAGTTAGAAGAAATGATGAAAAAGAATTACCCGCATTTATCTGTGTAATTTTTCTTTTAAGCGAGATTCTGGGGATAAAATCCTTATAAGGGGGAGAGAGTGTAACGCCCCGGAAAATCGAATATTTTGTAATTACTTTTAATAATGAATAAAATAATATTATTTATTATTATTGCGTGTTGAGAAGATGAAGGTCGTTCTATAACCTAGAAACGTCAGAACGTCGTAGTATTTTAACTACGTGGGAGAATTAAAGTGTTTGAATTTCTAAAACGAAAATAAATGTTTTTCGAGAAATTTTACGAAAAACACTATTCATCAATTTCTGCTCAGGAATTATTTTTGAACTTCCGAGAAATACGTAACGTTATAATATCGAGATGAGATCGATTATGTAATAATAACCTAAGTATGGAAAACGTAATATTTCGTATGCGGACTTAATTTGGGAACGTTAGGTTATTAAGCGTTAAAGGAAGAGAGTTGTGATTATATAATGTGTATGATTATATGAAAGTAAAGAATGTAAGTATAATACCATGCATTGTACTATTATGTATGAAGAATGAGGTAACGTATATTACAAATTAATATACAAGTTAGTATATGAAGATTATACGTGGGGTATAAAGGTTAAGTTATATAATTTAAGGTAATGGACTTGTAGGATTGATAGTCTAATATAGAAGTCCAATGTATGTGATCATCAAGCCCAAGTGTTTGATTATCATAAGCCCAAACTATTGTAGCATGAGCCCATTAAGAGAGAAGCTAGATTAATTATCAAAGCCCAATGATTTAGCCATGATCCATGGGTAAGTTTGATGAGCAAACATAATGTGTGGTGAGCAAGTGAAGTGATGAGCACACAATGAATAGTAAGGAGGTGGATGATTGAGGAGGTGGAAATGAGGAGGTGTAATAAGGAGGTGGGTGATTTAATGTCTAAAATGCCCTAACCTTAGTTACCTATAAATACAAGAGCTTCATTTCATTTTGAGGGTTATTATTTTCATCCAACTTTCCTCTCAAATATAAGCCACTTATCTGGAAGAGCAAATAAGCACTTTTAAGCCAAAGCTTCTTTTGTTAGATTTCCAAGAAGAAGAAGTTAGACTTCAAAGGTATTAATCTTGTGTTCAATATTCTTTCATCTCTATTAGAATAGGTTGATAAGGGAAGTGTTATTAATGAACATGTATGCTAAGATCATGTAATAAGTTAATAAGGAATGAACTTAAGCCGAATAAGTTGAATAAGCAACTTGAACATTAATAAGTGCTAGAGCCATGAAGAACTTTTCATAAGTTTTCATATGATGATTAGTATGTTGATTATAGTATGAGAACTTTGATTGAAGGACTTAAGTTGTTAATAAGTCATGAGCATGAAGATTTATAGTTCATAAGTTGAATAAGTTAATAACTTATGAGAATGAGTTTTGACCTACTTTGATTATAAGTTGGTTAATAAGTAACTTGTATTGATTATATGTTGGATAAAATCCATTTAGAACACTTAGTAATGAAGATTTGACGGACTTCACACGATTGGACGATTATCGTCGAATTCGTGAAATTCTCGGAATGGAAGTTGTATTTTGTGTTTGAAGTCGGAAATGTTGGTTTTCGATGGAGACAAGTCATATTGGTCATTATAGAGTTGCGGACTCGAAAATGACCGGATTCCGACTTGAAACAAAGAAACAAGCGTTGAACGTTCACGAATTCATGGGAATCCCTTCTATGTCTTTGCTGAAAAACTTAAACTTACAAGACGGGCTCTGGTCTCACTTAATATCACTGCTGGGAATTTAGTCTCTTTGGTAAAGCTAGCTCGTGAAGATCTTCACGCCATCCAATCCCTTCTCCATGTCAATCCTTTGGATCTGGCTCTTTTGGAAAAGGAAAAAGAATGTTCGCAGCAGCTTTGGCACGCCATTGACAAGGAGGAAATACTCATGCAACAAAAATCTCGAGCTAGTTGGTTGGCTTTGGGTGATCGAAACACTAGTTACTTTGCAAACATTATGAAAAGCAGGTGGAACACAAATAAAATCCTCTCCATCTTAAACGAAGAAGGTACACTTGTGAATGAACAACCTCAAATCGAATTGGTGGCAATTGAGTACTTCCAAAACCTCTTTAATTCCTCAAGTTCACAATATGCTGGTTTCAGTAGTTATGGAGTAACTCCCTCACGTCTTCTTGATGCATCCCAAGCCTCAAATCTATGTGCCCCCTTCTCTGATTCTGAGATATTCAAGGTTCTAAATTCAATGAAACGAAATAAGAGTCCGGGGCCGGATGGTTTCAACGTAAACTTTTTCATTAACTGTTGGGATCTGGTAGGGACTGACTTTACAAAGGCTGTCCAGTTTTTCTTTTCTACTAGCAGGCTCACGAAAGGAATTAATGCCACAGCTCTGGCTTTGATACCTAAATGTCCTAATCCGTCTACCATGGCTGACTTTCGTCCCATTTCCTGCTGCAACACCATATACAAATGCATCGCTAAACTTTTGTCAAATAGGCTCAAAGTTGTACTGCCTCTGATTATTGATAAGGCCCAATCTGCTTTTGTTAAAGGGAGGAATATCAGTGATAACATCCTTATTGCTCAAGAATTCTTCAAAGGGTACACTAGGCTTTCTGGTCCTGCTAGATGTGCACTAAAGATAGATATAAGGAAAGCATTTGATACAGTCCGTTGGGATTTTCTGTTTGATACACTAACAGCCTTCAATTTTCCTCAGACCTTCATTGGCTGGATTAAAGCTTGTGTTACATCCCCCATGTTCTCCGTCAAGATGAATGGAACTCTAGCTGGGTTTTTTAGCAGCAACAGAGGACTTCGCCAGGGCGACCCACTTTCCCCCTTCCTCTTTGTTATAGTAATGGAGATGATGTCTCTCAAACTCAACCAAGATACATTGGATTCTGTCTTCAAATTACCATTGGAAGGCAAAGGCCAGCAAAATCACGCATCTGCTCTTTGCTGATGACATACTCCTCTTCTGCCATGCAAGCCTTCCTTCTATATCTGTTGTGAATTCATGTATCCTCTCCTTCTCACTCTACTCAGGTCTTATCCCTAACTCTCATAAAAGCCATTGCTTCCTCTCAAATACTGACCCCTCCACTTCGAGCGACATCACCGCTCTTCTAGGTTTTCAAATGGGTTTGTTACGTACAAAATTCTTAGGGGTTCCCTTACTCACAAGAAAATTATCCCATGCAGATTGTGTTCCCCTTATCCTACGAATCACAAACAAGGCCTCCTCTTGGACTTCAAAAGTCTTAGCATACTCTGGAAGATTGCAGTTGATTAAGTCAACCCTTTTCTCCTTTCAAGTGTTTTGGAGTACCAACTTTCTGCTTCCAAAGACAGTCCTTAGAGACATTCAATCCATTCTAAGTAGATTCCTATGGAAAGGGCCGACACTGCACAAATTTGGAGCCAAGGTGGCTTGGGCATCTATCACGTTACCCACTCAAGAAGGGGGATTAGGATTAAAGAGCATCCTCGACTGGAATAAAGCCTTGGTAATGATGCATCTTATCCACCTCCTAAATCACAAATCTACTTCTCTTTGGGCTAACTGGGTCAAAGCAACCTTGTTAAAGAACAAGTGCATATGGCAAGTTCATATAAGCCCTGACTGTTCATGGATTTGGAAACAAATCCTCAAGCTTCGCCCCCTTGCCCTTCAACATCTGAAATATACTCTAGGGGATGGCCACCTTACTAACTTATGGTATGACCTCTGGGTAAATGGGACTGCTCTGAATCCATCTCGGTCCCTTATTTCAAATTCTGGTATACCCTTAACTGCCATGGTTAGTAATATCATTTCGGGTGAGAATTGGGATCTTCCTACTAGCAATCACCATGAGGTTATCATCTTCCGGCAACAAGTTACCCCCATCCCCTTTCATTCGAATAGGATGGATATGATCCAGTGGGACTCATGTGATATCCATTCGGTAAAGGCAACACAGATTTGGGAATCTTTTCGTTTACGGTCTCCTATTGTTCCTTGGTGGTCTATCCCTTGGAATAAGCTTCATGTGCCGCGCTACTCCTTTATTCTGTGGCTTGGACTTTTAAGGAAGCTTACTACAAATGATCGAACAAGGCACTACTCAGGTATGGTTTGGCTCTGCCCACTCTGCAACCTTCAGTTAGAAACCTTTTCCCACTTGTTTTTTGAATGTGAGTACTCCTCTACGATCCTTAAAAGTGCAGTTGATTTAGGAAATTGGGTCACTATCCCCTTCTCCTGGGATGCCCTGATTGCTTTCCTCACATCTTACCAAGGCTCTAAACTCTCCAAAAACATCCTCAGTCTGACTATTGCAACTTGTTTTTACAAAGTTTGGGAGGCCCGGAATACCAAGCTCTACACCGGTTCCATTCCACCTTCATGGACATTAGCAAAGGATGTTATCCAGCTCATCAAGGCTAGGCTCTCAACATGTAAATCTTTCCTAAAGGCCACAAATTGTAATCATTTCTGTAATTGGTTATTAGTTTAAATTGTTATGTTGGGCCCTCTTCCATGTATCGTATCATCATCTCTGATATTTAGATGATGTTACTATATTCTGGGGTATGCTCCTTAGCCATTGTCCTCTTTGGTTCTTTTTTATATATACAACAAACTTAGCAAAAAAAAAAACGTTTATCGTTTTCAATAAAAATGAACTCATAGGTGAAATTTTAGTAAAAGAAGTCAAATAGATAAAATTCTTGAATGAGTACGTAGATTATGAAATTTGTGAACCGTAGGCTTTTGAAAGGACCAATTCGGACTTAAAACGAAGAAGTTATGCGTCCGGGATGTTCGTAAAAATTTAAAAACAGCATAAATTGTCTGAGGCACAGAGTCCGCGCCTCGGCGCGGCTCCAAGCCTAAAAGGCCCGCGCCGCAGTGCGATGCTGAACCCTTGCACACTGCTAACTCGCGCCACAGCGCGAGACACAGGGTAATTCTTGGCGCCGCGGCGCCAGTCCAAGAAATTTGATAGTGAAGAATAGTTTCAAGTGTAGAAGAAAAGAGAACTTGTTAGTAACTAATTAAGATGTAATCATAACATGGTTAAGACATTGTAAGGCACTTGTAAGACACTAACGCATGATGATTAAGAGTTAATAATCAATCGAAGATGAGCGGAATGTGAATGACGTAATGAAAGCCAGAAACCCTAAATAACGAATCTAAGTTATGATTTACATTGAGATGAAGGGTAAGATATAATAGTATACATACTTGATTGTATAATACCTAATGTGGTACGTTATATGATTATGTATTATAGAATCATAGAGACTTAAAGTGTACGTGTGTTAATCAGTAAGCAGCCGCTAAAGGCAAGTATTCTGACCCTTGTTCCAGTTCAGTCTGGACAAGCTGTGTAATTCATGTATTCTTTCGCATGAAGTTTTTAACGATGAAGTCTAAAGCCAATTCTTTCGGCTAGACTTATATTATGAATCTATCAAGCATGATTAATGTTACCATGTTATATTGGCATGGTTTTCAATCGAAGACCAAGTATGCTAAAATGTTTTTGTCGTTTAACGACAGGCACGTGAGGTTGGCACAACTTAAACGTACACACGTTTAATGAATGTAGTGTTGATCAACATAGAGTACTATGAGCTGATCACTCAGAAGTGCTCGTAAGCTATGACGGACTTACGGACTTACTGCCGGGTTGTCCTTTTTAAAAGAACTTATGATATGCTCATAGACTTGAGCCATAATTATTATTCTACTGAGTATGGTTATGTAAAACGTTTTGAAGGAAAAGAAGTGCTATTTTGAATTATCGATAGTACTTCGTAACTATTGTTCAGTTATTGAAGATATATGAGTTATATGTTTCAAGCATGTTGTTTTTTAGAATTGTAGTACTTGCTGAGCTAATCATGATCACTCTTGCTTGAACCATATGAACACAGCCAAGATCGAGCGGACAAGGGCAAGGCGAAGACGAACCCTTAGATTAATTATGTTATAGTATAGATGAACGATTGTAATATATTTGATATTACGATAAGAACAAACGAATGAGTTACAAAGAACCTGGGAAATGTAATATAATTTATGATATATAGAAGTTATATTAGTCCTTTTGTGACTATTCAGGTGAATGAATGAATGAATTATCAATACAATAAATTATCCATGGGTTAGTTTATCTCTCTAGAAATGTGCTCTCCCTTCTCACTAGGATCCTAGGCTCCTTTCCCCCACTTTTTGCTTCTTCCTCTTACCGTTAACTCCTTCTTTCCTTTTTCAGCCTCCCGCCCTCCCTCACCTACCTTTTCCATCTTCACCAAACATTCTGTTTACCCGTTTGGACCTTCCTCCTCCTCCACCCTCCTTTCTCCCTCCCGTCCTCCACCGTCACCCTCATTTCTCCCGTCTTCCCCCGTCCTTCCTCTAGACTTCTGCAGTGCCTCTGCTATCCAGAGCCATGGTCGACCACCCCCATCTCTCAGCTGGAAACTCCGTGAGTAGCCCGTCCCGCGATCTTTTTGCAGAATATGGAGTTTCAAAGCCGAGTTCCCCCACTGAATCTGTGGAAATGGTGGACTCTGAGACTAACCCCTCGAATATTTCTATAAGCTCGGACGAATCAAACGCTCTTGAAGCTCAGCTTGGAGAGAACTTTGGCCCAGCCACTAGTTCGGAAGCTCAATATATCTTTAAAGCAGCTCATTTCATCTCTAGAAATGCCCGAGAGGAGGCCCTAGCAGAAAGGAGGAAGAATGCAAAGTTAATGGAATATATATCTCTTTTTTTTTTTTGATAATGTGGGGTTTCCGAACCGCGGTCGGACTAATCCCCCCAGGCCGGACTCAACCGTTTTGGCTTGCGCACCAGCTTGCGCTGGCCGTCCGTGGCCACACGAATTAAAGAATTCTCACACTTGAGGCAGGCGGGACTCGATCCCAGGATGTCCGGGTCTACGGCTCACCCCAGGTCGAAGCTTACCGCTGCGCCAAGTGCTGCGTCACGCAAAAAAGAAAAAAAAAGAATATATATCTACCTTGGGTCTCCCTTTAGATGATGTTAATAACCTTTTTTTTTTGCTAAATTTGTTTGTATATAAAGGACCAAAAAATAATAGCTAAGGGGCATACCCCAGAATATAGTAGCATCATCTAAGATGTGTAGATGATGATGATACGATACAAGGAACAGAACCCAACATAACAAGTTGAACTAACAGCCTAATACAGAATTGATTACAAAATGGAGCCTTGATGAAAGTACAGATATGGCCTCCCACCTTTGTACGCCGGAGGCCATAACTTGGACACAACCACCATCTCGCCCAAAAACCATGCTTGGCCGTAGTCCAAAACTTGCACCATGCTTGCCCGAAGCCTTATACTCGACCGAGCGTACCTCATAGTCGCTCAGCTGAAGCCCAAAACTTGCACCATGATAGACCGAAGCCTCATGCTTCATGCTCGCCCGAAGCCTCTAGTCGCTCGGCCGAAGCCCAAAACTTGCACCATGTTTGCCCGAAGGCCATAACTTGGACACAACCATCATCTCGCCCAAAACCTTTCCTCTATAGGGGCTTCCGCTGCTCTAAATAATGCCTGTAAGGTTCTCGAATCCGGTCCCTTATTTGGACAGAGTTCACCAAAGGAAGCATCGTCTCCTCCCCTTACCTCCCCTGCCACTACTTCGGGTAGTCTTCCGAAGTCTGTGGCTCCTCCCCTTCCGATCCCGGAGATAGCCGGCAACCAGCCCATTCTTCCTAAATCTTGGAGCTCGATTGTTTCAAACTCTGTCCCAGAGAAGAACTTGGGTCTGAGCTTCTTTCCCCCTGCCTTGGCTAAAAGGAGTGTTAAGGTGAACCCGCCAGTTGAAGTCCTAAAGATTGGCCTGCATAAATGGTCCACCAGTCTAGTTGGTCATTTCATTCAGTCGAAACTGCCTTTCAAGCTTGTCGAGACCTCGGCAAAGAAGCTTTGGGGACACTTGGGTTTGGCTAAAGTTTATCTCCATGACAAGGGGTATTTCATTTTCAAGTTCGACTCAGAATCTGACAGGGACAATGTTCTAGCAACAGGCCCATGGTATATAGCATCAAAGCTTCTCCTTCTGCAGCCATGGCACGAAGGGGTTAAACTTGTAAATGTCGACTGTAGCAAAGTCCCAATCTGGGTTAAATTTAGCAACATTCCCCTCTCTTACTGGACAAAAGAGGGTTTGAGCTACCTGGCGAGTGCTGTCGGTCGTCCTTTATTCGCAGATTATATGACATCTAAACTTGAGCCAATGAGCTATGCTAGGATTTGCATTGAGATGAATGCTTCGTCGAAGTTCCCGGCCTTAATTAAAGCAGTTGTTTTCAATGGAGCGGACTTAGCTGAAGATACCGTTGAGGTGAAAGTGGAGTATTGGAGCAGACCTCCTTCTTGCTCAAATTGTAACTGTTTCGGTCATTCCTTGCTCCGATGTTCTAAATCAAACTTTCAGTGGGTACCCAAGGCTCCGCCTTGTCCTCCTGAGGCCACTTGTCCGCCCATCTCAATTGCTACCAATGCCTCTCCTCCCCTTGATCCTGAAGGTTCCTAGACAGCTGTCTCTAAAGGACCAAAAAAACCATCCTCCCCTCCTGCTGTTCACCCAGTTCATTTTTCAAATACCTTTAACCCTATTGCTTCTCCCCTTCTTCCCGACGACGACTCTGAATCTCCTGTTCCCCCCAACCCGCTGGTGGATAGGCTCAAGCAGGTCAACGAAAAGGAATGTAGGGACCTAAAGCATAAATCCAGGCCTGGGAAAGAGCCACTTCAAAATCCTAAGAAGAGAAATAAAGGTCCAAGGGGGTCTTCCCCTTCTTGATTAAGCATATCCCCCATTCACTATGACATATTTTTGTTCCTATGATGTCAGGGGTTTAAATAAGAAGCCAAAGCAGGCGCTTGTTCGTAACCTTTTGTTAAACAACCATATCTCTTTTGTGGGCCTTATTGAGACTAGAATCAAAGCTCCAAAGGCTCTCAGGATCTCGAGAGCCTTGTGTCGTAACTGGGTTTGGACATTCAACTATGATCACCATCCGAACGAGAGGATCTGGGTGGGGTGGGATCCTAATATCTGGAGAGTGGATAGCCTGTTTCAGTCTTCTCAACTATCCCATTTCAAACTTACCCCTATTCATGGAGATACCCCTATTCTGGTTTCGATCGTTTATGGTTTGAATTCGATAGTGGAGCGTAGGCAATTGTGGGATGACCTCAAATCTATATCCTCTTCGGACACTTGGTGTATCCTGGGAGATTTTAACACTGTCAAACGGGTTTCTGAATCTGAAGGAGGTGATCCTTCCTGGGACGCTGGCATGACGGATTTCAACGACTGTTTAGACACTATCGGAGTAGATGACATTCGAGCTATTGGGCCTCTGCATACGTGGTGGAATTGCCAGGTAGGAAACCCAATTTTCAGGAAGCTAGACAGAGCTATGGGCAACAGTTCTTGGTTTAGCATCATGTCTGATTCCCAAACCACCTTTGGTCCCCGTGGCCTTTCCGATCATTGCCCAGTTTTCTCAACACGGGTTATCATCTGAGGCGGCCTAAAAAACCCTTTCAATTCTTTAATTTCATGCTCGAGTTAGATGGGTTCAAAGAAGCTGTTTCGGATTGTTGGACCAGTAGTATCCATGGGAATTCTTTTTACATCCTTAATGAGAAGTTGAGGAGAACCAAGAGAGCTCTTGTTGCCTTGAATTCTTTTCTATAGGTAATCTGACGAGCAATGTAAGCAAGCTTCAGGGTCTTCTGGACTCCGTCCAAATGTCTCTCCAGGCTAATCCCTTGAACCCTCTTTTATTAGCTCAAGAATCGTCAGCTATCCAATCTTTATGGAAAGCAACGGCTCTTGAAGAATCCCTCATGCTCCAGAAATCTAGAGCAATTTGGCTAGCCCAGGGAGATAAAAACTCTAAGTTCTTTGCAACTATCATTAAGAGTAACTGGAACCACAACAAAATTCTTTCTATCTTCAACAACTCGGGTGACTTGATTGAGGACCTGCAAGGTATCCAGCAGGTAGCGGTGGTATATTACCAGGATCTTTTGGGATCATCCCCTTCATCCTATCCGGGGCGTGATGATCTTAAAAAAGTTATTTCTAAGAGGATTTCTCCATCCCAGGCAGCTGCTTTAACCACTCCAATCCTTGATTCTGAAATTAAGGCGGTCCTTCAGTCCATGAAACAGAATAAGAGCCCGGGGCCTGATGGTTTCAATGTTAACTTCTTCTTTCACTGCTGGGAAACAATCAGACGAGACTTCACTGCTGCTGTCCACTCTTTCTTCAGAACCGGTCTCCTTCCGAGGGGAGTGAATGCTACGGTCATAGCCTTGATCCCGAAGACAGAAAACCCTTCCAACTGCAGACCCATTTCTTGTTGCAACACAATATACAAATGTATAGCAAAGATTCTTGCCAATAGGCTAAAACTAGTCCTCCCGTCCATTATAGACCATGCTCAGTAAGCTTTTATCTCGGGTAGAAGTATTAGCGATAATATTCTCCTTGCTCAGGAGCTGTTCAGAAACTATCATCGCCTATCTGGTCCGACAAGGTGTGCTCTAAAAATTGATATCAGGAAGGCTTTTGACACAGTTGACTGGGGTTTTCTTCTAGACCTGCTGAGTTTTCTTCAGATTCCACCCATTTTTATAAACTGGATTAGAGAGTGCATCACAACGCCAATGTATTCTGTTAAAGTCAATGGCTCCCTTGCCGGCTACTTTAAGGGAGCAAGGGGTCTTCGTCAAGGAGATCCTCTGTCCCCTTACCTGTTTGTTTTAGCCATGGAAGTATTATCTATGATTCTGAATAAGGAAACTCTCCTGCCGAATTTCAAGTTCCATTGGAAAACAGAACCATGCAACATTACTCATTTATGTTTCGCGGATGATATTATAATGTTCTGCCATGGAGACTTGCCATCTGTTTCCATCATCCACTCGAGCATCCAATCATTCTCAATGTTCTCCGGATTAATCCCCAATGCACTTAAAAGCCTATGTTTTCTAGCTAATGTCCCAAATGAAGTCAAGGAAAGTATAAATCAGCTGCTGGGTATACCGATTAGAGTTCTTCCAATTAGATTTCTTGGAGTTCCCCTCATCTCTTCTAAACTTACACACTTCGACTGCCAGCCTCTGATTCACAGAATCACCGCGAGAGTCACTTCATGGACTTCCCGCTACCTCTCCTATGCCGGCAGAGTGTAGTTGATAAAATCAGTGCTATTTGCCATTCAATCCTTCTGGGCAGCCCACTTTATCTTGCCTAAATCGGTAATGCGTACAATCCAATCTATAATGTGCAGATTCCTTTGGAAGGGCTCCTCTCTTCTAAGGTATTGTTCTAAAGTCGCTTGGAAGGATTTGTCTACCCCCTATGCGGAGGGAGGCCTGGCTATAAAAAATCTTGCCGATTGGAACTCAGCCCTCATTTTATCCCATTTGCTCAGAGTTATTTCCCCTTCCCCAACTTCCTTATGGGCAAAGTGGGTCAAAGCCTCAGTTCTTCCAAAGATTAATTGCTGGCATTGTTCTGCTCCATCGGACTGCTCTTGGATTTGGCGTAAGATTCTTAAACTGCGGCCTTTAGCTTTAAATTTTCTTATCTATAAAGTTGGGAATGGCAATTCTTTTAGATTCTGGCATGTCCCATGGTTGAATGGCCAGGCATTAAGCCCTTCTCCGTATTTGCTTTCTAACTCACGAATCCCAGTAAACGCTCCTGTCTCTTTTGTCGTTTCCTCGGGAGCCTGGGCATTACCGGCAAGCAACCATCATGAAGTGCAACAACTTAGAAGCCTTATTACTTCTCTTCCTGCACCGACTACTGCCGATGACAAGATCTTATGGGAATCTTGTGAGCTGAAATATGTCAAGGCCTCTCTCATTTGGGAATCTATTCGGCCACGTGCTCCGCTAGTTCCATGGGCTGCTCTGCTATGGCATTCTCTTCACGTTCCAAGATTTTCCTTTACTCTATGGCTTGCTCTTCGGCAAAGATAACCCACGAATGACAGATTTTCTAGCTATTCCAGCTTCCGCCAGCTGACTTGCCCCCTCTGTGATTCCCATGTGGAAACATTCCCTCACTTGTTATTCGAATGCCCCTATTCTTCCTATGTTCTCTCCTCTACTTTAGCAGTTGGTGCCTGGACTAATGTTCCTATGAATTGGGACAACCTTGTGGACTACATTATCCAATATCGAGGGAGCAAACTCAGGTCGGATATTCTAAAGCTGGTTCTCTCCACTACAGTATACAAAATCTGGTCAGTCAAGAACTCCATTGTCAATAACAAAACCAAGATGCCTATGGGGGTTCTCTCTAGGGAGATAACCAATGTCATTAAGGCTAGGTTATCTTCTTCCTCTGTTTTTTCTAAAAAAGTCCAAAATAAGCCCAACCTCTGGGGGTGGTTGTAGGGTTGGGTTCTTTTTTCACGGGGTGTCGGCAGTTCCGCCGCTTCGGTGCTGCCGAGAGAGCAGGGGGCTGGGCCCGCTATTGCTTCGGTTGATGTTCTTTGGACAATATTAGAGTTGGCAGTGACTCTCCGGCACTCGCCAATGTTACTCAGATTGGTAATTATAGGGGATGG
Source organism: Panax japonicus (assembly GCA_020205505.1). Lineage (NCBI taxonomy): Eukaryota > Viridiplantae > Streptophyta > Magnoliopsida > Apiales > Araliaceae > Panax > Panax japonicus. The sequence goes on along the minus strand of CM035110.1, from coordinate 42,224,163 downwards.
CCTACGCGCCTCTGGCCTCTAGTTCTATCTTAGCTTCGGGGTCTGCCTAAGCTTCGGGGTCTGCCTAAGGGTTGGGCAAGTTTGGTGTTAGGGAGTTCGGCCTCAGGGGTTAGTTTAGAGGTTGTGGGTTTCAGATCTTCTGCAGGGTTCAGCTTGCTGGCTCTAGCAGCATCTTCAGCTCGCTGCTGTTTACGATGGTAGTTCGGCTTCTCTGGCTGTTCGGTCACTTCAGTAGTAGGGTTCGGCTCCAGGGTCAATGACGGGAGGGCTCAGTCTCTTGGCACGGTCACGTAGCCCGGCTAAGGGGGTTCGCTGGTCTCGGTTTTGGGGCTTGGGGACCCCTTAATGGCTTCGGGGGGGGGGGGGGGGGGGCTTCATTTGATAGAGCACTGGTTGCTGTCTCCCGGTTTCGGGCTTCGGTGCCCCCTCTTCGGTACGACAGTCCAGTCTTGAGAGGTTCGGGCTTCGGGGCTCACGAATTTGGAGCTGGGGGGGGGGGTGAGTGTTGATTGGGTTTCGGCTTCATGGCGCTCGCAGTTCATTCAAGGGTTCAGCATTCTCATCTTCGGTTGCTTCGGGTGTCGGCTGGAGTTCAGTGCGAATTGGTTCGTTGTTGTTTTCAGTCCGGACTGGTTCGGATGCTGCCTCCTTCCGGATTGATTAATGTTTCGACTTATATGGTTAGTGAAGGGCTAGTTTTGTAGCTTGGTTTTAGCTCCTTGGTTTAGCCTTGGGAAGCTGGGGGATCTGGGCTGGTAGGTTATGCTTATATGGTTCAGCCTCTCTGCCCCGCAGCTCCTTCTAGGCTTCGGGATCTTCAGTTCAGCCTCATAGGTGCTGACAGCTTCAGTCTGTTCGGCATCTGCTTCAGTTCGGTTGATTCTGTTGTCTTCTGCAGTTCTGTCTGCAAATGGCAGTTTTGCAGTCTCATTTCGTCGCCAGATTGTTTTCATTTAGATGCTTAGTTTCAGCTGATTGGTTGTTTAGGCTTCGGCTTGCTTCTTTTGCTTGCAGCTCTGTTTTGTAATGTTCCTTGCTGCTTTGGCTTGGTTGTTAGTCTTTAGTTGTCCATTTTGGGGGTTGTCCCATGTGGTTCACCTAAAACTTCTGGGGTATACCCTTTGTGATTGTTTTATCTCTTTTTCTTCTCAATATACAAACAAATTAGTGGAAAAAAAATGAATGAATGAATGTTAGTACCGTGTATCACCATCTGTCGAGTTGGAAGAGACCCGGATTTGGGGGTGTCACAGGTTGGTATCAGAGCATTAGGTTATATAAAACTTAAGGGAGGGAATTAAAAACTAAGTCATAACCTTAAGAGGAGTCAAAGAAGTACAAGAAGAAAATAACCTTATAAAATTGTATTATGATTATGTTATGTGTTTTCATTATTCTACTGATGTGTACTAATCAACTTAACTGTGTTGTGTAGACGTCATGAGTAAACGAGATGTTTGTTAGTGATCAAGCCATTAGTGAAGAATCGGTGAACCAAATAGAGGTTATACCAAACCCTATAGCAGCAGAGCCAGAAGTAGTGATTATTGAGTCTGGAGACTCAGAGGAAGCTGACTACATGTCAGTGTTTGACGGGATGATAGAGGAGGAGGTAGAGACAGTCTCCTTTAACCCAGTGGATATAGCAGCTGAGATAGCTCCTGGGGGGTCGATGATGTCTCTGTTCATGTCAGAGTTGGATAGAAATATGCATTACTGTCAGGAAGTTAAGGATCTGAGGGCAGAGCTCCAAATTGTTAGAGAGGACAAGACTGATGTCGAGTCCAGGTGGGAGCAGGAGCATGATGAACGGATTTTGGTTAAGGATAAAGTCCATGATTTAAAGCACGAGGTCTTTGAGCTCAAGGAGGAGCTAAAGACTAAGGTGCAGAAGATAGGGAGAATGTCCTATATCTATAGGAGTTCTTATACGGATTTTCAGCAGCAGGTAGCTGGATATCCTGTAGAGGTGGGGCAAAAACGGCATACCATTAGCCGTGATATCATTGCCGGTCTTGCCAAGGAAGATTTCGACAATGCCTTGAGGCAGATGTAGATTAGTGGTATTTAAGGCAATATGTAAATATTTTGTAAGTAGTAGTAACGTAAAGCCCTTTTTATATAGTAAAGGGTAGTCTTCTGTAAATCCCAATTTTTGGAAAGCGATAGCGGGAAAGTAATGTAATCAGCTTAGGCTGTGTATGTAACCAATGTAGTATTATACTACGAGAATAAATATAAAGATCTTTTTATGGAAAGCAATGTGTTATGGATGTTGACGTTATCATTTAATATTAATGATAACTAATAAAGAAGGGAATAATAACGCAATGTGCTTATTGTATCAATAAAATGCCGCCGAGAAGAGTGCAACGTAATCAAGGTACGAACGTAAATCCACTGGAGGGAGGTCCCGGTTAATCCGATGCAGGAGTTTGTTAACTTAATAACCGCCGCATTCAAAAGCATGGGTTCGCCGGAGTTCAAAGGAACTACGGACCCGATCGAAGCCCAAACATGGGTTAAGGAAATAGAGAAGGCATTTGTAATTGCAAATGTTGACGAGGCCCAGAAGGTTGCCTTTGCGACCTAAATGATGAAGGGAGAGGCCAACTTTTGGTGGGAAGCCAATCAAGCTAAGGTTGGGATAGCGAATTTGACGTGGGATAGGTTCAAGGAGATATTCTTTGAGAACTAGTTTCCCACGAGCATGCAGGGAAGGATGGAGATGCGGTTTCTGGAGTTGAAACAAGGGGACATGACGGTTCCCCAATATGCTGCCAAGTTCAATGAACTGGCGAGGTTCGCTCCACACCAAGTGGATACCGAGGTGAGGAAGGTGCGATGGTTCGAGTAAGGCTTGAAACCCTGGCTCTATAACCGTATTTCGGTGTTTCAAAGTAATTCTTTTGGAACCGTTTTAGAGAAGGTGATAATCGCCGAAGGTGGTAGTGAGGCATTGAGCCAATACCACAAAGAAAAGAAGAATAAGGGAAAGGTTGACGGGAGAGTCAAGATTGAGGGATCCAGTGGAAGTGGCGAGGGTCAGAAGAGGAAGGTATTTAGCTCTGGGAATACCAGAGTGAAGCAAGGCAGACCCGAAGAGAAGAATGGAGGCCTGCAAGACCTGTGGAAAGACTCACTTAGGAGTCTGTCTCAAGGGGAAGGCCGTCTGCTACAACTGTGGACAGGAGGGGCACATTGCGCCAAATTATCCAAGTCTGAAGAAGAACCATGGATGCTTTGTGTGTGGATCAACTGACCACATGGAGAAGAACTGCCTGAAGAAGGGGACGGACGGGAACTGGGGCACTAATAGCGGTAAGTTAGCTATTAGGGGTCTAGCGCAGCCGGGTAGGCCGATGGGTCGTACCTTTAACATGACAGTCCAAGATGCGGTTGCATCAGGGGACGTCGTCGCAGGTATTATTCCGATCAACGATATCAATGCGTATGTGCTGTTTGATTAGGGTGCTACTTGTTCGTTTATAGCATGCGATTTTGCTAGACGATTAGGATTACTTCCCGAAAAGTAGCCTATACCTTTAAATATTAAGGTAGCAAACGAAGAGATAATTTCTGTTGAAAATATTCATAGGAGTTGTTGCGTAGATATACAGGGTTGTAAATTATCGGTAGATTTATTACCAATAAAGTTAGGAGAATTCGATGTAATTCTCAGAATGGATTGGTTAGTAAACCATGGGGCAATTACAGATTGTCAAAAGAAATGTGTGAACATTTAGACGTTAGAACAACCTCGGGTAGTATTTTACGGGAATAGATCGTGTGGGACGTTCGTGTTGTTTAACCATGACACAAACTAGGAAATTATTGAGGAAGGGGTGCGTAGGTTATCTGTGCCATGTTGATGCCCAGAGAGTGGTAGCAACCATGGAACAAATACCTATAGTGAGAGAATTCGCCGATGTATTTCCGAGTGAATTTCCTGGTCTTCCGCCGGATAAGGAGACAAAATTCGTGATAGACATTATGCCAGGAGCGACACCAGTTTCCACGGCACCGTATCGTATGGCGCCAGTGGAGATGAAGGAGTTGATGGTACAGTTGCAAGAACTGTTGGACATGAAGTACATTCAACCGAGTGTCTCGTCGTGGGGAGCACCGGTACTATTTGTCAAGAAGAAGGACGGATCGTTAAGACTTTGTATCGACTATAGAGAGTTGAACAAGTTAACGATAAAGAATAAATACCCATTTCCCAGGATCGATGATCTTTTTGATCAATTAAAAGGGGCTAAGTATTTTTCTAAAATAGATTTAAGAATGGGGTATCATCAGTTGAAGGTTAGGAAGGAGGACGTACTAAAGACAACATTCAGAACTCGTTATGGTCATTGCGAGTTTTTAGTGATGTCGTTTGGGTTGACAAATGCACCAGCTGCATTCATGGATATGATGAACAGACTGTTCAAACAATACTTGGACAAATTCGTCGTGGTCTTTATAGATGATATTTTAGTCTACTCTAAGACGCCAGAAGATCATGCTGAACACCTAAGATTAGTGTTAGAGACATTAAGGAAGGAGAAGTTGTACACGAAATTCACGAAGTGTTGATGTTGCACTAAGACAGTAGTAAACGCAAAAAGGGGAGATGGGTTAGTTTCTCTCTCTAGATTTTGCTCTCCCTTCTCACTGGGATTTTAGACCACCTCTCCCGTCCATTCTCTCTCCCGTTACCGTAAATTTCCATTTCTTTCCTTTTTTAATCTCCCGCCCAATCTCACCTACCTCTCCGCCCTTACCAAACTTTTCTGTTTACCCTTTCTGGTTTTCTACTCCTCCATCCTCCTGCTACCGTTCCCTCCCCTCCGGCCTTCTCTCCTCCGTCGTCTACCACCTCACTTCCATGGTTAGCCATTCTCATCTCTCTGCTGGAAACTCCCTGAGCTCTGTCTCTAGGGATTTCTTTGCTGAATTTGGTGTCTCAAACCCAAATTCTCCCTCTCTTTCCTCTCCTTTGGTGCTCAGCAGTGCTGACATGGCTGTCTCCGCTGACCTATCCCTCAACGTGGACTCGTTTGCAATGCTAGAATCAGACCCAAATCCTGTTGCTGTTGATCACAGCTCTGAAGACTCTACCTCTCTTGCAAATGAGATAGAAAGCAACTTGGGTCAAGCTCTTACCTCTAATGTTTCTGAGATCTTCAAAGCTGCACAACACTTCTCTCAAAAGGATCGAGAGGAAGTTTTAATCGAAAGAAAGAAAAATGCAGATCTTATGGAATGCTTGTTGGCACATGGACTCTCTGCTAGCGATATCAACGCTTTTGTTTCTGATGGAACACTAGCAAATACAGGTCAGGCCCACAAGATGTCTATTGGAAGTACTCAAAAAACTTCTGCTGCACTTCTGCTGGCGCCTTGCTCTGTTTCTGGCCAGTCTATCCTTGGCAAACCTCTGGACCCTAATCCCTCTGCTATAGCTGCTATTAAACCTACTGCATCTCCGGTTGAGCAAGGTGAAAACCCTCTTTTAAACCCTGGTCCACCTAAATCCTGGTGTGAGGTGGTCTCTACTAGCTCCGGAAGACCTTCCCGCTCTCTTTCCTACCACCCTCCCTTATCCAAAGATGGTCCGATTCTAGTCAAACCTCCCACTGATGTGCTCAAACGTGGAAATCAGCTCAGGTCTTCCAGCCTTGTGGGTTATTTCTTACACTCAAACATCCCCTTCAAGGTTGTTGAACCCATTGCCAAACGCCTTTGGGGCAACATGGGTCTCACAAGTGTCTTTCTCCATAGCAAAGGCTACTATATTTTCAAATTCAAATCTGTCTCTGCTAGGGACAATGTCCTTGCCTCGGGTCCTTGGCACTTCGCCTCAAAAGTGATTGTCCTACAACCTTGGAAGGAAGGAGTTGAATTTTCAAAATCTGATCAGCTCAAAATTCCCATTTGGGTAAAGCTTAGCCAAATCCCTCTTTCTTACTGGTCAGATGAGGGTATTAGCTACCTTGCTAGTGCCATAGGTAGGCCTTTGTTTACAGATGAAATGACTTCCAAGCATGACTTAATGCACTATGCCAGAGTCTGCATTGAAGTCCAAGCTTCATTCTCCTTTCCTTCCTCTATCAATGTTGTTGTTCTTAACGAAGAAACTTCTGAAGACATTATTGTCCCGGTAAGTGTTGAATACCAGAATAGGCCACCATCATGCCCCTCCTGCAAAGTATTTGGCCATTCTCCTTTGAAATGCCCCAAATCCAACTTTAAATGGGTGCCCAGAACAATTGCTCAACCTGAATCTGCTCCCAAACCTGCTGACGGCACTTCGGCCTCTGGCCCCTTACTTCCCTTACTTTCCACTCCTGCTCCTGATGCTGTCAAAAATCCTCATGCTGGTACTCATGCAAATGACTGGGTAACTGTCTCCCGAGGTGCCAAAGTTGGAAATAACCCGACTCCTTCTCTTCCTATCTTGGCCTCGCCTAACTCCTTCTCCCCCATTGCAAATGCTATTGTCTCTGATGCTCTCTCTCCCTCTGACCTGGATTCACCCCCTATAAACTGCCCTATATTGAACAAGCTAATTGCTATAGATGAGAAGGAGGGCAAGGACCTGAAGCATAAGCAAAGATCTGGGCTGGACCCTTCTCAAGATGCTAAGCGTAGGAACAAAGGCAAGGGCCATGGGGGAAAAACCTCCTGCTACCCACTACTCCCCTTTTTTCTATGTTAATGTTAGCGACATATAATATTAGAGGTCTTAATAAAAAGCCAAAGCAGACTTATGTTAAACAGTTAATTCTAGATAATAGTATCTCCCTCATTGGTCTGTTGGAAACCAGAGTCAAGCAGCATAAAGCTAGTAGAATTTTAAATAATATTTGTAGGAACTGGACTTGGTTTTATAACTATGATTACCACTATAATGGCAGAATTTGGGTTGGTTGGAACCCCAATATCTGGCAAGTGGATATCCTTTTTGTATCCTCCCAAGTTATTCATTGCAACATCAAGCATTTAGCCAATGACTGTACTTTTCTGGGTTCTTTTATTTATGGTTTGAATTCTATATCTGAAAGGAAGAACTTATGGGCTGAATTATCCTCTCTTAGTTCCTCTCTCAACTGGTGTGTCCTGGGTGACTTCAATGCTATCAGCAACCTTAGTGAAACTGACAGGATTGAAACCGATTGGGACTCTGGTATGGAGGATCTCAAAGAGTGCCTGCAGAACCTTGAAATGGTTGACATTAGGGGCATTGGTCCCTTCTACACTTGGTGGAACTGTCAAATTGAAAATCCAATCCATAAAAAACTTGATAGAGCTTTGGGAAATGCATCATGGCTCAACTCATTTCCCCTTGTCCAAGCTACCTTTGCCCCCAGAGGAATGTCTGACCACTCTCCTGTCATGCTTAACCTTGGCATTCCGGCTTTAAGGTCAAGGAAGCCTTTCCAGTTCTTCAACCACATGATTCTCTTGGATGGCTTTCATGAATGTGTATCTTCTGCCTGGATGCAACCCGACCTAGGTAACCCCTTTCATATCCTAACTGCCAAGCTTAAGAGAACTAAAAGAGCCTTAGCTACCTTCAATAAATCCATTGGAAATCTATCATCTTCTGTTAAGGAAGCAACTTCAAACCTTCACAGAGTTCAATCCCTGCTCTCCAACAGGCCACTCGATCTGGATCTCATCTCCCAGGAGCAGAGCTGCCTTCAGGTTCTTTGGAATTCCTTGGCTCTAGAGGAAACTCTTATCCACCAGAAATCTAGAGCTACCTGGCTTGCTACAGGGGATAGAAACACCAAATTTTTCTCCAATCTGGTGAAAAGCAGGTGGAACACAAACAAAATCCTTTCTATTTATAGCTCTTCCGGCGATCTGGTTCAGGGGCAGGAGGAGGTTGAAAATGTGGCTGTGAATTATTTTAAAGATCTGTTCAACTCCCAGCACCTACCCCCTTCAGCTGATTTGGAAAATTATGGAGTTCTCCGTACCAAACACATAACTGTCTCTCAAGCTGCCATCCTTTCGGCTCCTATCACAGCTACTGAGGTATTCAAAGCTCTCAGTGGTATGAAGCAAAACAAGAGTCCAGGCCCGGATGGTTTTAACGTGAATTTCTTCACTCACTGCTGGGACATTGTTGGTGAAGACTTCACAAAAGCTGTTCTATTCTTCTTCTCTTCCTGCCGAATGCCTCGAGGTGTAAACTTAACTGCCATTGCTCTTATCCCAAAGTGCTCAAATCCCTCTCTCATGTCTGATTTCAGACCAATATCATGTTGCAATACAATCTACAAGTGCATATCAAAAATTCTTGCTGACAGACTCAAATTGGTCCTCCCCTCTATTATTGATAAAGCACAGTCTGCTTTCATCAAAGGAAGAAGCATAAGAAACAACATATTTCTTGCCCAGGAGCTATTCCGAAACTACCACCGAAAATATGGTCCTCCTCGCTGTGCCTTAAAAATTGACCTAAGGAAAGCGTTTGACACGATAAATTGGGACTTCCTAATGGGCACCCTCAAATCCTTCCATTTTCCCTCTCAATTCCTAGACTGGATTTACTCCTGCATTTCCACTGCTATGTTTCAGTCAAGGTCAATGGTTCCCTTGCTGGATACTTTGGTAGTACTCGAGGCCTAAGGCAAGGTGACCCCCTCTCCCCCTACTTGTTTGTGCTAGTAATGGAAATGCTCTCCCTTAAAGTCAACTGGGGTTCAAAACAATCTGGGTATCTTCACCACTGGCGCACTAAAGCCAGCGACATATCCCATCTCCTTTTCGCTGATGACATCTTAATCTTCTGTCATGCCAACCTTCAAACCATTTCCATAATACATTCATGTATCCATTCCTTCTCCCTATTCTCCGGTCTCATTCCTAATATTCAAAAGAGCCAATGTTTTCTAGCCTGCGAAGACCCTGAAACAAAAGCTTCCATCCTATCTTTCCTGGGCTTCACTCATGGTACTTTCCCCACCAGATTTTTGGGTGTCCCCCTAATCTCTTCTAAGCTTTCATACCAGGATTGTATTCCCCTTATCCATACAATCACACAAAGAGTCTCTTCATGGACTGCTACTGCCCTTGCTTATTCTGGTAGGGTCCAACTCATAAAATCTGTGCTCTTCGCAATACAATCGTATTGGAGTACTCATTTCCTACTGCCTAAAGCAGTCATTAGAGCCATTCAGTCTATTCTTTGTCGATTCCTCTGGAAGGGAACCTCCCTTACTCCCTATGGTGCTAAGGTTGCATGGCATAACATCTCACTCCCTACTGAGGAAGGGGGTCTGGGCATTAAAAGTCTCCTGGATTGGAATAAAGCCCTTCTTCTTCTACATCTAACCCATGTTTTGCAGATTAACACTAAATCACTATGGGCTAAGTGGGTGCAGACCACTGTTCTTCTTGAGAAATCTGTTTGGCAGATAGAAATCCCCACAGATTGTTCATGGATTTGGAGACAACTACTAAAGCTCAGGCCCATTGCTCTTCAGCATCTTAAATACATTGTTGGCTCTGGAGAAACCTTCAATCTATGGTACGATCCCTGGCTCAATGGTTCTGCCATCAACCCCAGCAGTACCTTGCTCTCAAATTCAGGCCTAACCGTTTCAGCCACAGTCAGGGACATTATGAATTCCTCCTCTTGGCACCTTCCCCTATCCAACCATCATGAGGTAATTCTCCTCCGGCAACTAGTACAATCTGTTCCCTTCCCCTCTGCATCCATGGACTGTATCCTTTGGGACTCAATGGATATCAGCTGCATTAAAGCAAGACATATTTGGGGAAGCATCAGGATCAGGAAACAGGCTGTTCAGTGGCACACAATTCTCTGGCAAAAACTGCATGTGCCGAGGTACTCTTTCATGCTCTGGCTTGGATTTCATGGAAAGCTCCAAACTAATGACATCACTCGAGCCTATTCAGGAAAGACCTTCAACTGTCAGCTTTGCAACAAGCACCCTGAAACTTTTTCACATCTTTTCTTCATCTGTGAATACTCCACTGTCATTATAAAAGTGACATTCCAACTGGGTGGATGGCTCTCATTACCCCTGGACTGGACTGGACTCACTGACTTTATCTCATCCTACCAAGGAAGGAAATTATCAAAACATATCCTCAGCCTCTCTCCCTGCGTCTGTTCTTAAAGATCTTAAGTCCACTATGAGCAGATTCTTATGGAAAGGCCCCTCTTTGTTGAAGTTTGGAGCCAAAGTTGCCTGGAGTAAAATTTCGCTTCCCTATTCTGAAGGAGGTCTAGCTATAAAGCATCTGGAGGATTGGAATAAAGCTCTAATCTTGCTTCAGCTTTGGAGAGTAGTTAATCCTAATTCTCCGTCTCTTTGGGCTTCTTGGGTTAGAGTATATCATCTAAGCTCTAAACACTTTTGGGTTCTGAAGACCCCAAATGACTGCTCATGGATATGGAGAAAGATTCTGCAGCTGAGACCTCTTGCTTTGACCCATATTCGGTTCCGGATTGGTAATGGGGAAAGTACTAGTCTGTGGTTCGATCCTTGGCTTAATGCGAACCCTCTAGCTGCAAGTTCTCATTCCCCTTTGATCATAAACTCTGGTTTGGGTCCAAATGCTACTGTTAGTGATATTATTCGTGATTCTACCTGGCACCTACCCTCCTCTAATCATAATGATTTTATTGTCTTTCGGGATTCCTTTGACCTCAATAGGGTTTGTGACTCTACTAAACCGGATGAGATTCTATGGGGTTCTTTGAATTCTAATGAGGTAAAAGCTTCTACTATATGGCGTTCTATTAGGCAGGTGGGAGTTGTTGTTCTCTGGGACAAATTAGTGTGGCCTAAGATCCTGATCCCTCGGTACTCTTTTACCCTCTGGTTGGCTTTCCATCAAGGGTTACGTACAATGGACAAATTGATCAGTGTTGGAATGTCTGTAAACCCCTCGTGTGTTCTTTGCTCTTCCAAACTGGAAACCTTTGACCACTTATTCTTCCACTGTGACTACTCTTTTAGGGTCCTGCTTTCTGTTCTTCGTCACTGTGGGTGGAGGGGTTCTAGTCGGGCTTGGAGCTCCATTACGGGCTACCTCATTCATTATTCAAATCCTTCTTTCCACCACAGTTTACTTCATATTGGTTTCGCAGCTGTGGTATACCGTATTTGGAATGAGCGGAATGCGCGAATTTTCAATCATAAATCCTGCACAGTTCGTAACCTTGTTAACGACATACTTCATGTGCTCAAATGTAAGCTTCATACAAATGCTAGATTCCAAAAAATTAAGACTAGATATGGTCTTAGACAGCTTGTTTTAAACAATTCTTGATAGGCTCTGCTGTTATTCGCAGCCTGTTTAGCTGGTTTAGCTGTGTTCATTGTTCTGTTGTTGTGTTGTATGACACCCCCAAAATAGGTCCATTCCACCCAACCCATTCTGAGTTGTCAAATACATGGTACAGAAACAACTACAACTTTTACAACCCATAAGCTGTGAGTTTGAATACAAACATTGTCATCTAGACAATATCCACATGCAAATAAATCCCCATCATAATTATTGATACATAATTTTACAAAAAAAATGGTGAGGACTACTAAACAACTCTTTCTAGAACCTTCATTCCATACCCCGACTAGTACTCGCTATATTCTCGCCTCCTGAGAAAAAAAATGGAACAACAAGGAAAAGGGTGAGCTCAACTAGCCCAGTAAAGAATATTATGACTAAGATAATGTACAACAAATTATCCTTAGTCTTCAACAGGGAAAAATCTGATAGAATACAATAGACAACAAGTTTTAGATCAACAACTGCAGCGGAAACAACAATTCATTAGAAGAGTTAAGTAGAGAATAAAATCTACTAACATCTATGAATTTAAAAGTCCATCATCAATATTTTATCCCTGTAACATCAATCAATATATATCTCAAATCAAATCAAATATTCATCTTTGCACTACAGGCCAAAGATATTCATCAGTCGGTCATGTTCATCTAAACACCTGTTCATCTTTGCACTACGGGCCAAAGATATTCATCAATTGTTCATGTTCATCTCAACACCTGTTCATCTTTGCACTACGGGCCAAAGATATTCATAATAAAATCAACCATCTTTGCACTACAGGCCAAAGATATTCAGTAACACCATCATTTAGGACTGAGGATGATGAAAAATATTTTAAAGAAAACGAATCCAGTGAAACAAAATAACAAGTATTAAGGATTCGTACTTTAAACAATCCGATTTCAAAAATACTTCATAAATAATCATACTGAAGTAAAATTTAAGAATGATCAAAACATAGATCCAATCAAAACTAGTATCCAGAATAGATATTTTGGACAAAAAGAAGAAATTTCATTTTTCGGTGAATAGTGCCGTATACGTGAATAGTGCCGTATACGTGAATAGTATCGTATACGTGAATAGTAACTCCGACACCAAAAGATAGAAATTTCACAAAAAACATCTCCACGCTTCGTGAATAGTACTCGTGAATAGTAACTCGTGAATAGTAACTCATGAATAGTAACTCGTGAATAGTAACCCCGACATGAAAAAGTTCCAAATTTGATAAAAAGTTCCAACCAACATTTCAGCATAATGATATTGAAGAAATAATATCATTTTAGAAGAAAATAACATCCCTTACCTCGAAAGACAGCACTTCTAGTTAAAACACCGGATATAGGCTATGACTTGAACTTGCACCGTATAGCAATACTCAAAGTATACTCAAAATACTCACAAGAATACGCTCGATAATATAGAGAGAGAAAACTTCAGTTTCTGGTGTGATTTTCAATTCTAACCTAAGCACCTATTTATAGGAAATTGCTTAGAACACCAAAGCAGAAAATTTAATATAATAATAATATATATTAAAAATTCTTACGCCCATTTTTTTCAGATCTGATTTCAGCTCAAAAACATGTGCTCCCTTCTAGAAAAAGTACAAAAAACGTTTTTATTAATAAAAATATTTTAAACTTCCAAAAATCAATTATTTCGGAGCTCCGGAACTTCAATAATTCATAATAAATAGCCCTTTTGCCAGAAAATTCGAATCTCGCGAGTTTTTATAGGAAATTCAATTCTGCACAACATTGCAGAAGGAAGTTTTTCCAAATTCCAAACAGAAATTGATCGAAATCCACAAACGAGCGATTTTACAGGCTATAATCAAATTTCAGTCAATAATTGTGTCCACCAACACACAAAATATGTGTTAAACATTTAATACCACAAAAATACTCTTCCTCCTCATATACTCATATATCCCACATTCATTATAAAAATATCACCATTAATATATTATTAAAATAATATATTTAAATGAATTATTTTATCAGAAAAAGATAAAATATTAATTTTCAACAATTGTCACATTAAAAATTTTCTCCATCTATATCCACATAAAATCAATATTTTCCTCATCATATAAATCAATAATTTAATTATTCACAAATAATATTACAGAATCACAGTACTAGCAACCAGGCCGTTCCCAGGAAAGAGGGGGCTTTCCAATAAGAATTTCTTCTTACTGGCGCGCAATTAGGTGACCAAACCTCTCCTTAGACAGAACTTTCTAGACATTGCCAATAATGTTATCTAATAATATTATTCAGATAATATGAATAATTGCTTCGATAATGAAAAATACTGTGTAGTGACAATTATTGAAACAACAACAATATAAAATATCAATGCAGCAATTATTGAATCAATAAAATAATGAACAGTAATTACTGTAAGTAGTGCCTTCTTACGTAAGAATCAATAATTGGTGCAATACCGTGTGCTACTGTTCAACAACGCGTATTACTTTACTTTACCCACCGGGTATTCCAACAGTGTTAACGGTAACAACTACGCCATTTTTTATAAACAACTTATATTTGTCGTTTTCTTCATCCAATCGCTTTCCGTTATGGGACCCACAAAAGACTGCGCCGTCGTACGAATATTCCCCGACAGCAAGAATATTCCACGACCAAACGAATATTCCCCGACAACAATGAATATTTTATAACCACCTGTTTATTCGAAATATTTGCGCATTTTACCCATAACTTTCCACATTAATCAAATCAACCCTTACTATTTTAAAATAATAAATAAAGGAAATTCCTTTTTATTTAAAAAATTTTCGGGGTCTTACAACCTCCCCTCCTTATGAAATTTCGTCCTCGAAATTGACGTACGTAACTGGTGTTTCGAAAAGTAAAGATACCTCGCTTTCATTTCCGTTTCCAATTCTAATGTCATTTCCTCTATAGCATGATTCCTCCACAAAACTTTAACTTGTGGTATAACCTCGGCACATAGGACATGCTCCTTCCCATCCAACATCTTGACAGGTACCTCTTCGTACGTTAAGTCTTCGGCTATTTCGTACGGTTCTAACTCAATGACGTGGTTCGGGTCGTCCACATATTTACGTAACATCGATACGTGAAAAACGTTATAAACACGCGTCATACTTGGCGGTAAAACGAGTCTATAGGTCACAATTCCTATTCGATCGAGGATTTCAAATGGACTAATAAATCGAAGGTTTGAGCTTTGCTCACATCGCCAATTCTCACTTTTGGAATAACAACTTCTTGTACCTACTTCTTCATATTCACCAGCTCCGGTGTGTAGCTTGAACGTTTTTAACTTTATCGATTAAAGTCGGTTATACTCGTATATCATCACGTGGATACGTAGAGTTTTCATCTCCATCTCTATTATGTGTAAATTATACGAAATGAGTCTTTGACAATATCGTACTCGTACTTGTATACGATCTTCTACTCAACACGTCAGCTACCACGTTCGCTTTTCCAGGATGGCATGGTCAGAACATGTGCTGAAATGAGTCTCCTCTTGAGTTCTTCGAAGCTCTTCCCACATTCCTTGCTCCATTTGAATTTTGTATCTCTACGAGTCAGCTGCGTTAATGGAATAGCGATTCGAGAATATCCTTCAAAGAATCTCCAATAATAATCAACTAAGCCTAGAAAGCTACGTATTTCGATTACCGACTTAGGTTGTTCACAACTATGACTCATATCCCAATCTTGGATAGCACGTCACAATGACACCTATCAGTTTACTATCGTACGAATATGGTGTCCCCTACAGAGAGTCTGGCTTCTGTGTATTCCACAAAGGAAGTCACCAGATAAAGGCTCGGGTATCAACTTCTATAGTTGGGTTTTTAACTCCTGAAGTTCAATAGGAGCCATTCGATATAAGATTTTAGAAATGGGTTTTGTACCGGATTCAAAGTCGATACAAAATTCAATATCACGCTCTGGGAGTAGGCCAAGAAATTCTTCACGAAATACATCAGGAAATTTACTAACAACAGAAATATTATTCAAATCTGATGTACTTTTGTTCAAGTCCATGACATGGTCTAAGAAAACATGACATCCATTTTTCAATAAACGAATGACTTCATGACTTGACATAAAAATGTTTGACTTCAATGGTTTGATTGCTTGAGTTCGAATATCAGGTTGCTTAGGAATATGAAAACTAACAACCTTACAAAAGCAATTAATTTTGGCATGATGAGTAGTTAACCTTAAAATCATATCAAAAGCAAATATCTCTATAGAAATAAGGTTAACAGATAATGTGATAGTGCCAACTTGAATCAAGCAAGATTTCTAAACAACGGATGTAATGAAAGTTTCTCCTAACGGAGTCTCCATAGATAGGTCAAAGTCTAATTTCTCCGTAGTCAAGTTCAAACGTTGAACGCAAGCAAGAGAGATAAAAGAATGGGTAGAACCGGTACCTAGTAAGGTATAAACTTCGCAAGAATTATAATTAACTAACCCGTGCTAACTTCGTTCGGGTTTCTCGCATTTTGACCGGTCACGACAAACGCTCTTCCAGGAACCGTTGACTTTGACTTTTCTGGGATAGCCTTTTGAATCACCATCCCCGCTGGAATTGGTTTCGCTACCGTACACTCTCGAGCGATATGTCCTTCCTTTCCACAATTATAGCATACCTTGAACTGTTGTGGGCAGTTTGGGCTGATATGTCCCTCTTTCCCGCATTTGTAACATACGACCGGTGGTCTTTCTCCTCCCTTGGAACCATTTGCTGCTGGTGCTGACGTCTTCACATGGTCGTTGTTGAATCTCCTCTTTTTAAAATCTCCTCCTAACTCGCTTCTTCTATTTTCATGGCCATGATTACCACCAGAGTGGTTACCACCTTTGCCCGTATTCTTCTTTCTTCGCAGGTTATCGTTGTTCTGATGACTGCTGTCACCAGTATGATCCTGGTTATGGTCCCTCGGTTGAACGTACTCGTTATCTCGCTCTAACAACTGAGCCCTGTTGACAACATCTGAATAGATAGAAAATTTATGAGAAATGAGATACTGACGTATGCCGGATTTCAAACCTCTCAGAAACATCCGCGTCATACGTTCCTCATTCTCCACCAAATGAGGTGCAAACCTGGATAACTCCGCGAACTTCGCCTCGTACTGGGACACCGTCATGCTATTCTGCTCTAGTCTAATAAACTCCACTTCCTTCATATGGCGAATACTTTCAGGAAAGTATTTTTCGTTGAAAAGTTTCTGAAACGTCTCCCATGACATGCTGAGTGCGGCTGGATGTGTACGCTTCACCGACTCCCACCAGTAGTCTGCCTCGCCACGGAACATAAAGGTGGCGAATGGAACCTTCTGTTCCTCCGTGCATCCCAAGACATCGAATATCTTGGTAATTTGCTTGACCCACGTTTCCGCCATGATCGGATCCGGCTTTCCCCAGAATTCTGGTGGTCCCAACTCTTTGAACTGCTTGGCTGTGACAAGCCGAGCGTTGCTATCATTTCCACCCGTATTCTGTACACGAGTCTCCCTCGTCTGGTTTTGCATGAACTGCAAAAAGCTCCTAAACATCCCGTCATTTATCGTCTGCTCAGTGGCGTTGTTCACAGGAGGAACATTGCCAGTCTGCTGCACGTTCTCCTCGTTGGTAAGTACAGTCGTCTCTACGGTCTCATTTACTCCACTGTTAACATTCTCAGTCGACATTCTCAAATACTGTCATAAAACAAGGGTTAATTAAGGAAATCAATAAATCACATAATATCCCTATATAGTGACCAACTAACAAATAAGCTTAGGTAGGACACACTAGCGAAGGATTTACTCGTCTCTCCCCTCCTAGTTCTATTCCCCGATCTCCGCCAGAGATCATATCCCTAAGCTCTGATACCAACTATGACACCCCCAAAATAGGTCCATTCCACCCAACCCATTCTGAGTTGTCAAATACATGGTACAGAAACAACTACAACTTTTACAACCCATAAGCTGTGAGTTTGAATACAAACATTGTCATCTAGACAATATCCACATGCAAATAAATCCCCATCATAATTATTGATACATAATTTTACAAAAAAAATGGTGAGGACTACTAAACAACTCTTTCTAGAACCTTCATTCCATACCCCGACTAGTACTCGCTATATTCTCGCCTCCTGAGAAAAAAAATGGAACAACAAGGAAAAGGGTGAGCTCAACTAGCCCAGTAAAGAATATTATGACTAAGATAATGTACAACAAATTATCCTTAGTCTTCAACAGGGAAAAATCTGATAGAATACAATAGACAACAAGTTTTAGATCAACAACTGCAGCGGAAACAACAATTCATTAGAAGAGTTAAGTAGAGAATAAAATCTACTAACATCTATGAATTTAAAAGTCCATCATCAATATTTTATCCCTGTAACATCAATCAATATATATCTCAAATCAAATCAAATATTCATCTTTGCACTACAGGCCAAAGATATTCATCAGTCGGTCATGTTCATCTAAACACCTGTTCATCTTTGCACTACGGGCCAAAGATATTCATCAATTGTTCATGTTCATCTCAACACCTGTTCATCTTTGCACTACGGGCCAAAGATATTCATAATAAAATCAACCATCTTTGCACTACAGGCCAAAGATATTCAGTAACACCATCATTTAGGACTGAGGATGATGAAAAATATTTTAAAGAAAACGAATCCAGTGAAACAAAATAACAAGTATTAAGGATTCGTACTTTAAACAATCCGATTTCAAAAATACTTCATAAATAATCATACTGAAGTAAAATTTAAGAATGATCAAAACATAGATCCAATCAAAACTAGTATCCAGAATAGATATTTTGGACAAAAAGAAGAAATTTCATTTTTCGGTGAATAGTGCCGTATACGTGAATAGTGCCGTATACGTGAATAGTATCGTATACGTGAATAGTAACTCCGACACCAAAAGATAGAAATTTCACAAAAAACATCTCCACGCTTCGTGAAT
This sequence comes from Panax japonicus, assembly GCA_020205505.1. Lineage (NCBI taxonomy): Eukaryota > Viridiplantae > Streptophyta > Magnoliopsida > Apiales > Araliaceae > Panax > Panax japonicus. Next base: position 42,205,832 of record CM035110.1, on the reverse strand, counting down.
AGTACTCGTGAATAGTAACTCGTGAATAGTAACTCATGAATAGTAACTCGTGAATAGTAACCCCGACATGAAAAAGTTCCAAATTTGATAAAAAGTTCCAACCAACATTTCAGCATAATGATATTGAAGAAATAATATCATTTTAGAAGAAAATAACATCCCTTACCTCGAAAGACAGCACTTCTAGTTAAAACACCGGATATAGGCTATGACTTGAACTTGCACCGTATAGCAATACTCAAAGTATACTCAAAATACTCACAAGAATACGCTCGATAATATAGAGAGAGAAAACTTCAGTTTCTGGTGTGATTTTCAATTCTAACCTAAGCACCTATTTATAGGAAATTGCTTAGAACACCAAAGCAGAAAATTTAATATAATAATAATATATATTAAAAATTCTTACGCCCATTTTTTTCAGATCTGATTTCAGCTCAAAAACATGTGCTCCCTTCTAGAAAAAGTACAAAAAACGTTTTTATTAATAAAAATATTTTAAACTTCCAAAAATCAATTATTTCGGAGCTCCGGAACTTCAATAATTCATAATAAATAGCCCTTTTGCCAGAAAATTCGAATCTCGCGAGTTTTTATAGGAAATTCAATTCTGCACAACATTGCAGAAGGAAGTTTTTCCAAATTCCAAACAGAAATTGATCGAAATCCACAAACGAGCGATTTTACAGGCTATAATCAAATTTCAGTCAATAATTGTGTCCACCAACACACAAAATATGTGTTAAACATTTAATACCACAAAAATACTCTTCCTCCTCATATACTCATATATCCCACATTCATTATAAAAATATCACCATTAATATATTATTAAAATAATATATTTAAATGAATTATTTTATCAGAAAAAGATAAAATATTAATTTTCAACAATTGTCACATTAAAAATTTTCTCCATCTATATCCACATAAAATCAATATTTTCCTCATCATATAAATCAATAATTTAATTATTCACAAATAATATTACAGAATCACAGTACTAGCAACCAGGCCGTTCCCAGGAAAGAGGGGGCTTTCCAATAAGAATTTCTTCTTACTGGCGCGCAATTAGGTGACCAAACCTCTCCTTAGACAGAACTTTCTAGACATTGCCAATAATGTTATCTAATAATATTATTCAGATAATATGAATAATTGCTTCGATAATGAAAAATACTGTGTAGTGACAATTATTGAAACAACAACAATATAAAATATCAACGCAGCAATTATTGAATCAATAAAATAATGAACAGTAATTACTGTAAGTAGTGCCTTCTTACGTAAGAATCAATAATTGGTGCAATACCGTGTGCTACTGTTCAACAACGCGTATTACTTTACTTTACCCACCGGGTATTCCAACAGTGTTAACGGTAACAACTACGCCATTTTTTATAAACAACTTATATTTGTCGTTTTCTTCATCCAATCGCTTTCCGTTATGGGACCCACAAAAGACTGCGCCGTCGTACGAATATTCCCCGACAGCAAGAATATTCCACGACCAAACGAATATTCCCCGACAACAATGAATATTTTATAACCACCTGTTTATTCGAAATATTTGCGCATTTTACCCATAACTTTCCACATTAATCAAATCAACCCTTACTATTTTAAAATAATAAATAAAGGAAATTCCTTTTTATTTAAAAAATTTTCGGGGTCTTACATGTTGCCTTTTGGTTCTGTTGTTGGGCCTGCTAGTTATCTTTTGGGTATGCTTTGTGGGGCCTTTTGCTTTGTTGTAGCTGTTCTTCTGATCATGGGTCTGTGCTTCACATGGTTCTCATTTTCATGTTGGCTGTGCTGGTTTTGGTTGGGGTTATTGGTTTGGTGCCTATCCAGATTGCTGCAGTCAGTGGTCTCTAGCTGTATGTTGGGCTTCTGTGTGTTTGAGTTATTTCTTCTGCATGCTCCTGTATGGGCCCTGCTGCTGCTATCCTGTGACTGGTTATCCTGGCTGGAGGGATATTTGTTATCTGCTGGTATGCTGATGTTGTGCTGCTGTCCTGTTTTGGTCAGTTCTGGGTTGTTTGATCTGTTGTTGCTGGTGTCTGGCTAGCTGCAACACTGCTGGCTGCGTGTGATGCTGCAGATGAGTTGCTATGGTTCTGCATTTCTGCTGATGGGTCGGTAATCTCTGCTTTAGGCTGGGTTTCAAACCGTTGGTCGTCTAGTCACCTCTTTGTTGGGCATCATCTGCTGTATTTCTAGGCAGTTACACTGGGTTGCTGGTTTTCTCGGCAGCATCTGTTGTGTCTCTCGGCAGCTGCCCTGGGTTTCTCGGCAGCTGCACTGGTTGAAATATTCCAAGGCAGCTTGATTCTCTGAGGCCTAGGCATGGTCTACTGTAGCTGCTAGGAATGGGTTGTTTCGGCAGCTGCTGTAGCTTTTTGGCAGTTTGTGGCTTATGGGCATGTTGTTGGCCTGGGCTGGTCTGCTTGATAGACCTGGGTTGTTTTGCTTGATGGGTTACTGCATTTTGTCTGATGGGCGGCTCTTTCTCGGCAGCAGCTGGGCTATTTTGTGTTGCTGGCTGCTGCAGTCCGTTGTTAGTGGAGCTGCTGTCTGATCTGTTCTGGGTAGTCTGTCTGGGCAGTTTGTGCTTATGTGATCTGCTATTGATGGCTTTTTCCAAGTCCCTATGGCTTTGGGCTGCTATGTTTTGTGCTGCTATGTGCTGGGCTGCTATGTGCTGGGCTGCTCGGGTGAGTGCAGTCCATCTGTTTGCTTGCTGCTGCAGTCCATCTGGCGTCTGCTTGGGTATTGCTTGCTGCTGCAATCCATCTGTTGATGTGGTTGAGTTGTTTGTCTTGTAGCTAAAATTTGTATTATTGCTTCAGGTTGCTTTGATGTAGTTTTATTCCTTTGTTCCTTGTTGGATCCTTGTAAGCTAGTGTCTAGCTTTGGTTTACTAATGCCATCATAGGGCCTGACCTATGATGGCTATGGTATACTGTCTGGGTTTGACCCATGTACTTATTCTTTCTTTTATTTCAGTCTAAATTTAGCAAAAAAAAAAAAAAAAAAATGTCTTGCTACTGATGTGATTAGTATCATTAAATCTAGATTATCTACTAATTCATCCTTTCTCAAAGCTACCAACTATTGCCAATACTACTGTAATTGGCTTAGGACAACGATCTAATGCGTGTTGGCTGTTGCTGTGTTGCTGGGTTCGGCTTTATGCAAATAAAGGTCTGGGAAGACACCTGGGCTTAGCATCCTGGTTCGGTTCGGGGTTCGGCAACTTGTCCTCGGGACGCTGGGGATGTTGGTTTTGGCTACGGGGTTCGGTTTATATGGTTCGGCCCTTCGGGGTTCAGCCTCTTATCTTCGGGATGCTGGGGGACGATGGTTTCGGCTTCGGGACTGGGTTGGAAACTTAGCTTCCATGGCAGTTCGGCTTCCGTGGCAGTTCGGCTCCCTCAGCGGTTTCGTTCAGCTATTGCTTCTGTTCGCTATAAATTCAGTAGCATTTCCAGTCCGGTACTGGGTTAAGCTCCTTGGACAGTACTGACATCCTGGTTCGGTTTCGTGGTTCAAAATCTTGTCTTCGGGACGCTGGGGATGCTGGTTTCGGCTTCGGGGTTCGGCCCTTATGGTTCGGCCCTTCGGGGTTCAGCCTCTTGTCTTCGGGATGCTGGGGATGCTGGTTCCGGCTTCGGGGTTGGGTCTCCTATTGGCACTCGTAACTCTTCCTATGCCTCAGCTTTCTCTTCTGCTCCAGCTTCAGTTCAGCTCGGTCTTCGGCTACATCCTTTTGGCTGCCTGGTTACAACGGTTTGGTTATTAAAGTTGTTTAAGTTCCCATGCTTGTTTTTTCTATTGTCCTGCTTAGTACTGCTCCTTGTTCTTTCTTTCATTTGGCTTGGCTATTTGTCTTTGTTGTCCACTTTGGGGGTTGTCCCGTGTGGTTCTACCAAAGCTTCTGGGGTATGCCCTTAGCAATTGTATTATCTCTTTTCCTTCCAATATACAAACAAACTTAGCAAAAAAAAAGAAATTCACGAAGTGTGAATTTTGGTTAGAGAAGGTGCAGTTTTTAGGTCATGTCATTGACCATGAGGGGATTTGAGTGGATCCAGCAAAGGTGGAAGCCGTGATGAATTGGGATCAACCAAAAACACCGACTGAGGTGCGAAGTTTCCTAAGGTTAGTGGGTTACTATCGAAGATTTATCCATGATTTTTTAAAGATAGCTACTCCGTTGACTAACTTGACGAGGAAGACGGTGAAGTACGCGTGGACAGAGACATGTGAGGATAGTTTTCAGGAATTGAAGAAGAGATTGAGTGAAGCGCCTATTTTGTCATTACCCGATGACACAGGAAATTTTGTAGTTTATAGCGATGCTTCGCATAGAGGACTTGGTTGCGTGCTCATGCAGCATGGCAAGGTCATTGTGTATGCATCTAGGCAGTTGAAGGATTATGAGAAAGTTTATCCTACTCATGATCTCGTACTGGTCGCAGTAGTTTTTACTCTAAAGATATGGAGACATTATCTTTATGGAGAAAAATGTGAGATATACACGGAACACAAAAGTCTAAAATATATCTTCACACAGAAGGAGTTGAATATGAGGCAGAGGAGATGGTTGGAGTTGAAAAAGGATTACGACTGTGAAATCCTGTATCACCCTAGAAAAGCCAATGTAGTTTTTTTTGTTGCTAAATTTAGACTGAAATTAAAGAAAGAATAAGTACAAAGTAAATGGCTGCAGTAAACCAAACTAGTTCCAAGCAAAAAGATGCAACAAAGAACAAAGCAAAATAATAACAATCAACAATTTCTAGAGAACAGATAGAGCACTGCTTCAACCAGCTTGTCAAGGAGCCAACTACCAAGACTAAAAACAGCCCAAATGCGCGAAACTAACATCACGCAGCTCAAAGCACATAACAGCCCAACCACTCACCCCAAGAGCTGCCGAGAAACTTCAGATACCAAGAAGCAGAAATGCCTTAAGTAGGAAGGGTCGGGAAAAGTTGTCCGTGTTAACGGCTCAAACTGAGTTAATAACAGAGATGGCTAGGATGGAGCTGGAAGTGAAGCTGCCAAGTGAAGGAGGACAAATACTATTTCCGGTGGAGATGCAACCAACCATTGTAGAAAGAGTTAAAGGGGTACAACTCAAAACGGATGAGTGTAACTGGATGAGGGAGCTGCTAGCTAATGGAAAAGATACTAAGTACAGTCTTGATAATGAGGGATTATTGAGATTTGAAGGAAGAATTTGGGATCCGAATGAGGCGGAATTAAAGGAGCGGGTTCTACAAGAGGCTCAAAGTTCAAGGTTTTCGATACATCCTGGTAGCACCAAGATGTATCAAGATCTTCGACAGAGTTTCTGGTGGCCGAACATGAAGAGAGAAATTGCCGAGTACGTTAGTAGGTGCCTGACTTGTCAGAGAGTTAAGGCCGAACATCAACGACCAAATGGCTTGTTACAGTCATTGGAAATTCCAGAGTGGAAGTGGGAGAATATCACGATGGATTTTGTGGTAGGACTTCCGACTACTCAGAAGGGGTATGACGCGATGTGGGTAATAGTGGACCGGTTGACGAAGTTGGCTCACTTTTTTCCAATTAGGGTTAAGTATAAGTTAGACCAATTAGCTAGACTTTATATTAAGGAAATAATCTCTAGACATGGAGTGCCAGTATCGATTGTGTCAGATCGTGACCCACGATTCACGTCGAACTTTTGGAGGAGTCTACAAGAGCAGTTGGGAACGTAGTTGAAGCTGAGTACAACGTATCATCCACAGACGGATGGACAGAGCGAGAGGACAATTCAGACATTAGAAGATATGCTAAGATCTTGCGTCATGGATTTAAAGGGTAGTTGGGATGATCATCTACCATTAGTGGAGTTTGTGTATAACAATAGTTATCATGAAAGCATAGGTATGCCACCTTACAAAGTTTTGTATGGGAGAAAATGCAGAACGCCACTGTATTGGGATAAGGTAGGAGAACGCCGAATGTTGGGACCAGAATTGGTGCAACAGACAGCGAATATTGTTAAGAAGATTCAGATGCGTCTTCTAGCAGCTCAAGACAGATAGAAGAAGTTTACGGATCCGTATAGAGAGAATCGAGAGTTTGAAGTAGGTTCATACGTATTTCTAAAAGTATCTCCCTGGAAAGGAAAGATACGTTTTGGAAAGAAGGGGAAATTAAGTCTGAGGTTTTTAGGACCTTTTGAAGTATTAAAATGGGTGGGTGAGGTAGCTTATATGATAGCGTTACCTCCAGACCTAGAACAAATACATAATGTATTTCACGTATCCGTGTTACGTCCCTATAAGCCGGATTATAAGCACGTGATAGAATATGAGCCTATCCATGTCGAGAACGACTTAACGTACGAGGAAACGCCGATTCAAATTTTCGATAGAAAAGAACAAGTTCTGCGGAATAAAGTCATACCTTCCGTGAAGGTGATATGGAAGAACCACGATGCAGAAGAAGCAACATGGGAGTTAGAAGAAATTATGAAAAAGAATTACCCACATTTATTTGTGTAATTTTTCTTTTAAGCGAGATTCTGGGGACAGAATCCTTATAAGGGGGAGAGAGTGTAACGCCCCGAAAAATCAAATATTTTGTAATTACTTTTAATAATGAATAAAATAATATTATTTATTATTATTGCGTGTTGAGAAGATGAAGCTCGTTCTATAACCTAGAAACGTCAGAACGTCGTAGTATTTTATTTTTTTTGCTAAATTTTGTTTGTATAGAAAAGAACCAAATTACATAGACCCCACAGTATAGCTACATCATCTATAGACAAGCCCTATATGAGGAAATTATACAAGGAACTATACCAGAAACCAAACTAGCTAGTAATAGGCCTATTACAGAATCATAAAATATTTCTATCTTTGATAAGAGAATTACAAGGACCTCGAACTGCCACTTGCCCGAAGGCGAAGACCAGTACCACTACCTCTTTCGAATCCGAAGCTACATTTCCTTTTCCACCTCGCCTGAAGACTTGGGTTCCGCCTCAAGCCCGAAGCCAGAAGCTCGAAGCCCGAAGCCCGAAGGACCTCGATCAATGGACCTCACCCGAAGCCCGAAGCCCGAAGCCCTCTCGCCCGAAGCCCACCTCATAGACCTCGCTCGGAAGACTTCGTCCGAAGCTATAACATGGTTCGCCCAGCGTCGCCCCACTCAAAGGATCTTGCCGATATTTGCCAGAAGCCACAAAAGAAAGAACGCCCAAACTTCTCTAACTAATTAATAGCCAATTACAAAAATATTGGTTATTTATGGCTTTAATAAATGATTTGCAAGTGGAAAGCCTAGACTTAATAATGTGGATAACATCATGTGTGATCCTGGTGAGTGGAGGGAGTTGATCATCATGAAGCTTTTGTTCCTTGCTTCCCAAATTTTATAAAAACAGACTGCCACCGTCAAACTAAGGATATTACGCGACAATTTAGAACCTTGATAAGAGGTGAGAAACTCCATAATGTCATCCCACGAACTTGGAAAAGCGGTCCAATTTCCAAGGCTTATAGCATTCAGAAGAACCGATTTGGAGAATACACAGTTGAAGAACATATGATCAAAGGTCTCCAGATGAAGGTTGCATAGTGGACAGTTCCAGGATCTGTTAGAGAATCTGACTGTTCTATCATTGGTGGGGAGCTTTTTAAGAATGCCAAGCCACAAAATAAAAGAGTACCTTGGAACATGGCATTTATTCCAGACAATGGAGCACCAAGAAACCGACTGCTTCCTCGTGCGGATAGAGTCCCATAACTGGTTGGCTTTTATATTCTTCGTATCCCAAGAGTCCCAAAGAATCTTATCCATTTGCTGAGAAGGAGGGGGAAGGAGAGCTAGTTTTCTCCTCAGGATGATCATATCATGGTAATTGCCTTGGGGCATGACCCATCTGTTGTTACTGATAAGGTGGCTAACAGTTGCAGATCGTTGTATCCCAGAGGAAGACATAAAACATTGGGGAGGATTGATAGTTGTGTCATTTAACCAAGGGTCGAACCATAGGCTTGTATCCTGTCCATTACCAACATGATAGTGAAGGTGTCGAAGAGCAAGTGGACGAAATTTTAAAACTTGTTTCCAGACCCAAGAACATGTTGCTGTGTTGCGAACCTGCCAAAAGGATGTATGTTTTAATGAGGTTGCTTTGATCCAATTCACCCATATAGAGTTGGAATGGGGTTGAATAATGCGAACCAAGTGTTGGAGGATAAGAGCAGAATTCCATTCCACCAGATTTTTGATGCCAAGACCACCTTCAGCGAGTGGAAGTGAAATAGTGGACCATGCAACCTTTGCACCATACTTGTCAAGAGTTGCTCCCTTCCAAAGAAATCGGGTCAACATTGATTGAATATCTTTGAGAACCCCTTTTGGCAGCAGAAAGTGGGAGCTCCAGAATATTTGGATAGAACAAAGAATAAATATTTTTCGAGAAATTTATTGAAAAACACTATTCATCGATTTCTGCTCGGGAATTATTTTTGAACTTCCGAGAAATACGTAACGTTATAATATCGAGGTGAGATCGATTATGTAATAATAACCTAAGTATAGAAAACGTAATATTTCGTATGCGGACTTAATTTGGGAACGTTAGGTTATTAAGCGTTAAAGGAAGAGAGTTGTGATTATATAATGTGTATGATTATATGAAAGTAAAGAATGTAAGTATAATACCATGTATTGTACTATTATGTATGAAGAATGAGGTAACGTATATTACGAATTAATATACAAGTTAGTATATGAAGATTATACGTGGGGTATAAAGGTTAAGTTATATAATTTAAGGTAATGGACTTGTAGGATTGATAGTCTAATATAGAAGTCCAATGTTTGTGATCATCAAGCCCAAGTGTTTGATTATCATAAGCCCAAACTATTGTAGCATGAGCCCATTAAGAGAGAAGCTAGATTAATTATCAAAGCCCAATGATTTAGCCATGATCCATGGGTCAAACCAAGTAGGAAATGGGTAAGCTTGATGGGAAAACATAATGTGTGGTGAGCAAGTGAAGTGATGAGCACACAATGAATAGTAAGGAGGTGGATGATTGAGGAGGTGGAAATGAGGAGGTGTAATAAAGAGGTGGGTGATTTAATGTCTAAAATGCCCTAACCTTAGTTGCCTATAAATACAAGAGCTTCATTTCATTTTGAGGGTTATTATTTTCATCCAACATTCCTCTCAAATATAAACCACTTATTTGGAAGAGCAAATAAGCACTTTTAAGCCAAAGCTTCTTTTGTTAGATTTCCAAGAAGAAGAAGTTGGACTTCAAAGGTTTGTGTTCAATATTCTTTCATCTCTATTAGAATAGGTTGATAAGGAAAGTGTTATTAATGAACATGTATGCTAAGATCATGTAATAAGTTAATAAGGAATGAACTTAAGCCAAATAAGTTGAATAAGCAACTTGAACATTAATAAGTGCTAGAGCCATGAAGAACTTTTCATAAGTTGTCATATGATGATTAGTATGTTGATTATAGCATGAGAACTTTGATTGAAAGACTTAAGTTGTTAATAAGTCATGAGAATGAAGATTTATAGTTCATAAGTTGAATAAGTTAATGATTACTTATGAGAATGAGTCAAAACCTACTTTGATTATAAGTTGGTTAATAAGTAACTTGTATTGATTATATGTTGGATAAAATCCATTTAGAACGCTTAGTAATGAAGATTTGACGGACTTCACACGATTGGACGATTATCGTCGAATTCGTGAAATTCTCGGAATGGAAGTCGTATTTTGTGTTTGAAGTCGGAAACGTTGTTTTTCGATGGAGACAAGTCATATTGGTCATTATAGAGTTGCGGACTCGAAAATGACCGGATTCCGACTTGAAACAAAGAAACAAACGTTGAACGTTCACGAACGTTTATCGTTTTCGATAAAAATGAACTCATAAGTGAAATTTTAGTAAACGAAGTCAAATAGATAAAATTCTTGAATGAATGCGTACATTATGAAATTTGTGAACCGTAGGCTTTTGAACGGACCAATTTGGACTTAAAACGAAGAAGTTATGCGTCCGGGAAGTTCGTAAAAATTTAAAAACTGCATAAATTGTCTGAGGCACGGAGTCCGCGCCGCGGCGCGACTCCAAGCCTAAAAGGCCCGCGCCGCAGCGCGAGGCTGAACCCTTACACACTACTAACTCGCGCCACAGCGCGAGACACAGGTAATTCTTGGCGCCGTGGCGCCAGTCCAAGAAATTTGATAGTGAAGAATAGTTTCAAGTGTAGAAGAAAAGAGAACTTGTTAGTAATGGATTAAGATGTAATCATAACATGATTAAGACATTGTAAGACACTAATGCATGATGATTAAGAGTTAATAATCAATCGAAGATGAGCGGAATGTGAATGACGTAAAGAAAGCCAAAAACCCTAAATAACGAATCTAAGTTAGGATTTACATTGAGATGAAGGGTAAGATATAATAGTATACATACTTGATTGTATAATACCTAATGTGGTACGTTATATGATTATGTATTGTAGAATCACAGAGACTTAAAGTGTACGTGTGTTAATCAATAAGCATACGCTAAAGGCAAGTATTCTTACCCTTGTTCCAGTTCAGTCTGAACAAGCTGTGCAATTCATGTATTCTTTCGCATGAAGTTTTTAACGATGAAGTCTAAAGCCAATTCTTTCGGCTAAACTTATATTATGAATCTATGCAAGCATGATTAATGTTACCAAGTTATATTGGCATGGTTTTCAATAAAAGACCAAGTATGCTAAAATGTTTTTGTCGTTTAACGACGGGCACGTGAGGTTGCCACAACTTCAACGTACACACGTTTAATGAATGTAGTGTTGATTAACATAGAGTACTATGAGATGATCACTCAGAAGTGCTCGTAAGCTATGACGGACTTACGGACTTAGTGTCGGGTTGTCCTTTTCAAAAGAACTTATGATATGCTCATAGACTTGAGCCATAATTGTTATTCTACTAAGTATGGTTGTGTAAAACGTTTTGAAGGAAAAGAAGTGATATTTTGAATTATCGATAGTACTTCATAACTATTGTTCAATTATTGAAGATATATGAGTTCTATGTTTCAAGCATGTTGTTTATTAGAATTATAGAACTTGCTCAGCTAATCATGCTCACTCTTGTTTTAACCATATGAACACACCCAAGATCGAGCGGACCAAAGCCTCAGGCAAGGACAAGGGCAAGGCAAAGACGAACCCTTAGATTAATTATGTAATAGTATAGGTGAACGATTGTAATATATTTGATATTATGACAAGAACAAAGAACCTGGGAAATGTAATATAATTTTGGATATATAGAAGTTATATTAGTCATTTTGTGACTATTTAGGTGAATGAATGAATGAATGGTAGTAACGTGTAGCACCATCTGTCGGCTTGGAAGAGACTCGGATTTGGGGGTGTCACACTCTCTCTTTCTCCTCTCTGTTTTTGCCAGACTTAGCTAATAATGAAAAAGAAAAAGGAAGGCGTATAATAATAATAAAGGTGAACTGACACGCGTTATGGAGGTTAGTTACCTATCATAGGTAACTTCTCCCAACCTCACTTAGTGCCATGTTTGGCTAGCCTTAAAAGGCTTATACCCAATTAATTTATTAAATCTTTTATATTATGGTTTAATAATGTCACACCCCCCTTATAAAAATAAATCAATATCTTATTTAATTTTAATTTAAATAAAATATACTAATTTCTCATTAATTTACATAGTCACGTAATTAAATTTCTCATTTATTAATTATGTCAAATTTTAAAATCTCTAGTTAATTATTAAATTAATTAAAAAAATAACATTAAGCTTATTAAATATTTCTTTTAATACAATAAGCTCACATAATCACATACTTCGAATAATAAAAATTATCCACATTAATTTAATAACTATAACACATATAATTAAATTAATCTACCACAGCTTTATCAATTAATTATTTAATCTAATAATTAATTCATCGAAAAATATTTATTCAATCCAATAAATATTAAAATTAAATTACAAAATCTTGGTTGTCATAGCATGCTTGAAACATAGGATTCATATATCTTCAATAACTGAACAATAGTTACGAAGTACTATCGATATTCAAAATAACACTTCTTTTCATTCAAAATGTTTTACAACAACAATATTCAGTAAAACATCATTTCTGATCCAAGACCTTGAGCATTTCATACTTTATTTAAAAAGGACATCCCGACACTAAGTCCGTAAGTCCGACATTTCTTACGAGCACGTCTAGGTGATCAGCCTATAGTACTCTATGTTGATCAACACTACATTCATTAAACGTATGTACGTTTAAGCTTGGTATACAACATTGACCATACATTGATAGATTGTAAGAAATCCAACATATCATAAGTCTAGGCGAAAGAATTGGCTTTGTCTTCATCATAAAACAATTCATGCGTAAGAATACATGAATCACAAAGCTTGTCCAGATTAAACTGAAACAAGGGTTAGAATACTTTCCTTCAGCGTCTGCTGCAGTTATAACACGTGCACTTTAAATCCTTAACTCTCTACAGTAGATAATCACATCACATAACACATTAGGTTATGAATGAATATACGTAATTCCTAACGAATCTTACCTTTCTTCTCAATCTAAACATGATTTAGATTTGTTATTTATTGGTTTTGGCTTTCCGATATAGTTTGCATTGTTCTTACGTTCATGTTTGATTACTTATCTTCTTCAACCTTTATGTCTCATACCTAAGGTTTAATAAAGCTTTAACAATATAATAATTGAGCTTCACTTCTTTACTAATCAGTTACCATTCATTTCATACTTATATACCTTCCTTATTATACATTCCATAAGGCTGGCGATGCAGCGCCAATCATCCTTATACAACTCGCGCTGTGGCGCGAGTTTCTAGTAGCTAAAGGTCGAGTCCGGTGCTGCGGCGCCACTCTTAACTCTCTTGGGCGCACCATGGCGTGACTCTGCGGTATATTTGTGCACTGTATCTGGCACTGCAGCGCCATCAATATGCCTTGTGCTGGTGTCTCGGTGCCAACTCTGTGCACCAGACAATTGACAGCTTTGATTTTTATAACGAACTTCCTGGACCCCAAATTTGATCATTTTAAGTCCGAATTGGCTCGTTCAAAAGCCATTAGCTCACAAATCAAATACTCTACATTTCATGTAAGAATTTTATTTATTTGACTTCGTTAACTCAAAATTCACCTATTGGTTCATTTTTAATGAAAACGATAAACGTTCAACGCTCGTTTCTTCGTTCTAAATCAGAATTCGGTCATTCTCGAGTCCGCAACTCTATAATGCCAAATAAGACTTGTCTCCATCAAAACCCCACGTTTCCGAGTTCAAACACAAAATCTGACTTCCATTCCGAGAATTTCACGAATTTGATGTTTATCGTCCAATCGTGTGAATTCTGGCAAAACTTTGTTACTAACGATTTGTTCAACAATCCAAATGGATTGAATTCATTAACTAGACATCTCAACCTACATATTACAACAACTTATTTTTAAGTTTTGTTTTGTCTTATTCTTCATAAGTTCATAACTTAACAAATTATAAACTACAAGATTTCATTCCTTATGACTTATTATTGGTTTAAGACCTTTAAGCAATTTTCTTACTTCTTATCAATCATACTATCTCCTTAAGGTAAACATATGACAAGCCCATATATGTTCATCATAAGTTCATAACTTATTTAGGTTTAACTTACTTATTCATAACGTATTCGGCTTAAGTCCATTGATTATTCAATTCTTATGTGTTCTTAAAATACATGACCATCACTTCTCTATCAAGCTATTATGGGAGAGATGGAAGACTAGTGGCATAGGATCATTTACCTTTGATGACTAGCTTTCTTCTTCTTGGAAATCTAACAATGGAAGTTAATTTGACTTAAAAGTGCTTATTCTCTTAAACACTTAAGTTGCTTTATAAAGGAAAGTTGTTGGATAATTTGAACAACCAGATAATGAAATCCAACTTGCTATTTATAGACTTTCTAAAGTTAGGGCATATTGGTCATTAGAACATCCACCTCCTTTACACTTCCTTACTATTCCATACTTAATCCTTAAGTAAACTTGCTAACCACTCATATTACTTGGCCACCACATTAATATCTTGGTCATTACTTAAAGTTCTTGGTCACCAAGATTAAACCACATCAACATGGGTTTCTCCATGGATTAAGCTTAACCCATTGGACCATTATCTAGGCTTAAGTTTAATTAACTTAGCTTATTCATTTTGGGCTTGCATTAATTTACAGTTGGCTTGCACCTTAATTCTTATTGGACTTGTACTTCCTACAAGATCCACCATTCCTTTTCATTAGACTTTAATATATAACGTTCTCAAATTAAGCCCGCAAGCGAAATATTACGTTTTTCGTACATGAATTATTATTACATAATCCATCTCACCTTGATATTATAACGTTAAGTATTTCTCGGAAATTCAAAAATAATTCACGAGCGGAAATCGATGAATAGTGTTTTTTAGAAAATTACTCAGAAAACTTTTATTTTCATTTTGAAAACTCAAACACTTTAATTCCTTCACGTAGTTAAAATACTACGACGTTCCGATGTTTCTAGGTTATAGAACGACATTCTTCTTACTAACACATAATAATAACAAATAATATAATTTTATTCATTATTTTATTAAATAAAATTATTTTACAAAAGATCCGAATTTCTCGGTCGTTACATTCTTCCCCCCTTATAAAGATTCTGTCCCCATAATCTCATCTCACATTACGCAAACAATTGAGGGTAAACCTTCCTTATCTTTTCTTCCAATTCCCACATTGCTTCTTCTGCATCGTGGTTCTTCTATAACACTTTCACGGAAGGTATAACTTTGTTCTGCAGAACTTATTTTTTTCTATCGACAATTTGAATTGGCGTCTCTTCGTACGTTAAATCCTTTTCAACATGAATAGGCTCAGACTCTATTACGTGTTTATAATTCGACTTATAAGGACGTAATACCGATACATGAAACACGTTATGTAATCGTTCTAGGTCTGGAGGTAACGCTACCATATAAGCTACCTCACCTACTCGTTTTAACACTTCAAAAGGTCCTATAAACCTTGGACTTAACTTTCCTTTCTTTCCAAAGCGTATCTTTCCTTTCTAGGGAGATACCTTTAGAAATACGTAGGAGCCTACTTCAAATTCTCTATTTTTTCGATGCAAGTTCACATACTTCTTTTGTCTGTTTTGAGCTGCTATGAGACGCATTCGTATTAACTTCACCATATCCGCTGTTTGCTGCACCAATTCTATCGCTAACATTTGGCGTTCTCCCACTTTATCTCAATACAATGGTGTTATGCACTTCCTTCCATACAAAACTTCGTAAGGCGGCATACCTATGCCTGCATATGATAACTATTGTTATACGCAAACACTAGTAACGGTAGATGATCATCCCAACTACCCTT
Source organism: Panax japonicus (assembly GCA_020205505.1). Lineage (NCBI taxonomy): Eukaryota > Viridiplantae > Streptophyta > Magnoliopsida > Apiales > Araliaceae > Panax > Panax japonicus. The sequence goes on along the minus strand of CM035110.1, from coordinate 42,190,309 downwards.
GAAATCTATGACGCAAGATCTTAACATATCTTCTAACGTCTGAATTGTTCTCTCGCTTTGTCCATCAGTTTATGAATGATACGCCGTACTCAGCTTTAACTATGTTCCCAACTACTCTTGTAGAATCCTCCAAAAGTTCGATGTAAATCATGGATCACGATCTGACACAATCGAAACTGGTACTCCATGTCTAGAAATTATTTCCTTAACATAAAGTTTAGCTAACTGGTCTAAGTTATACTTGACCCTAATTGGAAAAAAGTGAGTCGACTTCGTTAATCGGTCCACTATTACCCAAATTGCATCATACCCTTTCATTGTAGTCGGAAGTCCCACCACAAAGTCCATCATCATATGCTCCCACTTCCACTCCAGAATTTCCAACGACTGTAACAAGCCACTTGGTCGTTGACGTTTGGCCTTAACTTTCTGGCAAGTTAAGCACCTACCCACATACTTAGCTATTTCTCTCTTCATGTTCGACCACCAAAAACTCTGTCGATGGTCTTGATACATCTTAGTACTCCCAGGATGAATTGAAATCCTCGAACTATGAGCCTCTTGTAATACCTGCTCCTTTAATTTTGTCTCATTCGGAACCCAAATTCTTCCTTCAAATCTTAATAATCCCTCATTATCAAGACTGTACTTAGTATCTTTTTCATTGGTTAGCTGCTCCTTTATCCAGTCACACTCATCAGTTTTGAGCTACACCCCTTTGACTCTTTCTACGATAGTAGGTTGAATCTTTATCGCAAAAAATATCTGCCCCAATTCACTTGGCAATTTCACTTTTATTTCCATCCTAGCCATCTCTATTATTAACTCAGTTTGAGCTGTTAACATAAATAACTTCTCCCGATCCTTCCTATTTAAGGCATTGGCAACTACATTGGCTTTTCCAGGGTGATACAAGATTTCACAGTCGTAATCCTTTATGAACTCCAGCCATCTCCGTCTCATATTCAACTCCTTCTATTTGAAGATATATTTTAGACTCTTATGGTCCGTGTATATCTCACATTTTTATCCGTAAAGATAATGTCAGTTCTGGGTTGTTTGATCTGTTGTTGCTGGTGTCTGGCTAGCTGCAACACTGCTAGCTGATACAGTGCTGCTGGCTACTTTCTATCTGGTGTGGACTGCATAGCTCCTGGCTGCATGTGATGCTGCAGATGAGTTTCTATGCTTTCTGCTGATGGGTCTGTAATCTCTGCTTTTGGCTGGGTTTCAAACCGCTGGTCGTCTAGTCATCTCTTTGTTGGGCATCATCTGCTGTATTTCTAGGCAGTTCACTGGGTTGCTGGTTTTCTCGGCAGCTTCTGTTGTTTCTCTCGGCAGCTGCCCTGGGTTCTCTCGGCAGCTGCACTGGTTGAAATTTACCCAGGCAGCTTGACTTGGGTTGGTTTGCTTGATGGGTTACTGCCTTTTGTCTGTTGGGCGGCTCTTTCTCGGCAGCAGCTGGGCTAGCTTTTTGCCATGTGCTGACTGCTGCTACTATGTGCTCTGCTGGGCTGTTGCTGCTGCTATGTGTTATGGACTGTGTGTTGGCTGCTGCTGCTATGTGCTATGGACTGTTGTGAGTAGTTCTGCTATGTGCTAAGGACTGCTGCTGCTGTGTTGCTGAGCTGATTTGGTTCTGTTCAGACATGTGGTTTTTACAATTTTGGTTGTTACAATTGCTTTAATTGATTCCATACCAATTGTTGGTTGTTTTCGGTTGTTGCTTTATTTCTTGTTGAATCCTTGTATGCTAGGGTCTAGCTTTGGTTTACTACAGCCATCATAGGGCATGTCCTATGATGGCTAGGGTATATTGCTTGGGGTCTGACCCGTGTACTTTGTACCTATTTTTTATTTTAATTCAGTCTAAATTTAGCAACAAAAAAAAAAAACTATTGCAGCCAGTTCCAGATCATGAGTAGTGTAAACTTTATTATAATCCTTCAACTGCCTTGATGCATATTAGTCACATGATAAGGCATAACAAAGCTTAATATGTTGGTACCTAAGGTTGGAATATACATTACACAATGTCCACCAATTTTAGTTTTCCAAATCTTGAAGTTTTCTTTGAATACATACTAAACCAAGCTAAAATAACTTACTATGTCCAAAACAACATCTATCCATATGTTAGGGTCATTTACATGCATAATCTAACTAATAATACATGCTTAGAATAACACAAGATCAACTAAATCAATATCTAAGATAGACAGCCCGCGCGGTTCAAACCAACCTTCATCAATAGGTCAAATACATCATCAACGGTAATCTGGTAACTATCAATGTCGAGCCAAAATATTCTGTTCATACACAGTGATATGCATGTAATTAGTTTCGATGAAGGAGTTGAGCTTGTCAGTTTTCAAACCCTTGAGGTGAGCAACACTCGGTACCAACCTATTGGGGCCCCAACTTTGAAGCCCAGAGTTTCCACCGAAGTATTATCGGCTAGTCAAGAACTGATATCCTTGGGTTTCCAGCCTGTACAAGGGTTAAGGAAGAGTCAACAAGGAATTAGAAGTTCAGTTTAAATTCGTAGCTAGTTAAAAAAGGTTATATTGGGCTATTCCTCTGGATCAGACCATTGGAACCCTCACAAGCATCCACTGATTCTTTCCTTTACCATTCTTTTACCTAATCTTACAGATGCAGGATTTGTAAAGCCTGTAAAGAAAAGAAGTACAAAACCCTAATTCTTGATAATGAAAGTGATGAAAGGAATTAGAGACTCAAACAAGAAGTACAAAACTAATTATCAAATATTTACTTTGTGGTACATACTGAGGGAATGAACAATGATATCCCTGAGGATGATTATGAAGAAGATTAATTCAAAATCCCTGGCTCGGATGGAGCTGAATGGAGTGGTTCAAAGGATGATGTCAACCCTGATGAGAATGATGTCTTAGTCATCATCAAGGAGGAGACAGACAACAACAATCCCTTTATCCTCCCAGTCAATGAGGATTTAACACTAGGCAATTGGAGCAACACTCCTTGCATATGCCGAAAAGGGTAAAAAGGCAAAAAAAATTTAGCTGCCCTGTATTGTAGATATTATTAACTACTAACTTTTATTGCACAGTACTAGCAGTTACTTTTGTCATGCTTTTGTTAACGCTTTGGATGATCAAACAATCTCATATATTAAGTGAAAGCATTTTGTTTTCAGGAATCCAGAGTTGGATCTGTCTAGCTTCGCTAATGAAATGCCAAATCTTCACAATGACTACAACTTTGATATAGAGTTGGACTTTGACTTGATGGAGATTGAGCAAGAAGAGGACTGTAAGGTGGATGAGGAGATCAAATAATGGGTTAAAGACAAACTCAAACTAAACCTCGATCAAACCACCTCAATCAATATCGGAACTTCAGAAAACCCTAAAGAAATCCAGGTAGACATGGACCTTACCCCAAGCCAAAGAAAAGACCTAATTGCAATACTAATTCACTTCTAGGATATGTTTGTATGGTCACATGAGGACATGATCAGTTTATCTACTAATATTGTCATCCATCGACTGCCCATTAAGGAATAATTCAAGACAATCAAACAGAAGCTCAGGCGATTAAAACCCGAGTGGAGTCTGAAGGTCAAAGAAGAAATTGTTAAACAATTCGAAGCCAGCATCATCATGGTATCAACCTACCCTAAGTGGCTGTCTAATATAGTTCTTGTGCCTAAGCCCAGAGGGAAGGTACGAGTGTGCATGGATTACCGGGATTTGAACAAAGCATGTCTCAAAGATAATTTCCCAGTACCTTTTATCCACATACTAATAGACAACACGGCTAAATATGCATGTATTCTTTTGTTGACTACTTTGATGGCTATCATCAAATAATGTTTGCTGAAGAGGACAAGGAGAAAACAGCCTTCATCAATCCCTGGGGAACATTTTGTTACAGATGTTTATCTTTCGGCCTTATCAATGCCGGTGCCACATATCAGCGAGCCATGATGGCCCTTTTCCATGATTTTATGCACAAAGAAATAGAGGTCTATGTGGATGACATCATTATCAAATCCTAGAAAGAAGATAACCATATCGACCATCTCAAAAAGCTTTTCAACCGATTGCGCAAATACAACTTGAAGCTGAATTCGGCCAAGTGTGCCTTTGGTGTCAAATCAGGCAAGTTGTTAGGATTTCTAGTAAGCCACGGAGGCATGAACTAGATCCCGCCAAAATTAAAGCAATCATCGAGATGCCCGTGCCCTGAACAAAAAAAGAAATTTGGGGATTTTTTGGGAGAATCAATTGCATAAGCAGATTCATCTCTTAACTCACAGCAATGTGTGAGCCTAACTTTAAGGTATTAAGGAAAAATTCCTCCATAGAGTGGAATGAAGAGTGTCAAAAAGCCTTCCTTTCCATTAAAAAACAATTAGTCAAAGCTTCCATCTTGGTACCTCCAAGGGATAATGTTCCTATATTTATGTACCTGTCAGTTAATGTTAATGCTATGGGCTGCATGTTGTGATAAAAAGACAATAGAGACAAGGAAAGAGCTATCTATTACCTCAGCAAAAGATTCAATAACAGTGAGCAGTACACTTAAATTGAAAAGGCCTGTTGTGCATTAGCATAGGCTGCCATGAGGTTACAACATTATCTTCATGGGCACAGAACCTATCTCATATCCCGTGTAGATCCTCTAAAGTACGTATTCAATAAACCCATGTTAAATTATCGACTGTCTAAATGGCAGTTGATCCGCCAACAATTCGACATAATCTACGTGACTCAAAGTCTATCAAAGGTCAAGGAATTGTGGATCAATTGGCCGAAGCACCATTAAGGAATTTCAAACCCTTGGAAATGTATTTCCCGAATGAAGGAATAATGATAATTCAAAAAATCCATCAGAAAATACATTGTGATCTTGGAAATTATATTTTGACGGAGCTGAAAATATGGAAGGTGTTGGAACAGGGGCAGTTCTGGTATCTATTGTGGGAGAACACTATCCCCTGGCCATCAAATTTTAGTTTGTCAACACTAACAACTGATGAGTGGGATTTATACCCACGAATTGGATACTTTATGACTTAAATAATTGCCTGAATTCATAGATTTTATATAGTTTTATATGATTATAGTGTTCTTGCGCTTAATTGATGCAATGCAGGGCTTATTATGTCTTTTCCTTACTTTTAGGGGAAAACAGTCATTTTACAGGTACCCGCGCAATGGCGCCAAAGCTAAGCCTTGTGCTCACGTTGCAGTGTCAGCCCCATGGTCCAGCCTGACGTCAACATGGCGCCGTAGCGCCACTGATGCCTCTTTGACTCCCGCTGTAGCGCGATCTCAGTGTCTTTCATACTAATGTGGCGCTACACCGCCAACCACATGTTATTTGTCCGCGCCGTGGCGCCGCCTCTGGTGCCCAGACAGAAAAGTCCTTGGTTTGACCTAGCAAAGGAAAGAGACAGAGATATAAAAGGAAGGGCAAGCCTCTGTATAAATATCTCTCATAGATCCAATATATGATATCTCATATAAGAGAATAGCTTAGTTTAGTTTTTCTTCTGTAGTTTCTCTTTCTAGCTGTTAGTTAATATCTATAAATATAGATTAGCGAGAAGTTTAGGTTTTCCTTGGAGCGACACGAGCAGTGAGCTACACGGATTGGAAAGCTTGATTTAAGCGGAATGCTTGGAGACTAACGGGCCTTGACACAGTTTATTCTTATCCATTTATTCCTTCTGATTTTGTAATCCATAAATGTTGTCTTTCTTGCTACTTATATTTTGGTCAATAGCTATGAACTGAGTATTTGCTCTAAGGTTATAATGGAACCCTTTGTTATTTAAATCAACTGTCTTATCTCTTTGGTTGGCACATGATTTGGTTTAATATATTTATGCTTAATGATTCTCGCTAAGACATTAGTGATGATTTTGGTAATTTACATGATATCGACAGAAGGATTGTAGACCCCAGATTTTATGAATAAATATTTAATTTTTTTCGAAATATTTTTTTATATTATGGTGTGGATTTGATATATTGTTATAGTTGTGGGTAGTATTTGAAAATTTTACAAAGTATGCAAGTTGTCATATAATATTCGATTGGTCGGGGAATATTATTTGTGTCAGGAAATATCCGTACGACGGTACAATCATTGGTGGACCCCACAACAGAATTATTATCGGATTGTTAAAACGACGAAAATATTTTATTGAAAATAACGACGAAAGTTTTACCGTTAATACTGTTGAACTACTCTGTAGTAAAAGTACAGTAATACGCGTGGTTGCAAGTAGCACATGGTATTGATTATTAATGCTTACGTGAGAAGTCACTCAGTTTTATTCAATTATTGCTATAATAATTGTTGCATAGTATCTCACGTTATTTGATTTAATTATTGTTGATATTTTATATATTATTAAATAAATAATTGAAATGACAGACTTATTAATATTATAAATTGCAATATTAACGATGTCTAGAAGTTCTGCCAAGGAGAGGTTTGGTCACCTAATTGCGCGCCAATAGTGAGAAATCTTTATTGGAAAGCTCCCACTTTCCTGGGAACGACCTGGACATTTAATATTGTGAATTGTAATAAAGATGATAAATGTTGTTAAAATTATTAAGGTGATTTTTATGAAATTTTGCTTATTTTATGGACCCCTATTTACCCATTTTCAAAATAATCGGTAGAAAATTATTTTAAAGGTGGGGCCCATATGTATTGGGAAAATGATTTTGGAAATGGAAGAGTATAAGTATGGAAGTATATGTATGTATTGAGTATATGGTGGGAGAAAGTGATATGTGAAAGTGATAGGTGTGTGATGTGTGTGTGTGAGTGGAAAATGGTGGAAAAGTGGTAGTGTGATAGTGATGTGTAAGAGTGTAGTGAATTTGATTATTGGGTGGGTGGGTGGGTGGGTGGTGGGGGATTGATGTTGGTTATGGTGGAGAAAAATTAAGTGGTGTATATATAATATTGATATATATATAAGTTGAAAACATGTGTTTATATATATGTATTATATTTTAATTTTTGTTGTAATATTATTGGTTAGTTAATTGACTTTTTGCATTCGTGATATCAAAACCTTGATACGTATATTAATTCACCCTTGCACAGTACCCTTCCATTCTTCTATAAATAGAAGCTAATTCCTTCATTATTTCTTACAAATTCACTGAAACTCCTGAGAGAGAAATTATAGAGAAACTATAGAAAAATATTCTGCTACTTCCCTACTCTTATATCCAGTTTCTTTTATGGTAAGGGATATTATTCTTTTGAATTCATGAAGAGAACTTCTGTTATTCCATTCCTTATTATTCTGTTGGAATAACCTGTATACGCAGAATACCATATACTTGGTGACATCCTTCTATTATTATGTCTTTATTATTTCGTTGGAACATCCTGTCTGTGCTTTACGCCGGACCTAGTTCTGTCTTTATTATTCTATCTTTATTATTCCGTTGGAACATCCTGTCTGTGCTTTACGCCGGACCTGGTTCCGTCTTTATTCTTCTGTTGGAATATCCTCTCTGTGTTTTACACCGGACCTTGTTCCGTCTTTATTATTCTGTATTTATTATTCTGTTGGAATAACCTGTCTCTGCGAAGATGCATGGTAATTTCTGTGGTTATTCAATTCTTTATTATTCTGTTGGAACATCTTGTCGGTGTGATTTTCACCTGATCTGGTTCCGTTATTATTATTCTGTTGGAATAACCTATCTATGCGAATGGTGATTTCTGTTGTTATTCCATTCCTTATTATTCTCAGTTGGAATATCCTTGATATTTGCGCTTCATCCAGTATTTTTCATAGAAATATTCTTCTGAGCATTCTTGAATTTTACTCTACAAAGTAGTATCATGTTGACAATTTGGACGTTATTAGTCCCTGAATAAATTAATTTGTGAACTTGTTTTATTGAATTCTTATATCATCGTCATCATCCTCATGTTTATATTTTTTTTTGAAAGTCATTTGTGGCTTGTAGTGCATAGATGGACTTGGTATGATTATGACCAGGGATTATTCGGTGTAATCATGACCGTAATGTTACAAAAGATGTGATAAAAGTCCTCATTGGCCCGTAGTGCATTGTTGGACAGTTGTTGGCATGATCATGACCATTGATGAATACACAAATGTCCTTGGCCCGTAAGTGCATGGAATTTGTGGTCGTGACCCTAATGAATATCATTGGCCGTAGTGCGGGGATGGTGCGGATTATTTATTAAGCTGAGTCTCAGCGATAAAAGTGATGAAAAACCTTTTAAAACATAAAAGATAGTAGATTTTATTCTCTACTTGACTCTTTTAATTGATTGCTTGATCCGCTGCAGTTAAACTTGATGTCTATTGTATTTTAACAGTTTAACATTGTTGGAAGCTAATGATAATTTATTTTGAATTATCTTAGTCATAATATTTCTTGCTGGGCTAGTTGAGCTCACCCTTTCTTTCACTGTTCTCTTCAGTAAATGAGAACGTAGCCGGGACGAGTCGAAGAATGGAGTGATGGTCCGGATATGATAGTATTAGCTAGTAGTCCTCACTATTTTGTTAAATAGTGTGATAATAAATGTAATGAGGACTTATTCTGAGAATGGATATTGTCTTGAAGATAATATTTGTATTTAAACTCACAGCATATGTGTTGTCGTATTTTACACGACTACTGTATTATTAGTTTGTATTTGAATTTTGTATCATGTATTTGGCGACTCAAGATGGGTGATGTATATATTTTGGGGGTGTCACAGTTGGTATCAAAGCTTAGGGATATGATCCCTGGCTAAGGTGTGAGACAAGAACTAGGAGGGGAGAGACGGGTAATTCCTTCGCTAGTATGACCTACCTAAGATTACTTGTTATTTAATTGGCCGGTCAGAGTATAGGGATAATATGTAATTTGTTAATTAACCCTTGTTTTGTGGCAGTTTTTGATAATGGCATCTGAAAATGTTGAGGTAAGCAATGGAGCACATGAGACTGTTGAGTCATCGCTGATTAATAACTAGGATAATGTGCAACAGGATTGCAATAATCCTCCTGTAAACAACAACATTGATCAGTTGATGAATGACGATACGTTTAGGTACTTTTTAGAATTCATGCAACATCAGGCGAAGGCGGCTCCTTTTCATAATGCAGGAGGAAACAATGGCAACCCACGGTTGGTCACCGCTAAGCAGTTCAAGAAGCTGGGACCACCGGAGTTTTTGGAAAACCAGAACCACTTAAGGTGGAGACGTGGTTAAAGCAGATCACCAAGATATTTGTTGTCTTGGGATGCTCCGAGGATCAAAAGGTTCCTTTTGCCACCTTTATGTTGCATGAAGAAGCAGATCATTGGTGGGAATTTGTAAAACGTACCCAGCCTGACGCACTCAAGATGTCTTGGGAGAAATTTCAAGAATTGTTCAACGATAAGTACTTTCCTGAAAGTATTCGTCACATGAAGGAGGTGGAGTTTATCAAGCTGGAGCAAAACAATATGACCGGTGTCGCATTACGAGGCTAAGTTTGCGGAGTTATCCCGATTTTCATCCCATTTGGTCGATAATGAGGAGCGAATGACGCGAATGTTTCTACGAGGTTTGAAACCTAAGATACGTCAATTTCTTATTTCTCACAAACTTTGTTTATATTCAGATGTTGTGAATAGGGCTCAGTTATTGGAGCGCAATAATGAGTCAGCACAACTAAAAGGCAACGACCAACAACACGATAATAATCATACCGGTGGCAACGGTCATCGGAACAATGATAACCATCGTGGGGGAAATTATCATGCCAAGAATGTTAACCACTTCGGTGGTAATCATGGCCAAGATAATAGAAGTGGAAATTTCAAGAAGAGGAAATTCAACAATGATTGAAAAGACGTCAGCACCAGCACCCGTTGTTAAGGAAGGAGAACGACCACCTATCATTATGTTTCAAATGCGGAGGGGAGGGACATATCAGTCCAAACTGCGTGATGCCGTCCAAAGCATGTTATAGTTGTGGAAAAGAAGGTCACCTAGCCCGATTTTATCGTTCATCGAAGACAAGTTCAGTTAGGATGGAGGCACCAAAGACCGTTCCAGAAAAGTCAAAACCGGTAGTGCAAGGGAGAGTGTTTTTCGTGACTTCTCAAAAAGCGAGTAACCCGAACGAAGTTAGCACGTGTTAGTTAATTATAAATTGCGAAGTCTATACCTTATAAGATACCGGTTCTACCCATTATTTTATCTCTCTTGCTTGCGTTCAACGTTTAAATTTGAGTCTGGAGAAGTTAGACTTTGACTTATTGGTTGAAACTTCGTTAGTAGGAGCCTTCGTTACCTCTATTATTTTTGAATCTTGTTTGATTCAAATAAACACTTTCACGTTACTTGTCGATCTTATCTCTTTGAAAATACTTGCCTTTGATGTGATTTTAGGAATTAATTGGTTAACTACTCATCATGCTTTTCGTAAGGTTGTTAGCTTTTATATTCATAACCAACCTGTTATGCGAATTCAAGTAACCAAACCACTAAAGTCAATCATTGTCATATGAAGCCATAAGTAAAGAGCCCCGATCCTTTAATTGTTGACTTCTTTGTGTGGAATGCACTGAAGCCAGACTTTCTGTAGGTGACATCGTTAATGAAGATGGCAAGTTGATAAGTATCAATGTGACGTGTTATCCAAGTCTTGGATGAGGGTCACAGTTTTGAATGATATTTCTATCGTTAATAAAGTTCCTGACGTATTCTTGAAGACTTCCTGGCCTACCCCTAGAGCGTGAAATCAAATTTTGTATTGACCCAGTACAAAACCCATTTCTTAAACCCTCAAATATTTCTTTACTTAAAACGAACGTATCATGCGCCAAAGACGTTGGCTCGAGCTATTGAAGAGTACGATCGTACTATTCAATATCATCGTGGAAAAGCGAACGTGGTAGCTGACGTGTTGAGTAGAAGATCGTATGCATTTACGAGTACGATGTTGTTAACACAAAGACTCATTTCGTACAACTTACAAATGATGAAGATAGAGTTAAAGACTCTAGGGACCCACATGAAGATAACGAATATACGAGTAGAATCGACTTTAATCAATAAAGTTAAAGCTGCTCAAGCTACACACCCGAATTTGATGAATGTGAAGAAGAAGGTTCAAGAAGGAGTTTCTCAACCCTCGATTTTATTGGCCCATTTGAAATCCTTGATCGAGTAGGAACTGTGGCCTATAGACTCGTTTTACCGCCAAGTATGTTGCGTGTTCATAACGTTTTTAACGTATCGATGTTACGTAAATATGTGGACGACCCAAACCACATTATTGAATTAGAACCGGACGAGATAGCGGATAATTTAACGTATGAAGATGTACCTGTTAAAATCCTGGAATATATTCTACGCTTAAAGGTTATACCTCAAGAGTTAGAATATGACGAAGTATCCTCATCTGTTCGACATATCAGTTACGTATGTAAATTTCGAGGGCTAAATTTCATAAGGAGGGGAGATTGTGAGACCCCAGATTTTATGAATAAATATTTATTTTTTTTCGAAATATTTTTTTAGTATTATGGTGTGGATTTGATATATTGTTATAGTTGTGGTTAGTATTTGAAAATTTTGCAAAGTATGCAAGTTGTCATATAATATTCGATTGGTCGGGGAATATTCTTTGTGTCGGGAAATATTCGTATGACGGTACAATCATTGGTGGACCCCGCAACGGAATTATTGTCGGATTGAGAAAATCACAAAAATATTTTATTGAAAATAACGGCGGAAGTTTTACCGTTAATACTGTTGAACTACTCTGTAGTAAAAGTACAGTAATACGCGTGCTTGCAAGTAGCACACGGTATTGATTATTAATGCTTACGTGAGAAGTCACTCAGTTTTGTTCAATTATTGCTATAATAATTGTTGCATAGTATCTCACGTTATTTGATTCAATTATTGTTGATATTTTATATATTATTAAATCAATAATTGAAATGACAAACTTATTAATATTATAAATTACAATATTAACGATGTCTAGAAGTTCTGCCAAGGAGAGGTTTGGTCACCTAATTGCGCGCCAATAGGGAGAAATCTTTATTGGAAAGCCCCCTCTTTCCTGGGAACGACCTGGTCGATTAATATTGTGAATTGTAATAAAGATGATAAATGTTGTTAAAATTATTAATGTGATTTTTATGAAGTTTTGCTTATTTTATGGACCCCTATTTACCCATTTTCAAAATAATCGGTAGAAAATTATTTTAAAAGTGGGGCCCACATGTGGGGCCCATATGTGTTCGGAAAATGATTTTGGAAATGGAAGAGTATAAGTATGGAAGTATATGTATTTATTGAGTATATGATGGGAGAAAGTGATATGTGAAAGTGATAGGTGTGTGATATGTGTGAGTGGAAAATGGTAGAAAAGTGGTAGTGTGATAGTGATGTGTAAGAGTGTAGTGAATTTGATTATTGGGTGGGTGGGGGATTGATGTTGGTTATGGGGGAGAAAAATTAAGTGGTGTATATATAATATTGATATATATAAGTTGAAAACATGTGTTTATATATATGTATTATATTTTAATTTTTGTTGTAATATTATTGGTTAGTTAATTGACTTTTTGCATTGGTGATATCAAAACCTTGATACATATATTAATTCATCCTTGCACAGTACCCTTCCATTCTTCTATAAATAGAAACTCATTCTTTCATTATTTCTTACAAATTCACTGAAACTCCTGAGAGAGAAATTATAGAGAAACTATAGAAAAATATTATGCTACTTCCTTACTCTTATATCCAGTTTCTTTTACGGTAAGGGATATTTTTCTTTTATATTCATGAAGAGAATTTCTGTTATTCCATTCCTTATTATTCTGTTGGAATAACATGTATACGCGGAATACCCTATACTTGGTGACATTCTTCTATTATTCTGTCTTTTTTATGTCGTTGGAACATCTTGTCTATGCTTTACGCCGGACCTGGTTCCGTCTTTATTATTGTGTCATTATTATTTCGTAGGAACATCCTGTTTGTGCTTTACACCGGACCTGGTTCCGTCTTTATTATTCTGTCTTTATTATTCTGTTGGAATATCCTGTCTATTTGTTTTACATCGGACCTGGTTCCGTCTTTATTATTCTGTATTTATTATTCTGTTGGAATAACCATACTATACGAAGTACCGCATGCATGGTGATTTCTGTTGTTATTCCATTCTTTATTATTCTGTTGGAACATCCTGTCGGTGTGTTTTTCACCTGACCTGGTTCCGTTATTATTATTTTGTTGGAATAACATGTCTATGCGAAGTACCGCATGCATAGTGATTTCTGTTGTTATTCCATTCCTTATTATTCTCAGTTGGTTAAAATTTTGACTTCTATACTCCATGAAATTAGTGGAATATCCTTGATATTTGCGCTTCATCCAGTATTTTTCATGGAAATATTCTTCTAAGCATTCTTGAATTTTACTCTACAAAGCAGTATCATGTTGACAATTTGGACGTTATTAGTTCCTGAATAAATTAATTTGTGAACTTGTTTTATTGAATTCTTATATCATCGTCATCATCCTCATGTTTATATTTTTTTTTGAAAGTCATCTGTGGCCTATAGTGCATAGATGGACATGGTATGATTATGACCAGGGATTATTCGGTGTAATCATGACTGTAATGTTACAAAAGATGTGATAAAAGTCCTCATTGGCCCGTAGTGCATTGTTGGACATTTGTTGGCATGATCATGTCCATTGATGAATACACAAATGTCCATGGCCCATAGTGCATGGAATTTGTGGTCGTGACCCTAATGAATATCCTTGGCCGTAGTGCAGGGATGATGTGGATTATTTATTAAGCTGAGTCTCAGCGATAAAAGTGATGAAAAATATTTTAAAACATAAAAGATAGTAGATTTTATTCTCTACTTGACTCTTTTAATGGATTGCTTGATCCGCTGCAGTTAAACTTGATGTCTATTGTATTTTATCAGTTTAACATTGTTGGAGGCTAATGATAACTTATTTTGCATTATCTTAATCATAATATTTCTTGCAGGGCTAGTTGAGCTCACCCTTTCTTTCACTGTTCTCTTCAGGAAATGAGAACGTAGCCGGGACGAGTTGGGGAATGGAGTGATGGTCCGGATATGTTAGTATTAGCTAGTAGTCCTCACTATTCTGTTAAATAGTGTGATAATAAATGTAATGAGGACTTATTCCGAGAATAGATATTGTCTAGAAGACAATATTTGTATTTAAACTCACAGCATATGTGTTGTCGTATTTTACACGACTGCTGTATTATTAGTTTGTATTTGAATTTCGTACCCTGTGTTTGGCGACTCAAGATTGGTGATGTAAACCTATTTTGGGGGCGTCACAATGTGATTGTGGGTTTCGACTGCATAAGTTGTGACACCCCCAAATCCGGGCATCCTCAATCCCACAGATTTAGTGTTCAATGTCCAATTAAATCATAACTAACTACCCATAGACAAAGGATATAATTAAACTCAAAAGTTTAAACAATCAATCTCCAATTATAGGGTTACATAATCTAAAATAAATTCCATGTCATCTAACCTTTATTACAATCATCAGTGAAAATTTAAAACATGATCATAATTAAATCAATTACATAAGCTTCATAAATAAAAGATAAACTAAACGTTGACATCTAATCAAGCACTTTGTCCTTGCCCTTGCTTGTAGAAAGCTCTTCAAACTTCTTAACTTTATTTGCATTGTTTTGTGCAAGAGTAAGCTTTCAAGGTTCCAATGCAAACCCAAGATGTGATAAGTTGAAATGTTTCCAAGCTTGCCCATCTGCGGGATGATTTAGTTCTCCATCTTTAGCTAGAGATTTCGCATGCCAACTCATACGTTCAGTTGTTCTTGAAGACATGTACAATCTTTTTAGCCAATGTGTACTTGGAAAATACCTTAAAATCTTAATCATTATAGTTAATTTTTTTGTAGTCACACCCTCCATCAGATCAAAGGGGAAAGTTCCCATGGAGAAGATTGAAGAGTTCCTCCGTACTATCGGCCATAATGAAGCCAAGGTGGTTTTAAGCTTGAGAGAAGCTCCACAACATATTTCCACACTACACTTGGTTTTCTCTTCCGAAGATCATAGGAAAGTCTTTGTAAAGGTTTTGGAAGAAGCCCATTTGCTGAAATCAGTGGATGTCAAAAAATTCCAGCATTTGGTTGATCACATTTTAACAACAATGTGATATCTTTCACTGATGACGACATACCTCCCGAAGGGACTGGTCATTGCAAACAATTGCACATAGCGTTTCTGTCCTCCGGATATATGGTGGGAGAAGTTTTGATAGATGAAGGGTCATCTTTAAACATCTCTCCTTATGCCACTTTGGAGAATCTGAACATCAATCTCAAGAGGATCAAAAGCAGCCATACAGTTATCAAAGCTTTTGATGGATCCCGACGTAATGCTGTCGGAGAGATTGAACTGCCTATGGAGATTAGTGCACATACTTTTTGCGTATCCTTTCACGTGCTCAAAATAGCTACAAGATACAACCTACTTTTTGGGAGACCGTGGATTCACATAGCTGAAGCCGTCCATTCCACCCTTCATCAGCAACTTAAATACATCATTAACAACAACCTAGTCACTGTCAATGATGAGCTGAAATATCCTGAACAAGGTGACATACCACTCATCAGCTTCAATGCAGAAGTTGAACCGACCAGTTTTTATGCCCTAGAGGTGAACAACACTCACTATCATCCTTTTGGGGACCCACCTCTGATACCCAAGATTTCTGTCGAGGTAATGTCGGCAACTCAAGAGATGATGTCATATGGTCATCAACCTGGACAAGGGTTGGGCAAAGATCATCATGGCATTAAGCACCCAATTCAAATTCTCAGTCAAATCGGGACAGCTGGACTAGGATATTCTCCCAGCTCCAGTCACAGGAATCTTCATAAGCACAAACAGATTCCTTCAGCTTCAGCCACACGGCGATTATCTCAACCTACAAATCCTGAGCCTATACAGTCTCCGGTAAAGGTGTCTGCCCATGTAATGGCTATGTTATTTTCCAAATTGATACCAGTCAAAGAAAAAGATGTCTTGATTCCAGATCCTGAAGTTGAAGAAAGGGAGCGGAGATGTAAACAAGACATCGCTAGTCGGTTGTCAACACATACGCATCATTGCCCATACTGAGGGCATGAATAGAGACATCCCAGACGATGATTGTGCAGATATCATGGTCATCATTTGGGAGAAGGAGGATGATGATAGCCCTTTCATCACTACTATCCAATCGGACTTCACCCTTGACAATTGGAGCAGCATTCCATGCATTTGTCGACATGGGTAAAAAGGGCAGAAAATCCCTCTGCCCTGTAGATAGCAATAACTGCTTACTTTTCTGTACAGTATTAGCAGTTGTTTTCTTTTTTTGCTAAGTTTGTTTGTTTGTATAAAAAGGACCAAATACAATGGCTTAGGGGCATACCCCAGAATATAGTATCATCATCTAAGAAGTATAGATGATGATATGATACATGGAAGAGATCCCAAAATAAAAGTTAAACTAACAACAAATTACAGTAATTTGAACAAATTGAGAGCAGCCGAACTTGCCGACCCAGCTCGTCCACCACTCGGAAAGCAGCAGCTACTCGACCGAAGCCTCAAGCTTTCCAAACTCGCTCGAAACTACATACTCGCCCGAAACCATAATTTGGGCTTACCATAGACCACCACATGCTCGCCCGAAACCACATGCTGGACCGAAGCCATACCTTGGGCTTACCATCGACCACCACATGCTTGCCTGAAGCCAAGCTCGCCCGAAGCCTTGCTCGTCCCAAGCCTTGCTCGTCCGAAGCCTTGGTCGTCCGAAGCCTTGCTCGTCCGAAGCCTTGCTCGCCCCAAGCCCTGCTCACCCCAAGCCATGCTCGCCCCAAGCCAGCTCGTCCGAAGCCTTGCACGCCCCAAGCCCTGCTCGCCCGAAGCCATGATCGCCTGAAGCCAAGAACAAACCTGCTTGCTCGAAGTCTCATTCTCGGCCATAATACATACGAGACCAAACTCCGAATAGGTCAGACTATAGAAGCAGCAACATACATCATACTGTTTGAGGATTTTTCAAAGCATAGGCCAGCACATCACTTTGTAGACATCATACTTTGTAGCATGGGCCCGCAAAAAACTCTTGAGCCCACTACCATTATACGAGGCAACCCAGCAGACCCAATATAGCAAAATCCAAAAGACCCATTAGTCTAAGACATAACAGAGGGCCCAAACCCAGCCGACCCAAACCCGGTGTAGAGATAGCCAGCTGCAACAAGAACCAGCAGGAGCATGCAGCAGGCGTGCATGCAGCAGTCTAGTAGCAGACTGCAACAGCACCAGCAGACCAAGCAGAAGAAAAACAGCACCAACCAACTTCTGCAGCAACCAAACCAAACAAAACCAAACATAACATACAACATAAGGCAGCAACAGAGCAACAGCCAACATGCATTAGACCATTGTCCTAAGCCAATTACAATAGTATTGGCAAAAGTTGGTAGCTTTGAGAAAGGATGGACTAGTAGATAATCTAGATTTAATGATACTAATTACATCAGTAGCAAGACATCTTGGAGGAATGAGTGTCCCATTGTGTAGCTTTTTGTTTCTTGCTTCCCATATTTTATAGAAGGAAACGGCCAGAGAGAGGCTGAGAATATGTTTTGATAATTTCCTCCCTTGGAAAGATGAGATAAAGTCAGTGAGTCCAGTCCAGTCCAAGGGTAATGAGGGCCATCCACCCAGTTGGAATGTCGCTTTTATAATAACAGTGGAGTATTCACAGATGAAGAAAAGATGTGAAAAGGTTTCAGGGTGCTTTTTGCATAGCTGACAATTGAAGGTCCTTCCTGTATAGGCTCTAGTGATGTCGTTAGTTTGGAGCTTTCCATGAAATCCAAGCCAGAGCATGAAAGAATATCTCGGCACATGCAGTTTATGCCAGAGAATTGTGTGCCACTGAACAGCCTGTTTCCTGATCCTGATACTTTCCCAAATGTGTCTTGCTTTAATGTAGCTGATATCCATTGAGTCCCAAAAAAATACAGTCCATTGATGCAGAGGGAAAGGGAGCAGATTGTATTAGTTGCCGGAAGAGAATTACCTCATGATGGTTGGATGGGGGGAGGTGCCAGGAGGTGTTATGCATAATGTCCCTGACTGTGGCTGAGATGGTTAGGCCTGAATTTGAGAGTAAAGTATTGCTGGGGTTGATGGCAGAACAATTAAGCCAGGGATCGTACCATAGATTGAAGTTTTCTCCAGAGCCAACAACGTATTCAAGGTGCTGAAGAGCAGTAGGCCTGAGCTTTAGTAGTTGTCTCCAAATCCATGAACAATCGGTGGGTATTTCTATCTGCCAAACAGATTTCCCAAGAAGAACAGTGGTGCGCACCCACTTAGCCCATAGTGATTTAGTGCTGATCTGCAATTCATGGATTAGGTGTAGTAAAAGTAGGGCTTTATTCCAGTCCAAGAGACTTTTAATGCCCAGAGCCCCTTCCTCGGTAGGGAGTGAGATGTTATGCCATGCAACCTTAGCACCATAGGGAGTAAGAGAGGTTCCCTTCCAGAGGAATCGACAAAGAATAGATTGAATGGCTCTAATGACTGCTTTAGGCAGTAGGAAATGATTACTCCAATACGATTGTATTGCGAAGAGCACAGATTTTATGAGTTGGACACCAGAATAAGCAAGGGCAGTAGCAGTCCATGAAGAGACTCTTTGTGTGATTTTATGGATAAGGGGAATACAATCCTGGTATGAAAGCTTAGAAGAGATGAGGGGGACACCCAAAAATCTGGTGTGAAAAGTACCAAGAGTGAAGCCCAGGAAAGATAGGATGGATGTTTTTGTTTCTGGGTCTTCACAGGCTAGAAAACATTGGCTCTTGTGAATATTAGGAATGAGACCAGAGAAGAGAGAGAAGGAATGGATACATGAATGTATTATGGAAATGGTTTGGAGGTTAGCATGGCAGAAAATTAAGATGTCATCAGCAAAAAGGTGATGAGAGATGTCGCTGGCTTTAGTGCGCCAGTGGTGAAGATACCCAGATTGTTTTGAACCCCAGTTGAGTTTAAGGGAGAGCATTTCCATTACTAGCACAAACAAGTAAGGGGAGAGGGAATCACCTTGCCTTAGGCCTCGAGTGTTGCCAAAGAATCCAGCAAGGGAGCCATTAACCTTGACTGAAAACATAGCAGTGGAAATGCAGGGGTAAATCCAGTCTAGAAATTGAGAGGGAAAATGGAAGGATTTAAGGGTGCCCATTAAGAAGTCCCAATTTACCGTGTCAAACGCCTTCCTTAGATCAATTTTCAAGGCACATCTAGGAGGACCAGATTTCCGGTGATAGTTTCGAAATAGCTCCTGGGCAAGGAAGATGTTGTCGCTTATACTCCTTCCTTTGATGAAAGCAGACTGTGCCTTATCAATGATGGAGGGGAGGACCAATTTGAGTCTGTCAGTAAGAATTTTTGAGATGCACTTGTAGATTGTATTGCAACATGATATTGGTCTGAAATCAGACATGTGAGAGGGATTTGAGCACTTTGGGATAAGAGCAATGGCAGTTGAATTTATACCTCGTGGCATTTGGTAGGAAGAAAAAAAGAATAGAACAGCTTTTGTGAAGTCTTCACCAACAATGTCCCAACAGTGAGTGAAAAAGTTCACGTTAAAACCAGGGCCTGGACTCTTGTTTCGCTTCATGCCACTGAGAGCTTTGAATAACTCAGTAGATGTGATAGGAGCCGAAAGGATGGCAGCTTGAGAAACAGTTATGAGTTTGGAAGGGAGAACTCCATAATTTTCAAAGTCAGCTGAAGGAGGTAGGGGCTGGTGGTTGAACAAATCTTTGAAAAAATTCACAGCCACATTTTCAACCTCCTCCTGTCCCTGAACCAGTTCACCGGAAGAGTTATTAATAGAAAGGATTTTGTTTGTGTTCCACCTGCTTTTCACCAGATTGGAGAAAATTTTGGTGTTTCTATCCCCTGAAGCAAGCCATGTAGCTCTAGATTTCTGGTGGAGAAGAGTTTCCTCTAGAGCCAATGAATTCCAAAGAACATGAAGGCAGCTCTGCTCCTGGGAGATGAGATCCGAATCAAGTGGGCTGTTAGAAAGCAAGGATTGAACTCTGTGAAGATTTGAAGTTGCTTCCTTAACTGAAGAAGATAGATTCCCAATGGATTTGTTGAGGGTAGCTAAGGCTCTTTTAGTTCTCTTGAGCTTGGCAGTCAGGATATGAAAGGGGTTACCTAGGTCGGGTTGCAGCCAGGCAGAAGATACACAGTCATGAAAGCCATCCAAGAGGATCATGTGGTTGAAGAACTGGAAAGGCTTCATTGACCTTGTAGAAGGGATGCCAAGGTTAAGCATGACAGGAGACTGGTCAGACATTCCTCTAGGAGCAAAAGTAGCTTGAGCAAGGGGAAATGAGCTGAGCCATGAGGCATTTCCCAAAGCTCTATCAAGCATTTTATGGATTGGATTTTCAGTTTGACAGTTCCACCAAGTGTAGAAGGGACCAATGCCCCTAATGTCATCCATTTCTAGATTCTGCAGGCACTCTTTGAAATCCTCCATACCAGAGTCCCATTCGGTATCAGTCCTGTCAGTTTCATTAAGGTTTCTGATAGCATTGAAGTCACCCAAGACACACCAGTTGAGAGAGGAACTAAGAGAGGACAATTCAGCCCATAAGTTTTTTCTTTCCGATAAAGAATTCAAACCATAAACAAAAGAACCCAAAAAAGTACAATCATTAACTAAATGCTTGATGTTGCAATGAATAACTTGGGAGGATACAAAAAGGATATCCACTTGCCAAATATTGGGGTTCCATCCAACCCAAATTCTGCCATTATAGTGGTGGTCATAATTATAAAACCAAGTCCAGTTCCTACAAATATTATTGGAGATTCTACTAGCTTTCTGCTGCTTGACTCTGGTTTCCAAAAGACCAATGAAGGAGATACTATTATCTAAAATTAACTGTTTAACATAAGCTTGTTTTGGCTTATTATTCAGACCTCTAATATTATATGTCGCTAACATTAACATAGAGAAATAGGGGGAGTAGTGATTAGCAGGAGGATTTACCCCCACGGCCCTTGTCTTTATTCCTACGCTTTGCATCTTGAGAAGGTTCCATCCCAGATCTTAGCTTATGCTTCAGGTCCTTGTCCTCCTTCTCATCTATAGCAATTAGCTTGTTCAGTATAGGGTAGTTTACAGGGGGTGAATCCAGATCAGAGGGAGTGAGAGCATCAGTGACAATAGCATTTGCAATGGGGGAGAAAGAGTTGGGTGAGGCCAAGATAGGAAGAGAAGGAGTCGGATTTTTCCCAACTTTGGCACCTCGGGAAACAGTAACCCAGTCGTTTGCATGAGTATCAACATGTGGATTTTTGACAACATCAGGAGCAGGAGTGGGAAGTAAAGGGCCAAGGGCCGAAGTGCCATCAGCAGGTTTAGGAGCAGATTCTGATTGAACATTTGTTTTGGGCACCCACTTAAAATTTGATTTGGGGCATTTCAAAGGAGAATGGCCAAAACTTTGCAGGTGGGGCATGATGGTGGCCTACTTTGGTATTCAACATTAACCGGGATAATAATGTCTTCAGAAGTTTCTTCGTTGAGAACAGCAACATTGATAGAGGAAGGGAAGGAGAATGAAGCTTGGACTTCAATGCAGACCCTGGCAAAGTGCAATAAGTCATGCTTGGAAGTCATTTCATCAGTAAACAGAGGCTTACCTATGGCACTAGCAAGGTAGCTAATACCCTCATCAGACCAGTAGGAAAGAGGAATTTGGCTAAGCTTTACCCAAATGGGAAATTTGAACTGGTCAGATTTTGAAAATTCAACTCCTTCTTTCCAAGGTTGTAGGACAATCATTTTTGAGGCGAAGTGCCAAGGACCCGAGGCAAGGACATTGTCTCTATCAGAGACAGATTTGAATTTGAAAACATAGTAGCCTTTGCTATGGAGGAAGACACTTGTGAGACCCATGTTGCCCCAAAGGCATTTGGCAATGGGTTCAACAACCTTGAAAGGGATGTTTGAGTGCAAGAAATAACCCACAAGGCTGGAAGACCAGAGCTGATTTCCACGTTTGAGCACGTCAGTGGGAGGTTTAACTAGAATCTGACCATCCTCGGATAAAGGAGGGTGGTAGGAAAGAGAGCGGGAAGATTTTCCCGAGCTAGTAGAGACCACATCACACCAGGATTTAGGTGGACCAGGGTTCAAAGGAGGGTTTTCACCTTGCTCAACCGGAGATGCAGCAGGTTGCACAGCAGCTATAGTAGATTGGACCACAAGCTTCGTTCCAAAAACCTCACCCACATATGGAATAGGGTCCAGAGGTTTGCCAAGGATAGTCTGGTCAGAAACAGGGCAAGGCGCCAGCAAAGGTGCATCAGAAGTTTTTTGTGGACTTTCAACAGACATCTTGTGGGCCTGACTTATATTTTCTAGTTTCCCATCAGTAACAAAAGCGTTGATATCAGTTAGCAGAGAGTCCATGCGCCAACAAGAAGTCCATAAGATCTGCATTTTTCTTTCTTTCAAATAAAACTTCTTCTCGATCCTTTTGAGAGAAGTGTTGTGCAGCTTTGAAAATCTCAGAAACATTAGATTCAAGAGCTTGGCCCAAGTTGCTTTCTAACTCTTTAGCTAATGAGGTACAGTTTTCAGAGCTTAGATCAATAGCAACAGGATTTGGGTCTGATTCTAACATTGCGAACGAGTCAAGTCCCACGTTGAGGGATAGGTCAGCGGAGACAGCCATGTCAGCACTGCTAAGCACCAAAGGAGAGGAAAGAGAAGGAGAGTTTGGGTTTGAGACAAGAAATTTAGCAAAAAAATCCCTAGAAACAGAGCTCAGGGAGTTCCCAGCAGAGAGATGAGAGTGGCTAACCATGGAAGCGAGGGAGTAGACGACGGAGGAGAGAAGGCCGGAAGGGAGGGAACGGTAGCTGGAGAATGGAGGAGAAGGAAACCAGAATGGGTAAACAGAAAATGTTTGGTAAAGATGGAGAGGTAGGTGAGGTTGAGCAGGAGATTAAAAAGGAAAGAAAAAGGAAGTTAACGGTAAAGAGAGAAAGAGTAAATGGACGGGAAAGGTGGTCTAAAATCCTAGTGAGAAGGGAGAGCAAAATCTAGAGAGAGAAACTAACCCATCGTTCCAGCAGTTGTTTTTTCATTACATGTTAACACTTTGTATGATTGAACAGTTTCATATATTAAGTGAAAGCATTTTTGTTTCAGGACTCTAAATTTAGATGTGCCTGAACTTGCTGATGAGGTGCCTATTCTCAACAAGGACTATAAAGTACAAGAGGACTATGAGATACCTCAGGAGATTAAAGAATTGGTCGAAGAAAAACCCAAACCAAATCTTGATCAAACCTCCTCTTTTAACCTTGGAACCTTATGAAACTTTAACCTAATCCAGATTGGTACGGACCTCAATCCAAACCAAAGGAATGACATGGTTACACTATTAACCCAATTCCAGGATGTGTTTGCATGGTCTCATGAAGGCATGGTGGGTTTGTCCGCTAACATTGTCATTCATCACATCCCCATCAAAGAGGGATTCAAGCCAGTCAGGCAAAAGCTCAGGCGATTAAAACCTGAGTGGAGTTTAAAAGTCAAAGAAGAAATTGTGAAACATTTTCAAGCTAACATCATCATGGTGTCCACATACCCTGAATGGCTATCCAACAATAGTCCCCATGCCTAAACTAAGAGGAAAGGTGTGAGTTTGTGTGGATTACCAAGATATGAATAAAGCTTGACTTAAGGATAACTTTCCCATTCCATTTATCCACATTCTCATTGACAATACTGCTCAATACGACATTTAGTCCTTTGCATATTATTTTGCGGGGTACCATCAAATCATGGTTGCTGAAGAGGATTGTGAGAAAACTACATTCATCACGCCATGGGGAATCTTTTACGATAGATGGTTGTCATTCGGCCTCATCAATGCCAGAGCTACCTATCAGCGAGCCATAATGGCTCTTTTTCACGACTTAATGCACAAAGAGATATAAATATATGTGGATGGCATCATTGTCAAGTTCCGAAGGGAAGAAGGCCACATAGGCCATCTCAGAAAGATCTTCAACAGGTTGCGTAAGTATAACTTCAAGTTGAATCCAGCCAAGTGCGCCTTTGGTGTTAAATCAGGTAATTGCTAGGTTTCCTAGTCAGCCACAAAGGGATGGAGCTGGTCCCACCAAAATCCAGGCCATCACGGAAATATCCATTCCTCAGACAGAGAAGGAAATATGGGGATTTTTGGGAAGAATCAACTTCATTTGCCGATTCATCTCCCAACTCACAGCAACCTGTGAGCCTATCTTTTAAGCTATTAAGGAAGAACTCCTCCATGAAATGGAATGATGAGTGCCAGAAAGCCTTCTATATAATCAAAGAGCAGCTAGTCAAAGATCCTATTTTGGTACCTCCCAGGGATGGTGTTCCCCTGTTCATGTACCTGACCATTAATGACAATGCCATGGGCTGCATGTTGGGACAGAAAGATGATAGAGGCCAAGAGCGAGCTATCTACTACCTCAGCAAAAGATTTTTTTTTTTTGCTAATTTTAAAAAATTCTTAGCAACACATGTATGGGGTCAAACCAAACTCTGATTGAGAAGACTTGTTGTGCTTTAGCATGGGCTTCAATTAGGTTACCACATTACCTCCATGGTAACACGACCAATCTCATATCCCGCGTGGATCCTCTCAAGTACGTGTTTAGTAATCCCATGTTAAATTCTCATTTGTCCAAATGGCAATTGATTCTACAGCAATTTGACATCGTCTACGTGATGCAAAAGTCTGTAGAAGGTTAAGGAATTGCGGATCAACTGGCCGCCGCACCTTCAAGGGATTTCAAACCCTTAGAAATATATTTCCCTGATGAAGGGGTAATGACAGTTTAGCAACACCATCAGTACGATACACACCAGTCATGGAAGATGTATTTTGATGGAGCTGTAAATATGGAAGGTTCTAGGGCTGGGGAAGTTCTAGTACCCATTACGGGGGAGAAATATCCCGTCGCCGTCAAATTATAGTTTTTCAGCACCAACAAAATAGTTGAGTATGAAGGCTATATCATGGGGCTAAAACTTGCCCAATCAGTGGGAATCAGACGGTTAACTGTCTTTGGGGATTCTGAATTGGTAATCAGACAAACCATGAGAATCTATCACACCAAAGAACTACATTTGCTGCCTTACCATCGACAAGTTATCCATATGGCTTTGAAGTTTGAAGAAATAACCTTCCTTCCACATTCCTCGGAATAGGAATGACTTTGGGGATGCGCTAGCAACTTTGGCGTCCTTGATCAACATACTTGACAAGGAAAATATGCCAAGCATCACATTTTCCCTGCAAAAGGCTCTAACCTATGGGAATTACATCAAAGAAGTATCGGATGAGCTACCTCCCATCTAGCACCCTTGGTATCATCACATCAAGGAGTATCTACGAGATGGATCTACACTCGCTGAAGCGAGTTCTGTTGAGAAAAAGTGGATCCATCGAATGGTTATGAAATTTTACCTGAGCGGAGATGCACTCTACAAACGAGATGCAGGACTAGGTCTCCTCAGATGTCTGGACAAGGACCAACCTCAGAGACTTATGGATGAAATCCATGGTGGAGTACGTGGCCCTCACATGAGTAGCCCTCTACTAACCATCAGCACTTGGCACAGTGGTTAAGGATTGATTGGGGGCGAGCCGTAAACCCGGACGTCTTCAATTCGATCCCCACTAGCAACATTTGTTAATCCAGAAATGGTCATGGTGGCCACGGTACCCCTGGCGCAAGTCGGGTAGCAAACCGCTCTGGTACTGGGCTCGGGGGATTAGTCGGCCTGCGGGTCGGAAACCCACGGATAACAAAAAAAAGAGTGGCCCTCTACTTGTCAAAAAGATCCACAGAACAGGGCATTACTAGTTCTCTCTCAAGGCTGACTGTGAGGATCACGTCAAGAGATGTTATCAATGTCAAATTCATGGGAATGCTATTCATGCCCCTCCAAGGGAGCTCCATAATATGAGTTCACCGTGGCCGTTCTCAATGTGGGGAATGGACGTGATTGGGCCCATCGAGCCCAAAGCCAGTAATGGGCATCGGTTTATCTTCACCATGATTGACTACTTTACCAAATGGGTAGACGTAGCCTCCTTCCCCAGGGTTACCAAAGAAGTCATCATTGGTTTCATCAGAAATAATGTCATTTGTCGATATAGACAGCCAGAGGTAATTGTTTTGGACAATGCTCAGAACCTCAACAACAAAATGATGAAGGAGTTATGCAGTCAATTCCACATCAAACACCTCAACTCTGTCATCTATCGTCCAAAGATGAATGGTGCTATTGAAGCGGCTAATAAGAACATAAAGAAGATCATGCAAAAGATGTCCGCCAATCACAAAGGATGGTCTGACCTCTTGCCTCTGACTCTATTAGCCTACAGAACTTCAATGCGTACTTCCACTGGGAAAACCCCCTACTCATTAACCTATGGGATGGAAGTAGCGCTCCCCATAGAATTGGAAATGGAATCCCTTAGAGTGTTGATAGATGCTCAACTGGATGAAGACCAATGGTTACAAGATAGGTATCACCAACTATCTCTAATAGACGAAAGGCGAACCGGTGCTATCTTCCATGGTCAGTTATACGAACAAAGGATCGCCAGATCCTACAATAGAAAAGTCCGACTACGGCAGTTTAAACAACATGACTTGGTTTTGAAGAAGATCATTGACAGCCAAGATCAATCTAAAAGAAAATTTGGCCCAAACTGGGAAGGTCCGTTTGTTGTCAAGGAGGTATTGACAGGAGGTGCTCTCATATTACAGGAAATGGACGTCGATGAATTTCCACAGTTCATCAACTCAGACACCGTGAAATGGTACTATGTCTGAGGTTACCATCAAGAAAACATCCTGGTTTTGGATCACCAGATCACCAGTCACTTCAGGTTTTCTAACCCTTCACTACATATAATCCTTCTTCATACCCATCTGCCCCATTAAGGACAAACACCCTTTTCAAACCAGTAGCCTGGTTTTTGAATCATCAAATCTTTCACTCCACTTCATTTTAAACCCTTTAGTTATCCCATCTGGGATTAGACCTTCAAACTTGCAGTTTTGTTCCACCAGGGATAAAACTTTTCGCACCTGCAGTTTGTCCTGTACATGGGATCAAACTTTTCATCTACAGTTTGTCCTGAACATGGGATTAAACTTTTTTGTTGCAATCTATCCTGCACATGGGGCGAACTACGTCGACCTGATCTCCCCAATACACTGGAGTACGTCAAAAACCATTTTTTTAATGGCCTGATCACAATAAAAAAAACAAAAAACAAAATAAAAACAGAAACACACTTCTACACCTTTCTACACCCTTTCACATACAGTGTTACACCTCTTACACCAGGTTCGATCTACACAGACCTGATCTCCTCTTCAATAAGAGTACGTAGGTAGCAATTTATGGTTCGGTCTTACCTCATACCAAAACACAAAAAAGTGTCACATGGTACTAAGATTAACATTCAATCCACCACATTTCATTGGCTTAAAACCAAAGGGATGGAACTAACTGATCTCCCCACACAAATGGAGAATTGGCGACCATCTAAGATGCGGTTGAATCCTTAAAGAGAAACACCAACCCATAAGAAATGGAACTACCTGGGCTCCCCCATACAAAGGAGTACTTGTGACCATCTGTGGTGCAGTCAACGTCTGAGAGGAAAGCCATAATCCTCTCCACATCTACATACAGAAACTAGTCCCAAGACACCAAAGGGTAGGATACACACAGATCAACGATCTATTCTTAAAGATCCTGAGACATCTCAATGTCCACCCATCAAGGATGAGTTCAGAATACATTAAGATCACAAGTCCTGAAGAAGCTGGCAAATATCAAGCAAGTAACAGGGCATAACTAAAAGGGAAGTGACTCAATATATATTTCCATGCCATATATAATACTGTTTGATATATATAACATGTACTATACATGATAAAATGGCTAAGCTAGTCTGTGCAGGAACATACAAGCCCATCTACAAATCAGTGTATATGTGAGCTATCAAGTCCAATATGGCATCTCTCTCCGAACAAGGAGGTAACGCTGTGAGCTCCTGCCCAAGGGTATCTATACGAGCCAACAGATCCATAGCTAACTGCATGGTGACATGGTGCTCATCAATATATGCGCTCATCTAGACAATAATTCCAGTGGTAAGGGATCTCGCTGTAATACTATCTATAACAGCTACATCCTGGGAAAATATGGCACCATCCCACTCAATAATCAATGCATCTCTAGATGATCTAGCCTCATCCCGCTCAGTAATAACGGTGTCTCTATGATCTAAGGCATCCTCTCTCTTTAATAGAGCGACATCTCTCCCAGCATAAGCTATCAACATTAAGGCCCTACCCTGATCTTTCTCAAAAGTCATCAGATGGAGACTTTTCTCTAAATACTCTGTTGAATGCGGGGTTATAGTAGTGGGCACACTGGGAGAATCATCACAGCTGCTGGCAACTTAACAAAAAGCTCCTCCTTGGTGGGAAAATTAATGTCCTCTACGGGCTCTCCAACCTCCGAATCAATTCCCAGATCTGTGGATACTACCGCAGCCGATGTGATCTCTGTCTCTATCGAACAACCTGGATGGCTAACAAAAAACTCAGCTAGCTCACGTTGATCCCAACAGGCATACACCCTGGATATGTCCTCTGCTGACAAGTGGCGAGAAGCCAAGCGCTGACCCAATGCCCCCTCAAAAGGATGGAAGTCATAAAACTGGTCGAACTGAGCCCTGTACACGATAAAATGTCAAATGGATCCCTGATCCCTGCCAAAAACACCGACAAGGATGTAGCATCTGTACACTCCGCTGACTAAAATGAGTAATAGATGGCTATCTCTTTGGTAAAATAATACCCATGCCATCGGAAGGTGCCAATCGGTCTCAGGTGTGACATGAACCACACATACGACATGACCGAGCTGCCTATGAATACCCCTGCGGGATAGGTATGACAGTACGTGGAGGTTCTCAACGTCTTTATAACAATCATCGGCACAATGGTATGACCCTCCCAGAGAGCTCTCTGTAACGACCCAGAAATTCGGATCGTCCAGAATTTAAGTTTAAAGAATTAGTTATTAATAAAATAATTTTTATTAATAATATTATGTGTTATGTATTTATTAATCGTTCTAGAACCTAGGATGATTATAAGTTAGGAGGATTCTGGCTACGAGCTAGACTGAACGAGTAATAATTTCAAGACAAAAATGAAAATTTTTCGGGAACAAAAATATTTCTAGGGAAAAAGACGAAATAGGCACTATTCACCCAACGAAACCTAAGGGTTA
This sequence comes from Panax japonicus, assembly GCA_020205505.1. Lineage (NCBI taxonomy): Eukaryota > Viridiplantae > Streptophyta > Magnoliopsida > Apiales > Araliaceae > Panax > Panax japonicus. The sequence continues at coordinate 42,160,760 of CM035110.1, read as the reverse complement.
GGGTTTGAATAACCTAAGCCTTTCTAAGAGTTCGGTATGTCAAAATGACATTTCCATCGAAAGATTTGATGATAATATATCTTGAAAAGTTAAGTAAGCCGATAAAAGTTTTTTTCGAAAAACATGCAGAAATCGGACGAAATAAAAATGACGAAAAGTATTGTTATGTACTTTTCATTCGTTTAGCTACGTTAGGTGAAAAAGTGAAGGAAAATGCTTAACACCAAAAAGTGTTTTTAAGTTTTTCAGAAATCCGAAGAATACGTAAAAGTTAATCGGTAAAGGAAAGACGAAATATCCAAAAATATTTGGATTCCGAGAATCGTAGTTTTTAAAATTATCGAACGAAACTCGAAAGATGGAACCACGAAACTTACATGCTAAGTTTCGTGAATAGTAAGTAGGTTAACTAAGGAGGTGGAAGTAGTAAACTTAAGTGTTAATTAGACTTAAGTGTTAAGTAAACTTAAGTGTTAGCAAACTTAAAGGCTAAGTAGACTTAAGTGTTAAGTAAACTTAAGGAGTAAGTTAACTTAGTCCTTAAGCCATGAATAGTAAGGAGGTTAGGGGGATAAATGACTAAAATACCCTTAGCTTGGAAATTCTATAAATAGTAAGCTTATTTAATTTAAATGGGATTTTGAAAAATCCAACACCTTAGAGAGAGAGAGAGAGGGTTCGGATGAAGAGAGGAGAAGGAAGAGAGTGAGCATGAATGATCGAAATCGAAGGTGGGCGTGAAATAGAAAAGCTTGTGAATCGGGTTTTATCTAGCGGAAGAAAAATAAAGAAGAAAGGTATTAAAACCTAACTTCTATGTTAGATTTTCTTTAAGTTTTATATGTTTAAAACATAACTTAATGAGAATAAGAAGTATATGATGTTAGGGATGATTTCATATGGTTGAAATCATGAGAAATGAAGAAATAAGAATTAAAAGTTTAGTTTATAAATTTCTTAAGGAAGTATAAGATTCGTAATGAATTAGAACGATCCGAGTGGATTATATAAATAAGTAGGTGAAATAAGAAAGGAATGATGTTCTATAACATCAAATTCCAATAAAAAGTGAAATCGTAATCCAAAATATCGATTAAAAATTAAGAACGAACGAAGAACACGATGAACATGCGAAGAACACGAAGAACGTTGTTGATGGACAAATTTAAAACCATCGTATGATAATTGTTGTTGATTGACAAGTTTAAAAACATCGCGTATAAGTTAGATGCATATTGCTTGGTTAGGAATGGTAGAAACGTTCATGAAGAATGGATTAAAACTTAGCTATAACGGAGTTATGGCAAAATTTTTACAAAAGACAAACGAGAATTAGAAAGTTAGTAAATGAACCCGAACATGTAGAGTTTCATAAGAATGTAAGAGAATGTAGAAAACGTTAGTCGTGAACTCAAGAACAAACGAATTCTGAGTTTGGATGACCGAACAAACAAAGAGCGTTAAAAACGTAAAATAAACGAAGGGTGAAGATTAAGACAATTGAATGGCACGTTAACGGATTCAGAATGAAGTTTTGTCTAGGGGGTATTGAAGTACATAAGATAAGGAAGAGAATGGCTTTGGAACGACCTCGTTCCGAATTATAACGAATAAGTTTTGAAAGCGGGAAGTAAGCGTCTCAAATTGGATTTAACACTTAGAGAAATTTTCTAGGGTTAGGGCTTGGTGCCGCGGTGCCAGCCATGCCTTGTAATGTGGCACTGCAGTGCCAGACCAGGGAGCCGGGTACTGCAAACTCGAGCCGCGACGCGAGAGATAGAAGAGAGAGTGGCGCCGTAGCGCCAATGTAGGGAAAAAGCCAGAGAAGAGCTTTTAATTGCTCAACTCTTAGGGAAAACGTAAAAAATGATAAAGAACATAATGTTCAACTAATGTAACCCTTAATCAAATGTATTAAACCTTTAATGAAGGTTGAACAGAAATATTAATCAAGATTAAAAGATAAAGAATTTAAGCGGTAGATTACGGAACTGATATCTGGGGACCGTAGTTACGATAAACGAACGTGGAGGATTGCTATGGTTGTGATTCCTTAGATGTTGAGCGACGAGGGTAATGAATAACATTTTGATATTATGTCATGAGAAGGAGAGATAAGTGTGAAGCGTATAGACGCTGTATACGCAACGTTGTTGCGATAAACGAGCGGTCTTAGCATACAACGAACGATATGGCTTGGACAATAAGAATGACTAATGAAGATGGGGTTCAGGTAAGGGATAACGAAAGTATTAATTAAGATACGAATGGTATTAAGAAAGCCACAATGAATGGTAATAAGATTAATCAAAACTGAAGGTGAGTCGTATAAGAATAAATCCCGAGGTATGACATTTAGTTGCCAGAAAGCCGTAAGGAATAAGAAATTAACTTAACAAAAGTTATAATTAATGGTTAAGATAAGTTACGATAAGTTTAGGTTGTGGTACAATCATAACCTTTGATGGTTGACATATGGGAGCTGGGCTAAACAATTCCTTCAGAGAGCGAATGTATATACAAAACTGGAAACTGATCTAACTCACTGTTATGGGTAGTGTAGATGAGACGGGAACTTATTTGTTGGTTGTTTGTGGGAAACAACTCAGAATACCATATGGACTACTAGCAGGGAAACGATATGTGCTGAGTCCTAGAGAAGTTATAAGAAGAAGATAAAAATATAAAAATGTAACACCCCCATATCTATACTCCCACAGTATCTGATATGGTGCTTACTATGAATCGATATAATGCATTTAAATGTATACACCCATGGTATCTGATTATAAGATTACACTAAATAGAGGGACTATCAGATATAATTCCCATAGATCCAAAATTCACAGTATCCCATAACAGATGTAAATTCTCAAGGGAACTATTACTGTGTTTGGATACCCTCACTTGGATATATGAACTGTATCTATGAATAGATTCTATTTATCCGAAATTAAGAGTATCAGTAATAACATGAACAGTCCATATTACTAATAACCTCACCCAGATGTATAGTCTATGCCAAACGAATTTATATTATCGTATCGATAGTAACTATCTATCCGAAATCCAGAGTATCAAAAACAACATAAACAGTCCATGCTATTAATACCCTCACTCAGATAAATAGTTCCCAAGTATCTCACTAGATTCGAAGAAGTCTAATTTTACATCTATATATGTAAGAAAACACGGTTGCGAAAATAAAAGATGTTATATATATATATATATATATATATATATATATATATATATATATATATATATATATATATATATATATATATATCAAAATATTAAGATTCGATTACATGATTCTCATAATCACTTCTTATTACAAGGTATTCAAACAGACAAGAATATAATCTAATCTATGTAGGGACACTTCCCTTTATCTACTCCAGATGTTCCATGATTACCATCTAAAACTGCAAAGGGAATAATTTAGAAGGGTGAGCTATGACATACTCAGCAAGTTTTGTATTTATAATAATATAGGATTTGAAAAAATATAACAATTCAAATTTCGACTGATAGTTGTTACCATTTCTGGATTTCTATTTATTTCAACCATTTCTGGAATTTTTCTTTATTTCTGTCAGTTACACAGACTTAGAAATTTTGTTTAGATGTGAGATAGGGGATCAACCCATTCAACATCTTAGAAGTATGCATAACATCCTACCAGTGCTCAAAATACACTTAATGTCAATATACTATTGACTAAATTTCAGTCCCTTACGGGATACCCAACTTCAGTATAAGATGTCTTACCAAAATAATTTGGTTTAACACGACAGTTTATGCTCAATAAACAATATCATATGAATAAACAAATTCATTTTTTAGTAGGTGTAGCAATAACTGTACAATAAAAAGCTAATTCAATTGTAGGTGTAGCATATTATATCAACAGCATATCAAGATAAAAATCTTGTTTAATGAATAAATATGTTTAAGAAATTTGCATAAGTGGTTTAAGGGTTAAGAAGAACTTGCCTTAGCGTAGATCAATCAAGTTATGCTATTTAATCGTTACAAAAAGTGTCGATGTAGGTGTTCTTGAGTTTCTGGGCAGCAGTTTGGTCATGGTCGAGTGACTAGTTTGACCACTAATTAAAATGCTACTGATGATGATTCTTGGTTTGTTCAAGAGTTGATGTTCTAGCACTAATACAGTAGTATAACATGAAACAAATTTTAGGCTTTAACCTACATATATCAAGAAGTTATAGAGGCTCAAAGTCACTGTCAGAGCTGTTCTTGAGTTTCTGGGTAACCCAGAACAGTAGTCATGGCCGATCAACGGTTTTGTGGCTTAAATATCTTCGATTCTGTGTATTAGATGTGTGTTGTATTTGTTGTAATATGTAGTATATATGTCAGGGTACATATATATAACATTAACATGAACAAAGCATAACTCTAAGGTCTCTAATTATGTTGGTTAAAGTACAGCCAAACACTGTTCTTCGTGTTCTTCAGTTTTCTTGAAAACCCAGAAAACTTGGTTAAGCTCGGTCAATGGATTTTGACCATTAATTCCAGTAAACCTATACGTTGTTTGTTCAAATTAAGATCATAGATAGGTAGTATATATAACAGAGTATTAATCTTTAACAAAAACTTACAAAAATCACAAATAGAAGACGATTAAACAGGTTGGTCAAAGTAGCCGGTTCTACTGTTCTTCAGTTTTCTGGGTAACCCAGAAAACTACAATTCGTGAATGGTCAACCCACTTTGACTGCTTATAACTTTTTTTTCCGCTAATTCTTCTGCATTTTGTTGGTGGGTTTAACTGCTTATAACTTGAAATCTATGGTTCAAATGAACCTATTTTCTTTTCCAGATTAAAGGCCTACAACAGACTACAAATACCAAACAATTAACAGACCAAAACATAAACACATTTGAATCTATAGGCCCTGACATTCGATTGTCAGACATAGTTTTCAAAATTTCCAGATTTCTTAAAACACTTAATTAAGACATCTAGATGTTATGAAAACGTGTTCTACCAATCTAACATACTTTCTAACATACTAATACATGATTCTAAACATCTAAACAACAAATCTAATATAGGATCATGGAGCTAATTATGAACTAGGGTTTGTACCTTTTCTTGAATGATTTTCGATTCTAGCTTCTGATATTGTTGCTGCTATTACCCAGGCTTGATTTGGTAAGTTTATAAGTGTATCTAAGCTTAGGAATTTTGTGAATTTACTTAGCTCTAAGGTTCCTATTTATAGAATTCTTCAACTTGGCTTTTTGGTCATTTTTGTGCAACTTGCCTCTACAAATATCTGATTTGATGACTATTGTCATGCTTGGGAGTTACAAGCATGTCATGTGCAGCCTAGGAACTTGCAATGGTGACTCCTAACCTACTTGTGAGCTAGTTAGGTTTGTTTAGTAGCTTAATTAGGCTTTAATCTTCACTAATCTTGATTAGGGTTTTGTTTCTAATGATTAGGAATGTTAAGTAATGTTTATTAGTACCTAATTGAAGTTTTCTAACCATGACTAGGTGTTAACATAAGCTAATTAGAGTTAGTTTAACTAATTAGGGTTAGGTTTACAAATTAGGGTTAGGGTTTATTAATCTAGGATTGTTAACCTAAATTTCTCACTAATCCTAACAAGAATGACAAAGCGTTTTGTCAGTGTAAGCACGACAAAGCAACTTGTCAAAATAATTTTACCGAAAAGTCCGATTACGGGGAAAAAAATTTAAGCACGAGGTGTCAAGCACAACGTTTTTCGGACAAAAATTTATTTGGTCAAATTTGTCAAACAAAGTATATATTAACACATAACACATTCAGAACGGAGAAATTTTATTTATATAACGGGATTTTACACATACGAGTCTTATCAGGGTTTTGGGTTTTTACATTCACCCCCACTAATAAGAATTTCGTCCTCGAAATTGCAGTACAAGTTTAAGTAAATAATTGAGGATAATTCTCTCGCATTTTATCTTCATGTTCCCATATAGCTTCTTCAACGTTCTGATTCATCCAGATTACTTTGACCGATGCAATCACTTTATTTCTCAAGACTTGCTCTTTACGGTCGACGATCTGCACAGGTTCTTCTACATAAGAAAGATCTTCTTCTATTTGGATTGGCTCATATTGTATAACGTGTTTATAATCAAGTTTATATTGTCGTAATACGGACACATGAAACACATTATGAATATGATTCAACTCAGGAGGTAGTGCTATTTCATAAGAAACTTCACCAACCCTTCTCAAAATTTTCAAAAGGTCCAATGAATCTCGGACTTAATTTTCCTTTCTTGCCAAAACGTATCTTGCCTTTCCAAAGAGATACTTTCAAGAATACGTGACTTCCTACGTTAAAGTTTCGTAATTGACGATGTGGATCGGCGTATTTTCTTTATCGATCTTAAGACGCTTGTAATTGTTGATGAATAATTCTGATAGTTTCAGTTGTTTGTTGAATTATCCCGGGTCATAACATTTGTCTTTGCCCGACTTCATCCCAACATAAAGGTGTTCTACACTAATGTCCATATAAAGCTTCATAGGTTGGCATACCTATGCTAGCATGATAACTATTGATATAGGCAAATTCGACTAAGGGTAACTGATCTTCCCAACTTCCTTTGAAGTCTATAATACAAGTTCTCAGCATATTCTCTAATCTTTGTATGGTAGAAACGTTCATGAAGAACGGATTAAAACTTAGCTATAACAGAGTTATGGCAAAAATTTTGTAAAAGACAAATGAGAATTAGAAAGTTAGTAAATGAACCCGAACATGTAGGGTTTCATAAGAATGTAGAAAATGTGAGTCGTGGACTCAAGAACAAATGAATTCCGAGTTTGGATGACCGAATTACGAACGAACAAACAAAGAGCGTTAAAAACGTAAAATGAACGAAGGGTGAAGATTAAGCCAATTGAATGTCACGTTAACGGATTCAGAATGAAGTTCTATCCAGGGGGTATTGAAGTATGTAAGATAAGGAAGAGAATGGCTTTGGAACGATCTCGTTCCGAGTTATAACAAATAAGTTATCAAAGAGGGAAGTAAGCGTCTCAAATTTGATTTAACACTTAGAGAAATTTTCTAGGGTTAGGGCTTAGCACCGCGGCGCCAGCCATGCCTTGTAAAGTGGTGCTGCAGTGCCAGACTAGGGAGCCAGGTACTGTAAACTCGTGTCAGGGCGCAAGAGATAGAATGGGAGAGTGGCGCCGCAATGCCAATGTAGGGAAAAAGCCAGAGAAGAGCTTTTAACTGCTCAACTCTTGGGGAAACGTAAGGAAAGATAAAGAACATAATGTTCAACTAATGTAACCCTTAATCAAGTGTATTAAACCTTTAATGAAGGTTGAACAGAAAGATTAATCAAGATTAAAAGATAGAGAATTTAAGCGGTAGATTACAGAATCGATATCCGGGGACCGTAGTTACGATAAACGAATGTGGAGGATTGCTATGGTTGTGATTCCTTAGAAGTTGAGCGACGAGGGTAATGAATAACATTTTGATGTTATGTCATGAGAAGGAGAGATAAGTGTGAAGCATATAGACGATGTGTACGCAACGCTGTTGCGATAAACGAGCGGTCTTAGCATACAACGAACGGTATGGCTTGGACAATAAGAATGACTAACGAACATGGGGTTCAAGTAAGGGATAACGAAAGTATTAATTAAGATACGAATGATATTAAGAAAGTCATAATGAACGGTAATAAGATTAATGAAAGCCGAAGGTGAGTCGTATAAGAATGAATCTCGAGGTATGACATTTAGTTGCCAGAAAGCCGTAAGGAATAAGAAATTAACTTAACGAACGCTATAATTAATGGTTAAGATAAGTTACGATAAGTTTAGGTTGAGGTACGATCTTAACCTTTGATTGTTGACATATGGGAGCTGGGCTAAACAATTCCTTCAGAGAGCGAAGGTATATACAAAACTGGCAACCGATCTAACTCACTGTTATGGGCAGTATAGATGAGACAGGAACTTGTTTGTTGGTTGTTTGTGGGAAACCACTCAGAGTACCATATGGACTACTAGCAGAGAAACGATGTGTGCTGAGTCCTAGAGAAGTTATAAGAAGAAGATAAGAATGTAAAACATCAAAGATGATGAACGTATAACTAAGACATCTCTGTATGTCATAAAGCCGTAGAACGGTAATGAAAGTGGTCGCGTAAACTTAGGTTGAAAGAACGCGAACCCTAAGAAGTAAAGTTAAGCAAATCAATGCATAAGTCAAATATATATGACTAATTGGTGTATGTGGTGTTTTCTTATGTGTTATATAGGAATTGAAATGAGCAGTTCGGTGTAAGCTGTAGCTGGGCATAAGGCAAGTTTCCTAACTTCATTCATATTTCAAATGAATGCTAGTTTCTTAAGCTTCTCAGATGTTGAACTTGAGAAGTTCTGTCTATGTGCTAATGTACGATATTTGTGTAAAGTGGTAGAACATATGAGGCCTTGTGCCACAATGTGAACACTTCGGTGTTTCTATGAGATAAACTGTTCTGTGATTTAACTGTTCAATAAGAGAATGCTATATTCATACATGATCCGTTATTGTTAAGTTTGTGCTAATGATTCTAGCCAGACAGAATGTGTATGAAAAAGGTAGAAGAATGAAAGTATTTTAAAATTAAAGTGAATATTGTTTTAAAATGATAGGAATCAAGATTTTTCCTATTATTCAAGTTATTTCATAACCTTTGTTCAGTTATTGAAGTCTTAAAAGAATGTTTGAATTCTTGAAGATGTTTGTTCAACTGTTATAACTTGCTGGGCAATTGAATGCTCACACTTGCTTTAAATGAAAAACATTTTCAGCAAACGATGTTAAAAGAACTTAAGGATCCCGTAAAGATTAAGCTGACGATATCCAGATGAAGTGCCATTCAGAATGTGGATGAGCGAGAAGATCGAACGAAGACTTGTAATATAAAATAAGTTAAATGAACTTTAGAATTGTTTAATGAACGGTTATGTATCCTTGGTGGCGGATAAAAGTCACTCTTGTAAAAGATAAAGAGTAATGTAATTATCGTTATTTGTAATGAAAAGGGATTATAAGGTTTTAGAACCTAGGTTTTGAGGATGTATGTTGTTATATTTAGCTATATGATGATGTATATTTGGAAGAAGATGGTATCGTGACGTACAGAATCTGGATGTGAAAATAGACCTGATTTCGGGGCATTACACTCTCACTGCCATGACAACACCGATGTCTAGCTCATCTATGTATATTATCATGTACACATAAGCCACTACGTACATCATGAGTACGTCTACTCTGGCCATACGCCACTGATCCTTAGACGTGGTTAAATCCCTGGAGTTTTGTGCATAACTGTCAACTGAGCCAAATCAATCTATCAAAAAATACTGGGACACCACATGACTGAATGTAATCTCATCTTGTACTACTCTACGCCTCAGCCCAGTGAGGGTCATAAACTGCCGGCTAATATCGTCGATAGCCATCCGCACGTAAGGAGGGTCTGTCCAGTGGCAGCGCTGTCAACCGCGCACACTCCTCTAGGGTGGGAATCAACTCTTAGGTCCCGAATCAAAAAACTTGCCTCTCCGGTACACAATGCTCCAGTATACCATCTACAAATACCACACGAACCTGGAACATCAGGAGGGTCATGGAATGTTATAACAACTGATCTACGGTCACTCGATCTGGAGGTGACAAACTATTATACCATAACCTCAGACAGGAGGCTACCAATACTGGTGGGGTGTGATCAATGCGGCTGACTGTCGAAGAAGACATCTATGTGGGCCATATAATAAGACCATCCAAGGGTCAATGATGAATATCTCTGGACATACATATGCATAACATGATATATGCATGATCAACAATAGATGGAAATATGATGTAGGGAATGGAAAATAGTACATACATTCCTAAGTACATCATCATCTAATACATCATCTCTGTATAGCTAAAAATATAGGGAAATGGAGCACAGATGCCCAACAACTAATATAGGCCTATCAAAAGATATAACGAGAATGGGGCACAACCACCCAGTATCTAACAGAGGCCTATCAAAAGATATAGCGAGAATACACATCAGAAGAAGACAATGGTGTCAATATCTACATTATCAATCTTGTCCACCTGATGTAACTCCTCCTGAGTCACTGGATCTCCGCCATGAGGGATGTCAGCCCTATACAATGGAGGATCTACACCGGTAAAGCCATATGGGTCATCAGAAGGGCCAGCCCTAGAGCTGGAAGGATCAAAAGTATCTACCTCTGAAGGATCTCTACCCAAGTACCGGATAAAGAAATGTGTCCGGTCCAACCGTCGGGTCAAACTGTCAAATTGTGTCAAATGATTCGGATCTCGGACACAGGCCATCCAATCCATCATCATCACGGATCCAAGAACCATATCCTCCATGAATTGACTGGCTCGGGTCTAGGCTCCGATGGTACGAGGGGACCACCAGCGATGAAACATATCCTGAGTATACAGACCCTTTGATAGTGTAAAGCCGTCAACGCCCATCAATGGGATATCAATGACGGGTGACTGTGATACAGGCCAATAACGCTTGGTAGGAGGCAAGATTGGTACATGAATCTCCCATGTGGTGCTCTAAATAGCACGCTCTCCCAAATAGAGCTCCCATCTTCCATCTATGAAGAGAGGAATCCTATGGGTGGATATCACGTAATCAACACCAGTCGGGTACCCTTCCTAAAACCCAATGATCAAATGCTCCCCAGAATAGGGAATCCAAGTGATAGCATTAACTGTCAACAACTCCAACTGTAGACGACAATGGGTGAAACCCTCAGCTACAGGAACCTCCCAAAGTATGGAGTGATGTCATCCCTGTCCTCATGGATAGGTATCTAAACCTAACACACTTACAGGATGCAAGCATGAGAGCCTCTCATAGGCCTAGAACTGCCAACACAAAGGCAAACATCTGCTGTCAGTCAACACTCTTAACCTATACATGGGTAATCACAAGAGAAATACTCACCAGCAGAAATGGGTAAAATCCTAGCCAAGCCTCCGTCAATCCCTTCGAACGCATGCACATGCCCCTGAGGAAATAGGTGAAGGTGTAAGAACCCCAATCATACTCTCCAAAATGGTCCACATCTCGTGTGGCGCTCACCAAAGAGAATGACACAGTAGAAGAGTTATCCACTATGAAGCAGCCCGTAATGATTATCAGGAATAATCGCCGAAGAATGCAATCCCTGACTCTCACATCATTTGGTATGGGCTCACTCAATAGCCCGCTCATAGCATCCACGCTCAAAGGACCTGTACGGACTGTCATGCCCTTGAGCACCTCAGTCGGGACTCCTAGTAAGGATCTAACGGAAGTCGGGGTAATATCCACCGTACAAGGCACTGACGCCCCAACAAACTCCATACCGGTGATAAATTACCAATCCATTGGCGTCATCATCACCTCACAGTCCAACGAATGGTAATCTAAGGAATTACAAGCTAAGGTTACAACTTAACCCCACTCAGGCATTCTGTCGAACACCTGGCGTGCTATGCTTCATCAAACTACCTACCCTTCTCTCTCTAGTCTTAATGGTCACGACAATATGTCGACCGAAAACACATAAGTGCTCATACACCCCTGTCGAGGTATGCACAAATATATACTTTCCAGATCCACCCGTTAGGGAATAGAACATAAAAGAACGCCCAAGCTAGATACAATCCTACATATGTCTATGCGAGTTGATCATAATGAGGATTTAAGCATAAGTTCTCAAATAGGTCGCACGTGGCGCACAACTATATATCTATTCTAAGCACAACTTATGCAGTCGAAACCCAAAATCACATGCCAATATATTTAGGTATAAATCTATAATCCTTCTGTCGATATCATTTAAATTACCAAAATCATCACGAATGTCTTAGCGAGAATCATTAAGCATAAATATATTGAACCAAATCTTATGGTGCCAACCAAAGAGATAAGACAGTCAATTTAAATAACAAATGGTTCCATTATAACCTTAGAGAAAATATTCAGTTCATAACTACTGAACAAAATACAAGTAACAATAAAGAAAACATTTATGGATTACAAAATCAGAGACAATAAATAGATAGAAGAAACTCTGTTAAAGGCCTTCAATCTCTAAGCATTCTGCTCAAATCAAGCTCTCCAGTCCATGTAGCTCTCTGCTCTTGATGTTCCAAAGAAAAGCCAAGCTTCTCCCTAATCTAGCTAATCTATATTTACAAACATTTATCTAAGAGAAAGAAAGAGAAATTACAGAATATAACTAATCTAAGCTATTTTCTAGTCTCAGATCTACTGAGTATATCATATGCAGAGCTTCCCCTCTTCTTTTATAAGCGCCTCACCCCTTTTTCTATGTCAAACCTAAGACCTCTCTGCCTGGGCACCGGATAAATTGATTGTTTTGACCCCTGTGTGCTAAAAAACACCTAATAAGCCCCGCATTGCATCGATTAAGCATAATAACATTATAATCATATAAAACTATATAAAATCTACGAATTCAGGCAACTATTTAAGTCAAAAAGTATCCGATTCGCGGGTATAAATCCCACTCATCAAATACCCCCAAACTTAAGTCTTTGCTTATCCTAGAGCAAACTATCTAACACAAAAATAACAATAGAAATTAAAAATGCGAAAGGAATACAAAACTATATACTAGCATCGTGGCTACGAATCTCAATCTAAGCAACTCCCAAAGAACAAGGCAAAATCAGGCATGAGTAAGGGTTCATTCTAATTCAAGCATAAGATTGTATTCGATCCATTCTATGTGTGTGTGTGAAGACCAAATGTCCTGACTAATCATAGCTTAAATAAGTTCGCACAGTCGATTGTTAATACTAAAATGCACACTCCGTAACTTTAACATTCAACAAGCATTAAGAATAAGACATAAGTGCAATAAAGGATCAAAAGACTCTAGCATGAAGACAATAAAATCTGACTCGGACAGTTCTTAATTACCTTAGGCTAATCAGAACTACCCATTAATAAGCTTTTGATCAGTGACTCCCAAGCCAGATGTCTTTAGGACACTAGGTGTAGAACACCCCTAAGAATCTAGTAACTCGAGCAGCAAAGGACACGTAATCAACATAAGCCTAAATTAGACTTTATGAAAATCGAAGATTATAAGGTGAGTGCATTTTATGCTCCATCTCAATATCGGTCCTGCGTTTATGGGCGAGTGAGTTTTATGCTCCATCTCGACCCACCGCAAGACTTTCGATATTCAATCTTCATTATCATTTTATTCTTTTTTTTTCATTTTTTTTCTATTTTTTTTATATATCAAAACATGCACGAATCCAAGATCCGAAACTGTATAAACGTCTCGGTCTTTTATTACCTTGTAAAAATGAAAGTTTATAAGAGTGAACAAAACTTTCAAAGCAATAAACACGCGAACTAAATTCAAAAAATAACTAGTTAACAAAGTTGGTCGGTGCTTGCTAGAAGGACAGATCAATAACAATCTAAACTTATCAGTTAACAAACCCCTAGTTCATTGCATGCTTGATACGACTCTAAGAGAGACAAAACTTATTTGGCGCTAGTCATAGCCACAATCAAAAAAATAATGATAAATATAACACCCTTGCTAACTAGCAGCTCAAAATAGGGTGAAAAGGCTATTCACATGGCACAAGCATCTAAATCTGTATAAGCCCCAAAAAGATGATTATAAACCATAATCATGCTAATAATAATCAAAGCATTAATAAATATAACCAAAAATAGTTCATGGCATCTATAAAGATAAAAATTCAAGCATAATCCCGCAGTTCAAAATGATTGCAGCACAATACTGGTAATAAAACATAATAAAATACTAAAGTTTGGCAACCTAAGATGTCTTGCTACTGATGTAATTAGTATCATTAAATCTAGATTATCTACTAATTCATCCTTCCTCAAAGCTACCAACTATTGCCAATACTACTGTAATTGGCTTAGGACAACGATCTAATGCGCATCAGATGTTATGACTGGTTTGGCTTAACGGACTTGGGTATGCTGTGTTGGCTGTTGCTGTGTTGCTGCCTTGTTTTTCAGTCCGCCATCGGGTTCGGCTGTTTGCAAATAAAGGTCTAGGATGACACCTGGCTTAGCATCCTGGTTCGGTTCGGGGCTCGGGACTCTGGGAATGTTGGTTTTTGCTTCGGGGTTCGGTTGGCTTTGGCTTCGGGGTTCAGTTTATTTGGGTCGGCCTTTCGGGGCTCAGCCTCCTGTCTTCGGATGCTGGGGGTCGATGGTTTCGGCTTCGGGGTTGGGTTGAAAACTTAGTTTCCATGGCAGTTCGGCAGTTCGGCTTTCATGGCAGTTCGGTAGTTCGGCTACCCTAGCGATTTGGATTCAGTTATTGCTTCTGTTTCTTCGGGACGCTGAGGATGCTGGTTTCAGCTTCGGGGGACGGTTATTATGGTTCGGCCCTTCGGGGTTCAGCCTCTTGTCATCGGGAAGCTGGGGATGCTGTTTCCGGCTTCGGGGCTGGGTCTCCTATGCCTCAGCTCCCTCTTCTGCTACTGTTCCAGTTCAGCTCGGTCTTCGGCCACATTCTTTTGGCTGCCTGGTTCTAATGTTGCTTATGTTCCCATGCTTGTTTCTTTCTATTATTTTTTCTATTTTCTATTGTCTTGCTTAGTACTGCTCCCTGGCTTGGCTGTTTGCCCTTGCCTTTGTTGTCCACGATGGGGGTTGTCCCGTGTGGTTTTTCCAAAGCTTCTGGGGTATGCCCTTAGCAATTGTGTTATCTCTTTTCCTTTCTTATATACAAACAAACTTAGCGAAAAAAAAATAAAAATAAACAGATAACAGCCAAAAACACCCCCAAACTTAAAGTGAGCAATGCCCTCATTACTTAACATAACACAATCGATACAAGAGAGCTTCCCTAAAGATCGTTCATTCCGCAGCTGCATCAGCTTCATCTTCATCAGCTGCGTCCTCATCAACTTCGGCGGGCGGTGATGGTGGAGGTTATGGTGGGAAGACAGGAGGCTCTGGGAACTGGTATGGCGTGAACTCATCATTCTCGCCAAAATAGTCAGTGTAGATGCTCTGCAGAGTGTTCACCAGCTCAGCCTGGTACTGCATCGTAATTTCCTGCCTCTGAGCCACTGCTGCTATGTGCCTCCGCTGCCTCTTCACCTCGGCGTCATGTTTCTGATGCAGTAGGGTGAGAGACACCATGATGTAGGCCAGTGGTCCCTGGCTAGTTGGGACAACGTCTGGAGCGGCGTCTGGAGGCTGTGAGGGCTTGGCCTCTGCGGTAGGAGGTGGCACTGTGGGTAGCCCCGTATCCCTTGCCTCTGACATGATACTCTGCCCCGTCCAACTCATAGTAGCTCTTGATGGTCAAGTGATCAATGACTATGATGGGTGGAGAGGCTATCTCTTCTGGCCCCCACTGAATGCCTACTTGATTTCACAGTCGGGTGATCAATGATTGATGAGGGAGTCCTGCAGCGATGTTGCTCTTGATTGCCTTGACAATGGAGTCGTGAATAAGCACTCCAATATCCACATTAATACCCATGACAATGGCGAATAGCAGAATCGCCCTATCCTTCGTCACGTCGCTCAGATGCTGCGTAGGGATCATGTTTGCACATATGAAGCTGAACCACGCCTTCCCATAGGTCTAGACTAAGTGCGAAAGACGGGAAATTGGTCTTTTCACCCGTATAGTCATTTTTCTTCCATGTCGTTTCGGGCTTATAAAGCCTTCTGATGATATCCTCAAGGTCATAACTACGGAGTTCTAGCTGCATATAATCATTGCCCGCATAGTTTGGTGTCGCGAATAGTGCATTGATGGCTTGACTGTTAAATGCCACAGATCGCCCCCTGACTTGAACAACAGTAGGACCCTCGGGGTTGGCATTGGCATGAAACTCCCGAAACATTGGTACTATGGCTGACACAGGCGGTTTTGTGAAGTTGATCCAATTACGTTCTTGTATCATGGTGGTTAGCTCACCATCTTTCTTGTCGGACCTCAACCCCCGCTCAAGAATCAGATTTCGCGCGCCGAATGAACTTTTGTACCTTTTCCAAGCCTCCTCATTGATAAACTTGGCTTAGTCCCAAGCCGTTGGTGGCGGAGTGGCGGACAAAGAAGACCCTCCGACACTGAGTCATTGCCTTTTGGGAGCCATGTCAGAAATCTTAATAGGATTGATGCAAAAGCAGTCCCTAAGCAGTGTCAAAATGCCCCCAAACTTAAGCCAAGTAGACCCCAACAATTGCCAATATCAACAGCCCCAAAACAGTCAAGTTTTCTCTCTTAGGCAAATTAACAAACACCTTGCGTGCGTTATGAAAACCAAACTCTGATAACCCTTAGTTTGTGAATACTTAAACCAGATTTCCAGCAGTGGAAATCACCTCAAACACACAATAAGAAAAAAATTACCAAGCACCAGCCCACAATTCGATCAAAATCCAAGTGAATGACTGAAATCCAAATGAAATACCTTGAATGGGATAAAACCTTGTTGCTGCTGATCTGTTTTTGGATTCACGCTAGAATTGAGGTTGGTCTGGATGCTGTTTTTTTTTTGTTATCCGTGGGTTTCCGACCCGCAGGCCGACTAATCCCCCGAGCCCAGTACCAGAGCGGTTTGCTACCCGACTTGCGCCAGGGGTACCGTGGCCACCATGACCATTTCTGGATTAATATTTGTTGCTAGCGGGGATCGAACTGAAGACGTCCGGGTTTACGGCTCACCCCCAATCAATCCTTAACCGCTGCGCCAAATGCTGGTGGTTCAATCTGGATGTTGTTGGTTGATGTGCGAATCAGTTAAACTTGTAGGGGGTGGGGGGGTTTATAAGAAGATGGACGGTTGTTTACTCGTGGCGCTGAGTTCTTGCTGCCGAGAGATGATGATAGAATTGGGAGCAATGTTGGAGAACTGCTGCTAATAACAGTTTTTAAAAACAAAATCTCACTATCGACGTCGTGGTGCGACTTAACAGTAGCTGGAAATTTCTGGTGGCGCCGCGGCGCGGCCTATCCTTTTTTGTTTGGTGCTGCGGCGCGAGTTAGCAGTAGGCAAGTCAAGCATATGGTGCAGCGGCGCGACCTTGCTATTGATATATGGCGTTGCAGCGTGGAATGTGAATTTTGAGAAATAACCATGGCGTCGCGGCACGAGTTGCAGTGCATTAGTTGGTGCCACGGCACGAGTACCAATTTCTGAGTTTTCCTGTCTGTTATCTGCACATGCCAAGACGAGAATAAAAACTATACTACAAAGGCAAACATCTATTATTAAAAACCTCAAAAACACAACTGTAGCTCTGAGATTAATATACAATACATCATAAAAAAAATATACTGCCTGCAGATAATAGAGATAAAAACATTAATGCACAATCTGACAGCTATGTTATCAACTAAAGCGAATAGACACAAAGTTAACTAGACATAAGTAAAGAAAACAGATAAAATTTATACTGAGATGGGGGTGCCTCCCCATCAAGTGCTTGTTTTAAAGTCGTCGGCTTGACTATACCGATGCCGCTCAATCTGGCTCATAGGCAAAAATAACCATCTCATGCCGCCTGTTTGTTAATTCCTTTAAATTTTTGGCCGACATAGATGCTTGGCCAACCTCCATTCCTTTGTCCATACACTCATCCTTTGGCACAAAGAATCTTTCGCCACTGGAATTATCCACTAATTCGCCTATTTCATTAAATTAAAAGCGTTCTTCATGCTCTGTCGGGCCCTCCATGATATTCACAGTCGGTAGCGTGCTTTCTGATTGTAGATTAGTAATGACTATACAACCACTGTTTATCCGTTTGTCTCCAACTTCAAACTCCACCAGTTGGCTAGTTTGCACTATGACGTCTCCCTCAACAACTGTGCGAGATTGATCGCATTTTCCTTGTGTATCCACCGTTAATGCTCTACTAATTCATCGTCGAGATCAATTGAGACCGGAAGATTGCCTTGTGGTGGATTTGTGATGATGGCATTGATGAGTTGCCCCAATTGTTTCTGAAGGCTGTGCAATACGGCTTCTTGGGTTGCCATCTGAACCTAATTTCTCTCAATAAAGTTGGCAAAAAGCTCTTCAAGCCGGTTCTCTTCTTCTCGTGTTGAGGACTTAGACAAGTTCTCATTGGGTCGAGACGTAACCTCATATTGCGGCAGAGATTGGTTGTCAAACTGATTTTGATAGGAGTAATTCAGATCTTGATATTGCTCTTGACTGTAGTCCCAAGAGTTTGGATAACCCTGACAGTTTGGATGATAGGAGATCGATTCGATGTCAGCTCATTCCTGACTGTAAGCATTCTGAGTGGACTGACACTCAAGATTGTCAGAAAACCTCAAGGCATTTGCAATTTGGAAATGCAATTTCTTGAGTCCTTCTTCTGAGCTTTATTGCGTCGTCCCTTCATAAGGCCATTGATAACATTGATCGTCCATAATCTGTAAACATAAAAACAAAAAGAAAGGAAGATCAAACAAATAAAGGAAATATATATATATATGACAATATTAGAATAACAGTTCCCCGGCAACTGCGCCAAAGACTTGTTGGTCGAAAAACCGATCACTAAACACGCGCAAGTCTACGCGGTTTAACAAGTAATACAATGATAAGTAGAATGTCGTACCCACGAGGAACTATCACTAATATTCACCAAGTACCGACTTTGCATCGCTAAAGTCTTTTTCGAACAACAGTAAATGAAAGTGTGATTAATCTAAGCATACTAATTATCAAAGCAAGTAAATGGATAGTGAATGGTAAACTAAGGAATTATAAGATAAGGTTACAACTTCACCCCACTCAGGCATTCTGTCGAACACCTGATGTGTTATGCTTCATCAAACTATTTACCCTTCTCTCTCTGGTCTTAATGGTCATGGCAATTTGTCGACTGAGAACACACAAGTGCTCATACACCCCTGTCGAGGTATGCACAAACATATCCTTTCCAGATCCACCCGTTAGGGAATAGAACAGAAAAAAATGCCCAAGCTAGATACAATCCTACATATGTCTATGCGAGTTGATCATAACGAGCTGTCGGGTTCTACATCAGGCGATGTGGCTTGGTTACTGCTATATGTAGTGGTTGTTGCTATGACTGTTGCAGTGTTCTATTTGGGCTAGGGAGGGCTGTTGTAGTTTTGGGCTGATGACATGGTCTGGGATTCTGATTTTGGCAGCTGACAGTTTGTTCAAGTTCGTGTTCCTGGTCTGCTGGTGGTTTGCTTACTGTCTTTTAAATGCAGTCTGTTGGTGAGGGCTATGTGCGTAGCTGTGATGTAGTGGTCATGGGCTGCTGCTCAAGCTGGGTTATTGGGCTGCTTGTTATAGTTCTGTTTTGTACTAGTGCAGTTCTGATGTGCGGGTGCAGTTCTGGTTTTTGCTGTTGGTTGATGTGCTGAATCTGCAGATTCTTTTTGCTTCGTATGATGTGCTGGTGCAGTTCGTGTGATGTGCTGTACTTCTGTTCGGCTGGGCTGGGCTGGGCTGGGGCTGGGGTTTAGTTGTGGCTGCAACTGTTCTGCTGCAGCTGGGCTGGTTTAGTTGCCTGTTCTGCTGGACCGTGTCGCTATGCCACATCTGCATATTGGTTTAGCAGCTTTTAAGATGATGTGCCTATGTTGGTTTGCTGCTGTGCACATGGTTTTGGTTATGCTGTGCTGCTTTTTCCTGTCTGTTCGGTGGTCTTTATGCACTTTGGCATCAGGTGGCTTGTATAACTTTGTTGGGACTATGACTCTGCTTAGTAGGGTCTACAGTAGTTGCTCTTGACTTCTCGGGGAGTGCTGCAGCAGCCTTTGGTGTTGGGGTAGAGAATGATATTTCTGTTGGTTGGGTGGGCTCAGCTGCGTCTTATTCTTGGCAACTAGGGGCTTTAGGTTCTGGGCTGAGTTGAGCTGCAATGTGTTTGTGTTGTGTTCTGCTGGGGTGCTGTTTTATGTATTGGTTGCTGCAGCTACACCAACTGGTGATGTTGGTTTGGTTGGCCTGCTTTGTCAACTGGCTATGCATCTCTGCTGTTGGGTCTTCCCAGGCCAAGCTCCTCAGCAGCAACTGGAAAACCTCTCGGCAGCTGCACCAGGTCGCTGGTTTTCTCGACATTTGTGGCTTATGGGCATGTGGCTGGCTGGCAGCCGCTCTGGTTTGCTACGTTTGGTCTTGTCTTGGTAGCAGCTGGGCTTTTGGTTGGCTGTTTGTAGTTGCAGCTACAGTTGCCTTATTGCGTTAACTGTTCCATCACCAAGTGTTGTTTTGGTTAATGATTTCTTCTTGTAGTCTCCTTGTATGCGAGTATCTTGCTTTGGTTTACCATGGCCATCATAGGGTATGTCCTATGATGGCTAGGGTATACCTCTTAGGGTTTTACCCATGAACTTTGTCATTAATAAAGAAACTGGAGCTCACGCTGCAGCGCGAGCCCATAAAGGAGTAGTGGCGCTGCTGCCTGAAGCTGACGTTAGCAAGGATCAGGAGGTGGCGTCGCATTGCGGGCTTCAAGTTGGGCTTTGGCGCCGCAGCGCGACTACACATAAATTGACTGTTTTGCCCCCTGTATGCTAGAAAACACCTAATAAGCCTT
Organism: Panax japonicus; assembly: GCA_020205505.1. Classification (NCBI taxonomy): domain Eukaryota; kingdom Viridiplantae; phylum Streptophyta; class Magnoliopsida; order Apiales; family Araliaceae; genus Panax; species Panax japonicus. The sequence continues at coordinate 42,140,089 of CM035110.1, read as the reverse complement.
GCATTGCATCGATTAAGCATAATAACTCTATAATCATATAAAACTATATAAAATCTACGAATTCAGACAACTATTTAAGTCATAAATTATCCGATTCACGTGTATAAATCCCACTCATCAAAGCCCCAACCATGCATAATCGCTCGATAATCAGGATGCAGATCTTGATATGTAGAGTGAATGTTGAACCAGTTCCCTCGAGGTTGCATAAAGCCAGGAACCTACATCACAAAGTAGATCAACATCAGAATCCTTGCTCCTCATCAATAGGAAAAAGGAAGATCAAATATATCTTGTACCTCGTTTGCATACAAGTACTCTGAGGGGTGTCGACTCAAATCACCCAGAAGCTCTCATCACCTGAATGCCTAGAAAATCCATATGGGCAACATGAGCAGCAGGAGTAGGGTCCGCAACCGGTACATCCTCTTCCTAATTCTCCACATTCGGTACCTCTACCTGGACATGATGTATCAACGCCTCCACCAGACGATGATGCTGCCTAACTGAACGAGGTCCGAGGCACATCAGAATCCCTCCTCCGCATAACCTGAAGTGGTCCTATGGGAACTACTCGGCCAATCCTGATCCATATATATCGAGACACAAGACTCCAAATCACCTCAGAAAGGGTGTGGTAAACTCTAACCTGGAGCTTTTCAAAATGTAATTTATGACTATATGCATGCATGCATTACTTTAACATACGCCTACAATAGAGTTAAAAAATGCATGACTACCCAATGCCTACATTTTGGAAAATTTTACCATAGTCTCCTTTGTACACAAGACTATCAACATGCACGTAGGCATGACTAGGTGGCCATTCAATAGCACACCTACCCATAGTCACAAACATCCTATATGCATAACACTATCAAAGACATAATTCGTAAGGGTAGCCTAATTACAAAGATTACTTTGCTTTACCACCTTTTCTCATTGTCCTCAAATAGGATAAGAAATAGCAGAAAAAAGGTGTTAATTTGACTGTTTCAAAAGTTAAATTTTTTCACATCATTATATTCAGCATGGTTAAATACTAACATTTACTATGTTGAATATTTTTTATCAAGTCATATGAGCATGCATATTCACTACTATGTGTTTAGAAGCATTTCATGTGATAAGTCATTTTCCAACAGATAAAAACTAGAAAAGAAGACATACATACGTTACTAGGACAGTGTAAAACACTTGTACGGGGATAAAATTTGCAGAAAGACAACCAAACTCAGCAGATCTAAAGAAAAGCTCTCGGATTTCATGTGTGGCGCAATATAAAAATGACTTGTGTAAAGCACCAAGTTCCTTAAAGCCACCCATGGCTGGCCGCAGGTGTACCTGTAGCTCCCCTGGGTGGGGCCACCCCTCCGGCTCGGTCTAATATGAGTTACAAATGAGGTTTCATAAGTTGAAAAAAGTCAAATCAGGAAAAAAGACGCTACGCAATTAAGCGGAAAAGCCTGAAATCCTGGTTTTCAGAGACCAAACTGCAGGTCTACATATCACTGATTGGTATTCGCCTAGACATAGGGGTTACTATACCGATGATCACAATTGTTTTAAACTACACTCGACAATGCCTCACGAAGGTCCGATGCCATCAGTTCGGGGTCATAACTCCAAAACATACCCCCATCGGGGGTTTTATCCATTTCATCCATTGATGCACACGTCAACGAAGGTTAAACAGCCTTGACGTCATTCAGCCGCTGGCAAGTAAATCCAGCAAAGCATTGGAAACCATTCAATAATGTCATCCGAAGGTCAAGTAGCCTTGACATCATCCACAACAAGGATCTCCTTTTGTTGATGTACATTTCAACGAGGGTTAGGCAGCCCTGACAACCCAAACTGTTGGCAGTAACTCCAACAGTGCAGTGGAAAGATTTGGTGATACACGAGGGCGTAAAAGAATGGGTTAATTTCTCTCTCTAGATTTTGCTCTCCCTTCTCACTAGGATTTTAGACCACCTTTTCCGTCCATTTACTCTTTCTCTCTTTACCGTTAACTTCCTTTTTCTTTCCTTTTTTAATCTCCCGCTCAACCTCACCTACCTCTCCATCTTTACCAAACGTTTTCTGTTTACCCATTCTGGTTTCCTTCTCCTCCATTCTCCAGCTACCGTTCCCTCCCTTCCGGCCTTCTCTCCTACGTCGTCTACTCCCTCGCTTCCATGGTTAGCCACTCTCATCTCTCTGCTGGGAACTCCCTAAGCTCTGTTTCTAGGGATTTTTTTGCTGAATTTGGTGTCTCAAACCCAAACTCTCCTTCTCTTTCCTCTCCTTTGGTGCTTAGCAGTGCTGACATGGCTGTCTCCGCTGACCTATCCCTCAACGTGGGACTTGACTCGTTTGCAATGTTAGAATCAGACCCAAATCCTGTTGCTATTGATCTAAGCTCTGAAAGCAAATGAGTTAGAAAGCAACTTGGGTCAAGCTCTTGAATCTAATGTTTCTGAGATTTTCAAAGCTGCACAACACTTCTCTCAAAAGGATCGAGAAGAAGTTTTATTTGAAAGAAAGAAAAATGCAGATCTTATGGACTGCTTGTTGGTGCATGGACTCTCTGCTAACGATATCAACACTTTTGTTACTGATGGGAAACTAGCAAATATAGGTCAGGCCCACAAGATGTTTGTTGAAAGTCAACAAAGAACTTCTGATGCACCTTTGCTGGCGCCTTGCCCTGTTTCTGACCAGACTATCCTTGGCAAACCTCTGGACCCTATTCCATGTGTGGGTGAAGTATCTGGAACGAAGCTTGTGGTCCAATCTGCTATAGCTGCTGTTCAACCTGCTGCATCTCCGGTTGAGCAAGGTGAAAACCCTCTTTTGAACCCTGGTCCACCTAAATCCTGGTGTGCTGTGGTCTCTACTAGCTCGGGAAAATCTTCCCGCTCTCTTTCCTACCACCCTCCCTTATCTGAGGATGGTCAGATTCTAGTTAAACCTCCCACTGACGTGCTCAAACGTGGAAATCAGCTCTGGTCTTCCAGCCTTGTGGGTTATTTCTTGCACTCAAACATCCCTTTCAAGGTTGTTGAACCCATTGTCAAACGCCTTTGGGGCAACATGGGTCTCACAAGTGTCTTACTCCATAGCAAAGGCTACTATGTTTTCAAATTCAAATCTGTCTCTGATAGAGACAATGTCCTTGCCTCGGGTTCTTGGCACTTCGCCTCAAAAATGATTGTCATACAACCTTGGAAAGGAGTTGAATTTTCAAAATCTGACCAATTCAAATTTCTCATTTGGGTAAAGCTTAGCCAAATTCCTCTTTCCTACTGGTCTGATGAGGGTATTAGCTACCTTGCTAGTGCCATAGGTAAGGCTCTGTTTACTGATGAAATGACTTCCAAGCATGACTTATTGCACTTTGCCAGAGTCTGCATTGAAGTCCAAGCTTCATTCTCCTTCCCTTCCTCTATCAATGTTGCTGTTCTCAACGAAGAAACTTCTGAAGACATTATTGTCCCGGTTAATGTTGAATACCAAAGTAGGCCACCATCATGCCCCACCTGCAAAGTATTTGGCCATTCTCTTTTGAAATGCCCCAAATCAAATTTTAAATGGGTGCCCAAAACAAATGTTCAATCAGAATCTGCTCCTAAACCTGCTGATAGGCACTTCGGCCCTTGGCCCTTTACTTCCCACTCCTGCTCCTGATGTTGTCAAAAATTCACATGTTGATACTCATGCAAACGACTGGGTTACTTTTCCTGAGGTGCCAAAGTTGGGAAAAATCCAACTCCTTCTCTTCCTATCTTGGCCTCACCCAACTCTTTCTCCCCCATTGCAAATGCTATTGTCACTGATGCTCTCACTCCGTCTGATCTGGATTCACCCCCTGTAAACTACCCTATACTGAACAAGCTAATTGCTATAGATGAGAAGGAGGACAAGGACCTGAAGCATAAGCAAAGATCTGGGATGGAACCTTCTCAAGATGCAAAGCGTAGGAATAAAGGCAAGGGCCGTGGGGGTAAATCCTCCTGCTAATCACTACTCCCCCTATTTCTCTATGTTAATGTTAGCAACATATAATATTAGAGGTCTGAATAATAAGCCAAAACAAGCTTATGTTAAACAGTTAATTTTAGATAATAGTATCTCCCTCATTGGTCTTTTGGAAACCAGAGCCAAGCAGCATAAAGCTAGTAGAATCTCCAATAATATTTGTAGGAACTGGACTTGGTTTTATAATTATGACCACCACTATAATGGCAGAATTTGGGTTGGATGGAACCCCAATATTTGGCAAGTAGATATCCTTTTATTATCCTCCCAAGTTATTCATTGCAACATCAAGCATTTAACTAATGATTGTACTTTTTTGGGTTCTTTTGTTTATGGTTTAATTCTTTATCGGAAAGGAAAAACTTATGGGTTGAATTGTCCTCTCTTAGTTCCTCTCTCAACTGGTGTGTCTTGGGTGACTTCAATGCTATCAGAAACCTAAATGAAACAGACACGACTGATACCGAATGGGACTCTGGTATGGAGGATTTCAAAGAGTGCCTGCAGAATCTTGAAATGGATGACATTAGGGGCATTGGTCCCTTCTACACTTGGTGGAACTGTCAAACTGAAAATCCAATCCATAAAAAGCTTGATAGAGCTTTGGGAAATGCCTCATGGCTCAGCTCATTTCCCCTTGCTCAAGCTACCTTTGCTCCTAGAGGAATGTCTGACCACTCTCCTGTCATGCTTAACCTTGGCATTCCTTCTACAAGGTCAAGGAAGCCTTTCCAGTTCTTCAACCACATGATCCTCTTGGATGGCTTTCATGACTGTGTATCTTCTGTCTGGCTGCAACCCGACCTAGGTAACCCCTTTCATATCCTGACTGCCAAGCTCAAGAGAACTAAAAGAGCCTTAGCTACCCTCAACAAATCCATTGGGAATCTATCATCTTCAGTTAAGGAAGCAACTTCAAATCTTCACAGAGTTCAATCCTTGCTTTCTAACAGCCCACTTGATTCGGATCTCATCTCCCAGGAGCAGAGCTGCCTTCGTGTTCTTTGGAATTCATTGGCTCTAGAGGAAACTCTTCTCCACCAGAAATCTAGAGCTACCTGGCTTGCTTCAGGGGATAGAAACACCAAAATTTTCTCCAATCTAGTAAAAAGTAGGTGAAACACAAACAAAATCCTTTCTATTAATAACTCTTCCGGTGAACTGGTTCAGGGGCAGGAGGAGGTTGAAAATGTGGCTGTGAATTTTTTCAAAGATTTGTTCAACCACCAGCCCCAACCTCCTTCAGCTGACTTTGAAAATTATGGAGTTCTCCCTACCAAACACATAACTGTTTCTCAAGCTGCCATCCTTTCGGCTCCTATCACAGCTACTGAGGTATTCAAAGCTCTTAGTGGTATGAAGCGAAACAAGAGTCCAGGCCCGGATGGTTTTAACATGAACTTTTTCACTCACTGTTGGGACATTGTTGGTGAAGACTTCACAAAAGCTGTTCTATTCTTTTTTTCTTCCTGCCAAATGCCACGAGGTATAAATTCAACTGCCATTGCTCTTATCCCAAAGTGCTCAAATCCCTCTCTCATGTCTGATTTCAGACCAATATCATGTTGAAATACAATCTACAAGTGCATCTCAAAAATTCTTGCTGACAGACTCAAATTGGTCCTCCCCTCCATCATTGATAAGGCACAGTCTGCTTTCATCAAAGGAAGGAGTATAAGTGACAACATCTTCCTTGCCCAGGAGCTATTTCGAAACTATCACCGGAAATCTTGTCCTCCTAGATGTGCCTTGAAAATTGATTTAAGGAAAGCGTTTGACACGGTAAATTGGGACTTCTTAATGGGCACCCTTAAATCCTTCCATTTTTCCTCTCAATTTCTAGACTGGATTTACCCCTGCATTTCCACTGCTATGTTTTCAGTCAAGGTCAATGGCTCCCTTGCTGGATTCTTTGGCAGCACTCGAGGCCTAAGGCAAGGTGATCCCCTCTCCCCTTACTTGTTTGTGCTAGTAATGGAAATGCTCTCCCTTAAACTCAACTGGGGTTCAAAACAATCTGGGTATCTTCACCACTGGCGCACTAAAGCCAGTAACATCTCTCATCTCCTTTTCGCTGATGACATCTTAATTTTCTGCCATGCTAACCTCCAAACCATTTCCATAATACATTCATGTATCCATTCCTTCTCTCTCTTCTCTGGTCTCATTCCTAATATTCAAAAGAGCCAATGTTTTCTAGCCTGTGAAGACCCTGAAACAAAAGCATCCATCCTATCTTTCCTGGGCTTCACTCTTGGTACTTTTCCCACCAGATTTTTGGGTGTCCCCCTCATCTCTTCTAAGCTTTCATACCAGGATTGTATTCCCCTTATCCATAAAATCACACAAAGAGTCTCTTCATGGACTGCTACTGCCCTTGCTTATTCTGGTAGGGTCCAACTTATAAAATCTGTGCTCTTCGCAATACAATCGTATTGGAGTAATCATTTCCTACTGCCTAAAGCAGTCATTAGAGCCATTCAATCTATTCTTTGTCGATTCCTCTGGAAGGGAACCTCTCTTACTCCCTATGGTGCTAAGGTTGCATGGCATAACATCTCACTCCCTACCGAGGAAGGGGGTCTGGGCATTAAAAGTCTCTTGGACTGGAATAAAGCCCTACTTTTACTACACCTAATCCATGTATTGCAGATCAACACTAAATCACTATGGGCTAAGTGGGTGCGCACCACTGTTCTTCTTGGGAAATCTGTTTGGCAGATAGAAATACCCACCGATTGTTCATGGATTTGGAGACAACTACTAAAGCTCAGGCCTACTGCTCTTCAGCACCTTGAATACGTTGTTGGCTCTGGAGAAAACTTCAATCTATGGTACGATCCCTGGCTTAATTATTCTGCCATCAATCCCAGCAGTACTTTGCTCTCAAATTCAGGCCTAACCATCTCAGCCACAGTCAGGGATATTATGCATAACACCTCCTGGCACCTCCCCCTATCCAACCATCATGAGGTAATTCTCTTCCGGCAACTAGTACAATCTACTCCCTTTCCCTCTGCATCAATGGACTATATTTTTTGGGACTCAATGGATATCAGCTACATTAAAGAAAGACACATTTGGGAAAGTATCAGGATCAGGAAACAGGCTGTTCAGTGGCACACAATTCTCTGGCATAAACTGCATGTGCCGAGATACTCTTTCATGCTTTGGCTTGGATTTCATGGAAAGCTCCAAACTAACGACATCACTCGAGTCTATACAGGAAGTACCTTCAATTGTCAGCTATGCAACAAGCACCCTGAAACCTTTTCACATCTTTTCTTCATCTGTGAATACTCCACTGTTATTATAAAAGCGACATTCCAACTGGGTGGATGGCTCTCATTACCCTTGGACTGAACTGGACTCACTGACTTTATCTCATCTTTCCAAGGGAGGAAATTATCAAAACATATTCTCAGCCTCTCTCTAGCCGTTTCCTTCTATAAAATATGGGAAGCAAGAAACAAAAAGCTACACAATGGGACACTCATTCCTCCAAGATGTCTTGCTACTGATGTAATTAGTATCATTAAATCTAGATTATCTACTAGTCCATCCTTTCTCAAAGCTACCAACTTTTGCCAATACTATTGTAATTGGCTTAGGACAATGGTCTAATGCATGTTGGTTGTTGCTCTGTTGCTGCCTTATGTTGTATGTTATGTTTGGTTTTGTTTGGTTTGGTTGCTGCAGAAGTTGGTTGGTGCTGTTTTGCTTCTGCTTGGTCTGCTGGTGCTGTTGCAGTCTGCTGGTAGACTGCTGCATGCACGCCTGCTGCATGCTCCTGCTGGTTCTTGTTGCAGCTGGCTATCTCTAAATCGGGTTTGGGTCGGCTGGGTTTGGGCCCTCTGTTATGTCTTAGACTGATGGGTCTTTTGGATTTTGCTATATTGGGTCTGCTGGGTTGCCTCGTATGAGTTGCTTGCGGGCCCATGCTACAAAGTATGATGTCTACAAAGTGATGTGCTGGCCTATGCTTTGAAAAATCCTCAAACAGTATGATGTCTGCTGCTGCTTCTATAATCTGACCTGTTCGGAGTTTGGTCTCGTATGTACTGCTGCTGCAATCTTAATTGGTTGGTGACTCCCATGGGGGACAGGTGAAGTACTAGTCTATTATGGGCGAGAATGAGGCTTCGAGCAAGCAGGTTTGTTTTTGGCTTCAGGCGATCATGGCTTCGAGAGAGCATGGCTTCGGGTGAGCAGTGCTTGGGGCGAGAAAGGCTTCGGACAAGCTGGCTTGGGGCGAGCAGGGCTTGGGGCGAGCAAGGCTTTGGGCGAGCTTGGCTTCAGGCAAACATGTGGTGGTCGATGGTAAGTATGGCTTCGGTCCAACATGTGGTTTCGGGCGAGCATGTGGTGGTCTATGGTAAGCCCAAATTATGGTTTCGAACGAGTATGTGGTTTCGAGCGAGCTTGGAAAGCTTGAGGCTTCGGGCAAGTAGCTGCTGCTTTTCGAGTGGTGGACGAGCTGGGTCGGCAAGTTCGGCTGCCCTCAATTTGTTCAAATTACTGTAATTTGTTGTTAGTTTAACTTTTATTTTGGGATCTCTTCCATATATCATATCATCATCTACTTCTTAGATGATGATACTATATCCTGGGGTATGCCCCTTAGCCATTGTATTTGGTCCTTTTTATACAAACAAACAAAACACATCCCCATAGGTCTCTTGTACATGAGAGATACTCCCTCAGTGGAAAGTTTATACCAAGGATTAAGAACTTTGGTGATAACCCCAACGTCAACATCCTAGAAGCTTTGGATCACAAATCCAAGTAGTTCATTGGAGTTATAAGCGATAACTCAGATCCCCATCAGAAGCCATGGGAACATCCATTACATCCCGTTGGAAAATAATCCAACAAATCACATACATCATGCATACAAATCATGCTGCAGTACATTGCATCATGATTATCTTATCACATTTCAAGTGTCTAGTATTCTTTATCTTATCAATGCCATTACATTGCATGAATATCATAAAGAGGGGCTTTTGTAGACACTCAAAATTTTGCACTCCTATTACTAACATTGCAGGAGGGCAGAATCATCTTTCAGAGATAACCCTGGAGGACAATGAAGTTGCAATTCTGGAGACAACCCCAGAATTATCAGTCTTACCATCTCAGAGACAACCCCAAGATACCCAGTTCCATTCTCGGAGACAACCCTGGAAGTTTCAGTTCTAACCTCGGAAACAACCCTGAGGAGTGCATTTCCAGTTTCCGAGATAACCCCAGAATCATCAATTTTCTATCTCGGAGATAACCCCGAGATACTTAGTCCCGAAGATAACCTCGAGGAGTGCAGTTGTAGTTCCGGAGATAACCCCGAAAAAGCTCATTTCAACCCTTGCAACCAGCTTCAACTTTGGAGGTAACCCCGAGGCACTCAGTTCCAACCTCGGACACAACCCTAAAAGGTCAGGCACACCTCAAAGACAACCCTGAGGACCTTCAGTACTCACAACAACCCAATCTCAGAGATAACCTTGAGCAACGACTGCTACATCAACCCAAACCGGAGATAACCTCGGTGAAGGGAAAAATCATCATTTTTCCACCTCAATCCCACATTGCCACATCTCAAAAACATTTCAACATACATTCTACACATCAATGCCCTACAAGTATCAGAGCTCCAATCCTAAGTGACTATTACATAAGTCAGCACACCGGATATAATTTGAAGCCTGAAGACCCATGGTCCTATCTTCCTGACTTTGTACACCCTCTAATCCCATGTCATTAGTATAACTCTGGACAAAAGCATTCTGAAAAAGGTCTTATACACCTCAATCGGATGCCCAGATTGAAGGTCTGAAAGTTCAAGTGAACATCACGTTGCATGCATACACGTATTTCGAGACGGTAGGACCTGCGGTGCCCGGGGCACCCCGGGCAGTTGCAGGTACACCTGCGGCTCCCCTCCCCCTCTATAAATAGAGGGCTTGGGGTGGCCATTTTGAAAGAAGAAAAGTTCCCCTCATTCCATCCAAGCTATCCTACCTTGACTGCATCCCTCTCATTCACAAGATCACTCTCCGAGCTTCTTCTTGGGCGACCAAAGTTTTATCTTACTCGGGAAGGCTACAGTTAATTCAATCCATTCTTTTCTCCATCCAATCTTATTGGAGCAATCACTTCATGCTTCCCAAAGCTGTTCTAAGATCTCTCCAATCTATTCTTTGCAGATTCCTATGGAAGGGCTCATCTCTATCAATGCATGGAGCTAAAGTTGCTTGGTCCTCTATCTCATTACCTAAATCTGAAGGAGGCCTGGGTATAAAAAGCCTACTTGATTGGAACAAAGCTCAAATTATTCTACACCTTCTGCACATTGTTCAATTTCAGCCTCATTCACTTTGGGCTTCTTGGGTAAAGTCTACTGTCCTCAAAGACAAATCCATCTGGCAAATCCCTATCCCTAATGATTGCTCTTGGATCTGGAAACAAGTTCTTAAGCTGAGACCCCTTGCCCTCCTACATCTCAAATACATGATTGGCAACGGGCATCATATCAGCTTATGGTATGATCCTTGGGTAAATGGCTCAGCTATTAACCCCAAACCCAGCCTACTTTCTAACTCTGGCCTCCCTACCTCTGCGAAGGTCAGTTCTATTCTGTCGAACTCCTCATGGAACCTGCCTCGTAGTAACCACCATGATGTAATCATGCTCCGCAGACAACTTGAACTACTTCCCCCCCCCCCCTTCTCCTTCTTCTCGTGACTCAATTTTATGGGACTCTATGGCTATTACTGCAGTCAAAGCCAAACATATTTGGGAGAGCATCCGAACTCGAAAACAACCAATCACATGGCACACCATCCTTTGGAACAAACTGCATGTCCCTCGGTATTCTTTTTTTTCTTTGGTTGGGCATCCTCAAAAGGCTCCCCACAAATGATCGGACCAAACTTTATACTGGCAGGACCTGGAATTGCCACCTATGTCAACAACATCCTGAAACATACGATCATATGTTTTTCAGTTGTGATTACTCTACTGTCATTATCCAATCTGCTCTAAGTCTGGGACATTGGACTGACATTCCACTAGATTGGGAATATCTTATGGACTACATCACCTCACTCCAAGGCACAAAACTTACAAAGAATATTATTTGCCTCTCGGTTGTTGTCTCTCTCTAAAAAATATGGGATGCTAGGAACTCAAAACTTCACAAGAACACCATCATTCCTCCGCTCAGTCTGGCAAAAGATGTTATACACATCATTAAATCTAGACTCTCCTCTTGCAAATCTTTTATTAAAGCCACCTCCCATTCTTCATTCTACTGTAACTGGCTTATGTAATTTCAGCAGTATCTGGGGGACTAGAAATAGATAACTTTGCTATAGTCCGGAGGGATGCCCTAAGCCATTGCACTTTTGGAGAGCAGGTGAGCAGGTTAGGCCAGGTGCAAGCAGGTGAGCCGGTGGGCATGTAGGCGAGCATGATGTAGCAGGTAGTGAGCATGAGGGGCGACCATAAAGGACTAGCAAGTGGGCGAACATGAGGGGCGAGTAGGTATTTGGGTGGTCTAGCAGATGGGCGTGGGAATGCAGGTTGTTACAGCTAGCAGGTATTTTGGGCATGTTGGTATATGGACGGGGTGCATGGGCTGGCGTGGGTAGCAGGGTGAGGTGCATGGGCTGAGGGGTAGTGTATGTGGGGAGTATGTGAGGTGGCAGGTGCAAGTGGTGTTGTGTGCTGGTAGTGGCGTGCATGAGAGGGGTGAGTGCTGGTAGTGGCGAGCATGTGTGGGCGAGCATATGAGGGCTGGTAATGGCGAGCATGTGAGGTGGGGTAGGTGCAAGTGGGCTGGTGTGCTAGTGAAGTGCTAGGAGGGGCAGGTGCTAGTGAGGGCAACATGAGCATGAAGTGGCGAGCATGACATCCTCTCATGGTCCTTGGTTCTTTTGACCCCTATTTGGCTCTCGTTGTTCATTTTCATATGCACAATTTACTTTCTAATTTTTTACTTCCAATTGGTTTTGTCGTAGGTCTTTAGTTGTCTTTTTGGGGTTGTCCCATAAGGCTCTATAATTTCTAGGGTATGCCCTTTGTGTTTGTTTAATCTTCCTGTATAGTTTCCTCATCTTTGGGCATGTCCATAGATGACGTTGCTATATGTTGGGGCTTCTCCCTTGTCATTGTTCTTTGGTTCCTTTTATACAAACAAAATTTAGTAAAAAAAAAAAAAAAAAAGGCGAGGAAGCCCTGTCCAATTTGCTCTATACACACTATAAATTGAGTGATTTCTCATTTTAAACACTTGTGAATTTATATTTTGCCATATTTTACCGGTGGGAACCGAGTGTTCATCTCTTTAAAGCTATTGAATTTTTCTTTGGCAGTCCACTATAAGCCTTCTTACCTTTCTTAAAGCCTTTTCTTTACGTTCTACACACAGTTATTCACGTTAAGAATCGTGTTGCGTGCGTATGCCCGGACTTCGGTCCGTGGCTTTTTATTTCTATTATATATATATATATATATATATATATATATATAATAATATTATTCAGTTATGCATCGATTAAGCCTGGACTTATGCCCGGAGCGTTCATTGCTTATATATATATATATATATATATATATATATATAAACTATTGTCGAACTCTGTTCGATGAGCCTGGATTTTATATCTGGAGCGTTTATTGCTTATATCTGGAGCGTTTATTGCTTATATATATATATATATATATAGATTGTTGTCGAACTCTGTTCGATGAGCCTGGATTTTGTATCTGATGCGTTTACTGCTTTTATATATATAAATACTTATATATATATATATATTTTGCTAAGTTTGTTTGTATATAAAAAGGACCAAAAACAATGGCTAAGGGGCATACCCCAGAATATAGTAATATCATCTAAGTTAATAGATGAGGGTACGATGCATGGAAGAGAACCCAACATAACAAGTTAAACTAACAACCAATTACAGTAATGATAAAATAAATAAACTTAAAGTAGAGAGCAGCAGACCCATCCGACCCATCTCGCCCTTCAGCAGCTATCCCACGGGCGAAGCTATGCTCGCCCGAAGCCATGCAGTACTCGCCCGAAGGCCATGCTCGCCCGAAGGCCATGCTCGCTCGAAAGCCATTCTCGCTCGAAGCCCATTCTCGCTCGAAGCCATGCTCGCCCGAGACCATGACCTGTGCTTGACCATCATCTCGCCCGATGTCCATATCAACTCGAAGCCATATATGCTCGAAGCCAATACCTTGCCCGAAATCCATATCATGGGCTCGCCCACACTCGCACACCTCATGATGCCCGAAGACACATGTGCACCCCTTGTTCCCAATCGTACCAGCACCTTACTTCGTTCAAAACTCAACGTATCCTTGCCAACCAACCTCCTAGTGCCGAAGAGCAGTAACACAACAGCTCAGCCAAATTGAACTGAAGAGCAGCAACTAGCCCAACAATTCAGCACACCTCTTCGCCAAAAGAAAGGATCTGCCCCTATGGCGAGTAGCAGCTGTAGGATCTGCCCGAAGCCAGTTCGTCCGAAGCACCCATCCAACCTAAATCATTGCAACTGTAGGAGAGCTGGAGATTGCACATATCTAGCTACCCACTAGCTAAAATAGCTAAACTAACAACCAATTACAGAAATGATTACAATTTGTGGCCTTGATAAAAGAGTTACATTTAGAAAGTCTAGACTTAATGAGATGGATAACATCTTTGGCTAGGATCCTAGGAGGAATGATGGAGCCATTATGAATCTTGTTATTCCGAGCCTCCCAGACTTTATAGAAGCAAGTGGCCACAGTTAAGCATAGGATATTCTTGGACAGGTGTGAGCCTTGGTATGAAATCAGGTAAGCAATAATAGCATCCCAAGAGAATGGAAAAGTGGTCCAATTTCCTAAAGTCACGGCACATTGGAGAATGGTTGAAGAGTAATCACATTCAAAAAACAAATGGTTAAAGGATTCTAACTGTTGATTGCAGAGAGGACAGTTCCAAGTTCTGCCAGTGTAGTGTTTGGTCCGGTCGTTTGTGGAGAGTTTTTGAAGGAGCCCAAGCCAGAGAATGAAGGAAAAACGAGGAACATGAAACTTATTCCAAAGGATAGAGCTCCAAGGAACCTTGGGAGATCTTGCTCGGATTGATTCTGAAATCTGTTTGGCCTTAACAGTCTTAATATCACAAGTTCCCCAAAAAACTTGGTCAGGCCTAGGAGATGGAATGGGAAGGTGGCGGATTTGCTGCCGGAGGAGAATGACTTCGTGGTGGTTGCTGACTGGGAGGGCCCAGTAGTTGTCGGAGAGGAGAAAGCTAACCGTGGCAAGTGGGGGAAGTCCAGTATTGGAAAGGAGAGAATGAGAAGGGTTAATAGTTGCCCCATTTAACCAAGGATCATACCATAAGCTTATGTGTTGTCCATCCCCCACAATGTACTTTAGATGTTGAAGAGAGAGGGGGCGTAATTTGAGGAATTGCTTCCATATCCAGGAGCAACCGGGGGATATATTTAAATTTTTGTCAGGCATGGAGTTTACTTCGTGGCCTTTTACTGCTTTCTTTACATTTATCCCCGCTGATGAGTGAGTTTTATACTCATAATTGAATGCGTTTGAGCTTAATCTTTTAGTTGATTTTAAGTGTTTGTGTCTATTCATGCATGTTTTATGTTGTTTTGTAGGAATTGGGACAAAAGTTACTTGGATCAACGTTCGGGGTGGCTAGATTCGCATTTTCGGCTTGCCATTTATACAACAGTCACTTCAGAGCCAATTTGAGTATTCCTCCAGATATTATTTCGAAAACCTTAAAAAATGAAAGTTGTAGATCTACGTCTGCTCTTTTCGGAACATCTTGAATCATCAAAATCGGAGTTCAGAAGAAGATGTTATGGCCATTTTCCCAAAGGACGTTGGAGTAGTAAATGTCATAAAATGGAGCCAGCGCCGGGCGCCCAAACCAAGGCTAATTTGAGCGCCGGGGCGCTAGGGAGCAGTCTTGCAGCGCCGTGCCCAGCGTTGGGGCACTGGGGAAAAGTCTGGTGAGGCTTGGACGCGTTTTGGGGTGAATTTTGACACCTTTTTGACTCCAAATTGGATTGGGTTTGTTCCTAAGCTAAAAATTAAACTTGTAACCGATAAATACATGATGTAAGGCATAAAATAAAGAGAGATTACATAGATTAGACTAGATAAAACACTCCATTAGATTAGAATATAAACCCTAGTTATTAATTAGCCATTGGAGATTGAAGCAAATTGAAAAACATTGGAGATCAAGAGCATCAGATTTGCTGACAACAGATTCTATTCTCTTCTCTTATCATACTTTTATTTTTTCGCTAATTTGTTTGTATATTGAGAAGAAAAAGAGATAAAACAATCACAAAGGGCATACCCCAGAAGTTTTAGGTGAACCACATGGGACAACCCCCAAAATGGACAACTAAAGACTAACAACCAAGCCAAAGCAACAAGGAACATTACAAAACAGAGCTGCATGCAAAGAAGCAAGCCGAAGCCTAAACAACCAATCAGCTAAAACTAAGCATCCAAATGAAACAATCTGGTGATGAAATGAAAATGCAAAACTGCCATTTGCAGACAGAGCTGCAGAAGACAACAGAATCAACCGAACTGAAGCAGCTGCCGAACAGACTGAATCTGTCAGCACCTAAGAGGCTGAACTGAAGATCTCGAAGCCTAGAAGGAGCTGCGGGGCAGAGAGGCCGAACCATATAAGCCTAACCTACCAGCCCAGATCCCCCAGCTTCCCAAGGCTAAACCAAGGAGCCGAAATCAAGCTACAAAACTAGCCCTTCACTGACCCCATAAGTCAAAACATTAACCAATTCGGAAGGAGGCAGCATCCAAACCAGTCCGGACTGAAAACAACAACGAACCAATCCGAACTGAGCGCCAACCGACACCCGAAGCAGCCAAAGTTGTGAATGTTGAACCCTTGAATGAACTGTGAGCGCCATGAAGCCGAAACCAATGAACACTCACCCCCCCAGCTCTAAATCCGTGAGCCCCGAAGCCCGAACCTCTCAAGACTGTACTGCCGTACCAAAGAGGGAGCACTGAAGCCCGAAACCGGAAGACAGCAACCAGCGCTCTATCAAACGAAGCCCCCCCCCCCCCCCGAAGCCATTGAGGGGTCCCCAATCCCCAAAACCGAAACCAGCGAACCCCCCTAGCCGGGCCACGTGACCGTGCCAAGAGACCAAGCCAGCCCATCATTGACCATAGAGCCGAACCCTACTGCTGAAGAGATCGAACTGCCAGAGAAGCCGAACTACCATCGCAAACAGCAACGAGCTGAACATGCTGCTAGAGCCAGAAAGCCGAACCCAGCAGAAGAACTGAAACCCACTACCTCGAAACTAACCCCTGAGGTCGAACTCCCTAACACCTGACCTGCCCAACCCTTAGGCAGACCCCAAAGCTTAGGCAGACCCCGAAGCTGAGATTGAACCAGTGGCCAGAGGCGCGTAAGCCATCCCCTATAATGACCAAGCTGAATAACATGGGCAAGTGCCGGAGAGACACTGCCAACTCTGATCTTGTCCAAAGAACCCCAGCCGAAGCAATAGCTAACATTCGCTACTGAGACGGGCCCAGCCATCTGCTCTCCCGGCAGCACCGAAGCGGCGGAACTGCCAACACCCCGTGAAAAAGAACCCAACCCTACAACCACCCCAGAGGTTGGGTCTATTTTGGACTTTTTTAGAAAAAACAGAAGAAGAAGATAACCTAGCCTTAATGACATTGGTTATCTCCCTAGAGAGAACCCCCATAGGCATCTTGGTTTTGTTATGGACAATGGAGTTCCTGACTGACCAGATTTTGTATACTGTAGTGGAGAGAACCAGCTTTAGAATATCCGACCTGAGTTTGCTCCCTCGATATTGGATAATGTAGTCCACAAGGTTGTCCCAATTCATAGGAGAATTAGTCCAGGCACCCACTGCTAAAGTAGAGGAGAGAACATAGGAAGAATAGGGGCATTCGAAGAACAAGTGAGGGAATGTTTCCACATGGGAATCACAGAGGGGGCAAGTCAGCTGGCGGAAGCTGGAATAGCTAGAAAATCTGTCATTCGTGGGTAATCTTTGCCGAAGAGCAAGCCAGAGAGTAAAGGAAAATCTTGGAACGTAAAGAGAATGCCATAGCAGAGCAGCCCATGGAACTAGCGGAGCACGTGGCCGAATAGATTCCCAAATGAGAGAGGCCTTGACATATTTCAGCTCACAAGATTCCCATAAGATCTTGTCATCAGCAGGCAGTCGGTGCAGGAAGAGAAGTAATAAGGCCTCGGAGTTGTTGCACTTCATGATGGTTGCTTGCCGGTAATGCCCAAGCTCCCGAGGATATGACAAAAGAGACAAGAGCGTTTACTGGGATTCGTGAGTTGGAAAGCAGATACGGAGAAGGGCTTAATGCCTGGCCATTCAACCATGGGTCATGCCAGAACCTAAAAGAATTGCCATTCCCAACTTTATAGATAAGAAAATTTAAAGCTAAAGGCCGCAGTTTAAGAATCTTATGCCAAATCCAAGAGCAGTCCGATGGAGTAGAACAATGCCAGAAATTAATCTTTGGAAGAACTGAGGCTTTGACCCACTTTGCCCATAATGAAGTTGGGGAAGGGGAAATAACTCTGAGCAAATGGGATAAAATGAGGGCTGAGTTCCAATCGGCAAGATTTTTTATAGCCAGGCCTCTCTCCGCATAGGGGGTAAACAAATCCTTCCAAGCGACTTTAGAACCATACCTTAGAAGAGAGGAGCCCTTCCAAAGGAATCTGGACATTATAGATTGGATTGCATGCATTACCGATTTAGGCAAGATAAAGTGGGCTGCCCAGTAGGATTGAATGGCTAATAGCACTGATTTTATCAACTGCGCTCTGCCGGCATAGGAGAGGTAGCGGGAAGTCCATGAGGTGACTCTCGCGGTGATTCTGTGAATCAGAGGCTGGCAGTCGGAGTGTGTAAGTTTAGAAGAGATGAGGGGAACTCCAAAAAATCTAATTGGAAGAACTCCAATTGGTATACCCAGCAGCTGATTTATACTTTCCTTGACATCATTTGGGACATTTGCTAGAAAGCATAGGCTTTTAAGAGCGTTGGGGATTAATCCGGAGAACATTGAGAATGATTGGATGCTCGAGTGGATGATGGAAACAGATGGCAAGTCTCCATGGCAGAACATTATAATATCATCCGCGAAACATAAATGAGTAATGTTGCATGGTTCTGTTTTCCAATGGAACTTGAAATTCGGCAGGAGAGTTTCCTTATTCAAAATCATAGATAATACTTCCATGGCTAAAACAAACAGATAAGGGGACAGAGGATCTCCTTGACGAAGACCCCTTGCTCCCTTAAAGTAGCCGGCAAGGGAGCCATTGACTTTAACAGAATGCATTGGCGTTGTGATGCAGTCTCTAATCCAGTTTATAAAAATGGGTGGAATCTGAAGCAAACTCAGCAGGTCTAGAAGAAAACCCCAGTCAACTGTGTCAAAAGCCTTCCTGAAATCAATTTTTAGAGCACACCTTGCCGGACCAGATAGGCGATGATAGTTTCTGAACAGCTCCTGAGCAAGGAGATATTATCGCTAATACTTCTACCCGAGATAAAAGCTGACTGAGCATGGTCTATAATGGACGGGAGGACTAGTTTTAGCCTATTGGCAAGAATCTTCGCTATACATTTGTATATTGTGTTGCAACAAGAAATGGGTCTGAAGTCTGCCATATTGGAAGGGTTTTTTGTCTTTGGGATCAAGGCTATGACCGTAGCATTCACTCCCCTCGGAAGGAGACCGGTTCTGAAGAAAGAGTGGACAGCAGCACTGAAGTCTCGACCGATTGTATCCCAACAGTGAAGGAAGAAGTTAACATTGAAACTATCAGGCCCCGGGCTTTTATTCTGTTTCATGGACTGAAGGACCGCCTTAATTTCAGAATCAAGGATTGGAGTGGTTAAAGCAGCTGCCTGGGATGGAGATATCCTCTTAGAAATAAATTTTTTAAGATCATCACGCCCCGGATAGAATGAAGGGGATGACCCCAAGAGATCCTGGTAATAGACCACCGCTACCTGCTGGATACCTTGCTGGTCCTCAATCAAGTCACCCGAGTTGTTGAAGATAGAAAGAATTTTGTTGTGGTTCCAATTACTCTTAATAACAGTTGCAAAGAACTTAGTGTTTTTATCTCCCTGGGCTAGTCAAATTGCTCTTGATTTCTGGAGCATGAGAGATTCTTCAAGAACCATTGCTTTCCATAAGGATTTGATAGTTGACGATTCTTGAGCTAATAAAGGAGGGTTCAAGGGATTAGCCTGGAGAGACATTTGGACGGAGTCCAGATGACCTTGAAGCTTGTTTACATTTCTCGACAGATTACCTATAGAAGAATTCAAGGAAACAAGAGCTCTCTTGGTTCTCCTCAACTTCTCATTAAGGATGTAAAAAGAATTCTCATGGATACTACTGGACCAACAATCCGAAACTGCTTCTTTGAACCCATCTAACTCGAGCATGAAATTAAAGAATTGAAAGGGTTTTTTAGGCCGCCTCGGATGATAACCAGTGTTGAGAATAACTGGGCAATGGTCGGAAAGGCCACGGGGACCAAAGGTTGTTTGGGAATCAGACATGGTGCTAAACCAAGAATTGTTTCCCATAGCTCTGTCTAGCTTCCTGAAGATTGGGTTTCCTACCTGGCAATTCCACCACGTATGCAGAGGCCCAATAGCTCGAATGTCATCTACTCCAATAGTGTCTAAACAATCATTGAAATCCGTCATACCAGCGTCCCAGGAAGGATCACCTCCTTCAGATTCAGAAACCCGTTTGATAATGTTAAAATCCCCCAGGATGCACCAGGTGTCCGGAGAGGATATAGATTTGAGGTCATCCCACAATTGCCTGCACTCCACTACCGAATTCAAGCCATAAACGATCGAAGCCAGAATAAGGGTATCACCATGAATAGGGGTAAGTTTGAAATGGGATAGTTGAGAAGACTGAAACAGGCTGTCCACTCTCCAGATATTAGGATCCCACCCCACCCAGATCCTGCCGTTCGGATGGTGATCATAGTTGAACGTCCAAACCCAGTTACGACACAAGGCTCTCGAGATCCTGAGTGCGTTTGGAGCTTTGATTCTGGTCTCAATAAGACCCGCAAAAGAGATATGGTTGTTTAACAAAAGGTTACGAACGAGCGCCTGCTTTGGCTTCTTATTTAACCCCCTGACATTATAGGAACAAAAATATGTCATAGTGAATGGGATAAGCCTAATCAAGAAGGGGAAGACCCCTTGGACATTTATTTCTTTTCTTAGAATTTTGAAGTGGCTCTTTCCCAGGCCTGGATTTATGCTTCAGGTCCCTACATTCCTTTTCGTCGACCTGCTTGAGCCTATCCACCAGCAGGTTGGGGGGAACAGGAGATTCAGAGTCTTCATCGGGAAGAAGGGGAGAAGCAATAGGGTTAAAGGTATTTGAATAAGGAACTGGGTGAACAGCAGGAGGGGAGGATGGGTTTTTAGGTCCTTTAGAGACAGCTGTCCAAGAAACTTCTAGATCGAGGGGAGGAAAGGCTTTGGTAACAATAGTGATGGGGGGACAAGTGGCCTCAGGAGGACAAGGCGGAGCCTTGGGTACCCACTGAAAGGTTTGATTTAGGACATCGGAGCAAGGAATGACCGAAACAGTTACAATTTGAGCAAGAAGGAGGTCTGCTCCAATACTCCACTTTCACCTCAACGGTATCTTCAGCCAAGTCCTCTCCATTGAAAACAACTGCATTAATTAAGGCCGGGAACATAGACGAGGCATTCATCTCAATGCAAATCCTGGCATAGCTCATTGGCTCAAGCTTAGATGTCATATCATCTGCGAATAATGGACGACCAACAGCGCTCGCTAGGTAGCTCAACCCCTCTTTTGTCCAGTAAGAGAGGGGTATGTTGCTAAATTTAACCCAGATTGGGACTTTGCTACAGTAAACATTTGCAAGTTTAACCCCTTCATGCCAATGTTGTAGAAGAAGAAGCTTGGATTCTATATACCATGGGCCTGTTGCTAGAACATTGTCCCTGTCTGCTTCTGAGTTGAACTTGAATATGAAATACCCCTTGTCATGGAGATAAACTTTAGCCAAACCCAAGTGTCCCCAAAGCTTCTTTGCCGAGGTCTCGACAAGCTTGAAAGGTAGTTTAGACTGAATGAAATGACCAACTAGACTGGTGGACCACTTATGCAGGCCAATCTTTAGGACTTCAACTGATGGATTAACCGTAACACTCCCTTCAGCCAAGGCAGGGGGGAAGAAACTCAGACCCAAGTTCTTCTCTGAGACAGAGTTTGAAACAATCGACCTCCAAAATTTAGGAAGAATGGATTGGTTGTCGGTTGTCTCCCGGACCGGAAGTGCCACAGGCACCGGAAGACTACCCGAAGTAGTGGCCAGTGGGGTAAGGGGAGGAGACGATGCTTCCTTTGGAGAACTCCGACCGGATTCTAGTACCTTACAGGCATTTGTTAGAGCAGCGGAAGTCCCTATAGTGGAAAGTTGTTAACATCATCTAGAGGGAGACCCAAGGCTGATATATATTCCATTAACTTTGCATTCTTCCTCTTTTCTGCTAGGGCCTCCTCTCAGCCATTTCTAGAGAAGAAATGAGCTGCTTTAAAGATATCTTGAGCTTCCGAACTAGTGGCTGGGCCAAAGTTCTCTCCAAGCTGAGCTTCAAATGCATTTGATTCATCCGAGCTTATAGAAATATTCAAGGGGTTAGGCTCAGACTCCACCATTTCCACAGATTCAGTGGGGGAGCTCGGCTTAGAAACGCCATATTCTTCAAAAAGCTCGCGAGACGAGCTACTCACGGAGTTTCTGGCTGAGAGATGGGGGTGGTCAACCATGGCTCTGGTTAGCTGAGGCACCGGAGAAGTCAAGAAGGAAGGACAGGGGAGGGCGGGAGAAAGGAGGATGACAGTAGAGGACAGGAGGGAGAAAGGAGGATGGAAGAGGAGGAAGGACCAAACGAGTAAACAGAATAGTTGGTGAAGATGGGAAAGGTAGGTGGGGGAGGGCGGGAGACTGAAAAGGAAATAAGTAGCTAACGGGAGGGGAGGAGTGGGGAATAGAAGCCTAAGATCCTAGTGAGAAGGGAGAGAACATTTCTAGAGAGAGAAACTAGCCCATCTGAGAAGGGAGGTTGAATCTAGTTTATTTGATAAGTTCTTCTCTGTTTCGATTTGTTTCCCCCATACTTTTATCTTTTAATGTCTATTCAGTTGTGGATTCTTGGTTTTAATTCATTAATTATGAACTAACTCTTTTATTAAGATTCCAATTGAATCTTTTATGTCTATAAATTAGTTATTCAATTTATTCCAATTATCTGTGTCAAAGTGAGTTGTTTATCTTGCCTTATGCTTATTGATTAATTATCTGATCAATAATTACCTTGTTACTCTAGAAGGAATTGAAAGAGGAATTCTAGGGTTAGAACTGGGCATGATATCATGTGACTTAGTTATTTGCAAAGTGAATAATTAGGTTTGTGAATTGAATGGAAATATCTGTTCACCGCGTGTAACACATAAGGAATTGGGATTGAAAAGAGTTTAATTCAATTATTTTGCGTAGGAATATAGCAAGATTAATCTGGATTAAATAGAAGGCAATTGATCACTTGGAAAAGGACTTTTGGCATTTGAGAATTCCTGTTAACAATTCAGTAGGCATAAATATTGGGATAATTGGATAATTGATTTAGAGTTCATAATTTGGGATATTGAAGTCTTAATCCTTATTTATCTGAATTCATTCAAATCTTAGTTTTGTTTATTTGATTTATTTTAGAATAATTTCTTTTAATTGTTAATTTAGTTTTCTTAATTACAAAAATCACAATTTACAGTTGTTTAAATAAAATTGATTTGGTTAAGAGTTAGTATTTGGTAATTTTTATTAAATAATTTCTCGTGAGAACGATACTCTACTTTCACTTTATTACTTGTTGATCGTGTATACTTGCAAGTATTCATTGATTGCGAAATCGATCAACAAGTTTTTGGAGTTTACTTCGTGGCGATTGATCGTTTTTACTGCTATATTTACATTTTGTCCCGCCTGGAGTTTACTTCATGGCGGTTGATCGTCTCTCTATATATATTTACAACTTTTATATATTTACATTTTCAATCTCCCATGAAGTTGCTTCGTGGTGGTCGATCGTTTGTGTGTGTGTGTGTGTATGTATATGTATATGTATATGTATATATATATATATATATATATATATATATATATATATATATATATATATATATATATATATATATATATACAACATTTATATATATAACTGGTTACAGCTTTCTTTTTTTTTTGCTAAGTTTGTTTGTATATAAAAAGAACCAAATACAATGGCTAAGGGGCATACCCCACAATATAGTAACATCATCTAAGTTAATATAGATGAGGGTACGATGCATGGAAGAGAACCCAACATAACAAGTTAAACTAACAACCAATTACAGTAATGATAAAATAAATAAACTTAAAGTAGAGAGCAGCGGACCCATCCGACCCATCTCGCCCTTCAGCAGCTATCCCACGGGCGAAGCCATGCTTGCCCGAAGCCATGCAGTACTCGCCCGAAGGCCATGCTCGCTCGAAAGCCATTCTCGCTCGAAGCCATGCTTCGCCCGAGGCCATGACCTGTGCTTGCCCACCATCTCGCCCGATGTCCATATCAGCTCGAAGCCAATACCTTGCCCGAAGGCCATATCATGGGCTCGCCCACACTCGCTCACCTCATGATGCCCGAAGACACATGTGCACCCCTTGTTCCCAATCGTACCAGCACCTCACTTCGTTCAAAACTCAACGTATCCTTTCCAACCAACCTCCTAGTGCCGAAGAGCAGTAACTACCCCAAACACAACAGCTCAGCCAAATTGAACCGAAGAGCAGCCACTAGCCCAACAATTCAGCACACCTCTTCGCCAAAAGAAAAGATCTGCCCCTATGGCGAGTAGCAGCTGTAGGATCTGCCCGAAGCCAGTTCGTCCGAAGCACCCATCCAACCTAAATCATTGCAACTGTAGGAGAGCTGGAGATTGCACATATCTAGCTACCCACTAGCTAAAATAGCTAAACTAACAACCAATTACAGAAATGATTACAATTTGTGGCCTTGATAAAAGAGTTACATTTAGAAAGTCTAGACTTAATGAGATGGATAACATCTTTTTTTTTTCGCTAATTTGTTTGTATATTGAAAAGGAAAAAAGATATAACAATCGCTAAGGGCATACCCCAGAAGCTTTTAATAGAACCACATGGGACAACCCCCAAAATGGACAACAAAAGACTAACAACCAAGCCAAAAGAAAGAACAAGGAGCATTACTAAGCAGGCCAATAGTAAATACAAGCATGAAAACTTAAACAACTTAAACAACCAAGTAGTTGAAACCTAGCAGCCAAATGAATGGAGCCGAAGACTGAATTGCACTGCAGTAGCCGAAGAGGATGCTGAAGCATAGGAAGCCGAAGCCGAAGCCGAAACCAGCGTCCCCCAGCGTCTCGAAGACAAGTGGCTGAACCCCGAAGCCGAACCAAGATGTCAGCCCAGTCCTTTACTGGCCAGAAACCAAGTATCGGACTGAAGATGCTACCGAACCCATAACGAACATAAGCAATAGCTGAACCAAACCGCTGAAGAGGCCGAAATTCCATTGAAGCCGAACTGCCGAACTGCCATGGAAGCTAAATTGCCAACACAGAAGAAGCCGAATTGTAAATGATGCGTGTGCCAAGAAGCCGAACAAGGTTAAACCAACCAGACCAGAACCCCCCAACTTTCAAACTGACTAAAGAGCCGAACCATGAGGCCGAATCCTTTAGCACCAGACCTGCCCTGCCAAGCTGAAACCAGTTGAATCCTAGATGCGTGCAGCAGGCATGCATGCAGCAGACTAGCAACAGACTGCAACAGTACCACCGATAACTCAGACAGCAGACTGCAACAGCACCAGCAGACCAAGCAGAATCAACACATCAACAGCCAACATAGCAGACCCAAGTCCGTTTTATCAAAGCCAATTACAATAATAATGGCAAAGGTTTGTAGCTTTGAGGAAAGAGGAACTAGTAGATAGTCTAGATTTGATGATTGCAATTACATCCTTAGCCAGGCATCTTGTGGGGACGAGTGGGCCATTGTGCAGTTTTTTGTTTCTTGCTTCCCATATCTTATAAAAAGAGACGGCCAAGGAGAGACTGAGAATCTGCTTTGTTAATTTTCGCCCTTGGAAAGATGAAATAAAGGAAGTGAGTCCAGTCCAGTCCAGGGGTAAGGAGAGCCATCCACCCAGTTGTAAGGTAGCTTTGATAATAACAGTGGAATATTCACAAATGAAGAAAAGATGTGAAAAAGTTTCAGGATGCTTGTTGCATAACTGGCAGCTTAGGGTCCGTCCTGTATAAGCTCGAGTGACGTCATTTGTTTGGAGCTTTCCATGGAAACCAAGCCAGAGCATGAAGGAGTATCTTGGCACATACAATTTATGCCAGGGAATTGTGTGCCAAAGAGTGACCTGTTTCCTTAATCTGATGCTATCCCAAATGTGCCTTGCTTTGATGTAGCAAATATCCATTGAATCCCAAAGTATACAATCCATTGATGCAGAGGGAAAAGGGGCAGATTGTACTAGTTGCCGGAGGAGAATCATCTCATGATGGTTGGAAGTGGGAAAGTTCCAGGAGGTGTCATTCATAATTTCCTTGACTGTAGCCGAGGTAGAAAGGCCTGAATTGGAGATCAAAGTGTTGCTGGGGTTTATAGCTGAGCCGTTGAGCCATGGGTCGTACCAGAGGTTAAAATTTGCATCTTTGCCAACAACGTATCTAAGATGCTGGGAAGCAATCAGTGGATAACATCTTTGGCTAGGATCCTAGGAGGACTGCTACATCATGTGAGCCTAGGGATCATGTGATCACATCTTCAGACTCCTGAATCTAGATTCGGTTCCCGTGATGGACATTTTCGACTGTAATCAGCTTGTACATTATTTATGGTGTTCGAATTTCCTTAGATGGCTCTCATGCCCACAAGGAGTTCGGCATTGCTATGTATATTATTTTCTCGAAGATGCCTCACATCTAGAAAATAGAAGCAATCAAGCCAAACATATAATAAAATGAAAGTATCAAAGGCCTCAATTATTATTGATCATAAGGGTTTGAAAAACCTCTTTTACAAAACGTCACTGCTATATCTTGTTAAAACTGAACATTTATACAAAATTCAAACCCTTTGTATATAGGTGCAAACGAGGCATAACACTACTTCCAGATAACTACACATTGACCCACCCACCCACCCACCCACACATATTCATATAATAGTTTAATTGAAAAGTGGCGGTCACCGTGGTAACACGGATGTTGGGGGGTGCCTAACACCTTTCCTCCACATAATCAAGCCCCGGGCCCTAATGAATCTCGGTTTCACAGACCTGTTGAGCAGTGTCACTTGGTTAATGTGCAAACCTTTTCTCGGTTGAGTTGGTGCAACCATTTAAAAATATCAACTGGCGACTCTTGCAGTAGATCTAATCATCGACATATACATGTCGAAACTTTTCACAATTTGTTTTTTCAAACAAATCTCACCTAACATGATAACACCAAAAGATAAGATTAGAAAAGGGACAGTAAAAATCCTGACGTCGACATGTGGCGACTATGTTAGGGAACATTCAGTAAGAGGGCTTAAGCCTCTACTACAAACTTTTCAAAACTGTTATATGTTTGTGTGTGGATGTTGCATTTACATTTGAATCAATTTGTTCAAGTGAATTTCCTTACTGCACTTAATGCTTCAGACTATATCTACTTGTGATGTTAGAGTGCTTCGTACATGTCATCATTTCCATAACTGTGAGACACATTGTATGTGAATGTATGTTGTGTGGTCCCTCCATCAGGAGGCTATCCTGTCGGTGATTGATTACTGGACTTGTAGGGAGACTAATTCTAACGAGGCTCAGGAAAGGCACCACCTAGATTCGCTCTATTTGATAGACCGGATTAACTCCCCGTCGAGTAAATTGCAATGATCTGGGAACCTTCATGCCAAAAAGCCGCGAGAGTAACCTAAGATAGGTCAGCCTCTGATAAACCAAACGCGGAGGGAAGTCTCTTCATACTTTCCCATTTCAAGTACTTGTAAATTCAATTACTTGTAATTACATTCCATGTCAATCTCAATATAATGGAAATATAAAGGAATATGTGCACAAGCATTCCCTTTTTACCATGCTATCTTATAAACAACTAACCTCCGTTTGTCAGGATAATACTCCTAAAAACGGACACATCATATAGCATGTAACATTTATACATTATCAAAGACTGAACTACGGAAACAATTGGGCCAGTTACCCGTTCAAAGTCCAAAAAGGTAACAAGTCTACAACTAATTATGTCTTCATCTGACCAGTCTAATCCTACTCCTGTATCTCGTGAGGAGTTTGACGAATTAAGCAAACAAATTACAGATTTGGTTATTCTGCTTAAACAACTACACAGTCCACTCAGGGTCCACGAATACCCATACATACAAAATCCTCTGCACATGGAGGAACTCAGGGTCCTAACAAAGAAATGGAAGCACCTGAGTCTCAATTACCCATCTTAGAGGAGATCTAGACACCGGTGATATCAGGAAGATTGTCCTTTAAATAGAAGAGACCATTCGATCTATTAAAGAGAATGGAGCACACATGAGTGTTTCATATGCTGACCTTTGTATATTCCCTGGTGTTCATTATCCAGAGAAGTTCAAGACCCCTGACTTTGAAAAGTATGATGGATTGGGAGATCCTTACACATATTTGAAGGTATTCATTGGAGAACTCGGATCTTATGCCGAGGATGAGAAGCTCAGAATGAAGCTATTCCAGAAAAGTCTGACTAGAGAAGCCCGATCGTGGTATACTAGATTAGACAACTCCAAGATTCATAGTTAGGAAGAGCTGGCTGATGCCTTCCTCAGCCAGTACAGTTTCCAGTCTCAGATGACTCCAGACTGGTACCAAATTACCAAGGTCAAGAAAGAAGGCAATGAGTCTTTTAGAGATTATGCTCAAAGGTGGAGGCGCCTTGCTGCTCAATTTGTTCCCTCTATGCCTGAGTTTGAAATGGTGATGAGCCTAGGAATCATGTGATCACAGATTCAGTCTCCTAAATCTAGATTCAATTCCCGTGATGGACATTTTTGACTGTAATCAGCTTGTACGCTATTTATCGTGTTTGAATTTTCTTTAGCTGGCTCTCATGCCCACAAGGAGTTCGGCACTGCTATGTATATTATTTTCTCGAAGATGCCTCGCATCTCGAAAATAAAAACAATCAAGCCAAACATATAATAAAATGGAAGTATTAATGGCCACAATTACTATTGAGCATAAGGGTTTGAAAACCCTCTTTTACAAAGCGTCACTACTATATCTTGTTAAAATTGAACTTTTATATAAAATTCAAACCCTTTGTAAATAGGTGCAACCGAGGCATAGCACTACTTCCAGATATCTGCACATTAATCCACACATACACACACATTCATATAATAGTTTAATTGAAAAGTGGCGGTCACCGTGGTAACACGGATGTCGGGGGGTGCCTAACACCTTCCCTCCGCATAATCAAGCCCCAGACCCTAATGAATCTTTGTTTCACAAAATTGTTAAGCAATGTCACAGGTCAATGTCCAATCGTTGACATATACATGTCGGACCTTTTCACAACTTGTTTTTTCAAACAAATCTCACCTAACATGAGAACACCAAAAGACAATAACAGAAAAGGGACAGTAAAAATCTTGACGTCGACATTCGGCTACGACAAGATGAAAAACATGAATTTGGGAAGAGACATCTTTATCATCGGTCATGTAAAAATTAAGAAAATTTCCAATTGCATACTTCTTGACTCTAGCATCTTCCACAACATATTCAAAACTAAAACCTATAAGTCCCCGATTTTTTTTTTGAATAAAATAGAATTTCCTCTATTTATTATTTTGAAATAATAAGGGGTTGACTCGATTAATGTGGTTAGTTATGGGTAAAATGCGCAAGTTGTTATAAAATATTCATTATTATCAGGGAATATTCGTTTGGTCGTGGAATATTCTTATTGTCGGGGAATATTCGTACGACGGCGTAGCCATTTGTGTGCCCCATAACGGAAAACTGTCGGATGAAGAAAATGACATGTAAGAGTTTTTTTTTATAAATAACGACGTAATTGTTACCGTTAACACTGTTGGAATACCCGGTGGTTAAAATATAGTAATACGCGGTGTTGCACAGTTGCACACGGTATTGCACAAATTATTGATTCTTACGTAAAAAGTCACTACTAAATAATTGCTACATTAATTACTCTTCAATATATTATTTTATTGATTTAATAATTCCTACGTTGATATTTTATATTGTTGATTCAATAATTGTCACTGCACAATATTTCCCATTATCAGATCAATAATTCATATTATTTGAATAATATTATTAGATAACATTATTAGCAGTGTCTACGGAAGTTCTGTCTAGGAAAGGGGTTTGGTCACCTAATTGCGTGCCAGCAAGGTAAAATCCTTTTCGAAAAGCCTCCTCTTTCCTAGGAACGACCTGGTTGTCATTATTGTGATTCTATAATATTATTTGTGAATAATTAATTATTGATAAAAATGATAAGAAAATATTTATTTAATGGATAAATTTTTAAAGAGACAATTATTAAGAGTTGATATTTTATCTTCTTCGATAAAATAATTCATTCAAATATATTATTATAATATTACATTATAAGTGTATGATGTAATAATATAATAATATAATAACGGTGATATTTTTACAATGAATGCACGATATATGAATAAATGAGGAAGAAGTGAGCAAATTGGCACAGCGGTGAACCCGGACATCCTGGGATCGATTCCCGCCTGCAACAAGTGTGAGAATTCTTTAATTCGTGTGGCCACGGACCTGGGCCGGGCTTAGACCCGGAACAACCCACGAAAACCTTGTTCGGGGTGGGGGGATTAGTCGGACTGCAGACCGGAAACCCCAGATTATCAAATAAAAAAAAAGAAGTGGGCAAATTGGGTCCGGAGTATTTTTGTTACAATAAATGCTAAAAAATGTTAAATATGTTGGTGGGCCCCATTTTTGACTAAAATTTGATTATAGCCTGTAAGATTATCCGTATGTGAATTTCGGTCATTTTCCATTTAAAATTTAGAAAAACTTTCTTCTATAAAGTTGTAGAGAATTAAATTTCATATGGAATGGACATAAAATTCGTATTTTTATGATAAAGGGCAATTTATTAAGAATTATTGAAGTTTTGGAATATTGGGTCTGAATTGATTTTGGGCTTATAAATATTTTTTTATAAAAAAAATGTTTTTTATGTTGGTGGGCCCTACTGCTGTGCTGAAATCTGATTTTCAAGGGTGGGCGTGATTTTTTTTAAAAAGTATTATTTATTTAAATTTTCTGCTTCGGTGTTCTAAGTATTTTATTATAAATATGGTGCTTAAGTTAGAATTGAAAATTACACCAGAATCATAAGTTTTCTTTCTCTATAATATCGAGCTTATTTTTGTGAGTATTTAGATACTTTGAGTGTTGCTATACAGTGCAAGTTTCCTTCAACATTATATCCCATATTTTAGCAAGAAGTACTATTCTTTTGAGGCGAGGGATATGATTTTTTCTATAAATGATATTATTTCTATTAATATCATTATACCGAAATATTGATATGAATTTTATTGTGAAAATTTTACCTTTTCGTGTCAGGGTTACTATTCACATATACGACACTATTCATAGAAAAATTAAATTTTATTTTCTTTTTCCAAGTTGTCTATTATGGTTACTATATTTGATTGTATCCATTTTTTAATTTTTATTCTTGATTTTGCTTCACAATTATTTATTATGGAGTATTTTTTTGCTAAATTTAGACTGAATTAAAAGAAAGAATAAATACAAAGTACATGGGGTCAAAGCCACCATAAGAATACCATAGCCATCATAGGACAGGCCCTATGATGGCAGTAGTAAACCCAAGCTAGTCACTAGCATACAAGGAATCAACATGGAACAAAGCAACAACAATATACAACCAAACAATGACTTGATATCAGACAGTATAACCTGCAACAATCCAAACCTATAGCAAAATAAAAAACATAGCAAACCAAACCCCAGAGGGAATTTACAGAAGAACAGCCCAACATAGCACAAAACTGCCTAAATTAAAGTTGTATAAGCTACTCATGACCACAGCAGCAGAGAACAGCCAGTATAGAGCAGCCAGCCGAAACCCACAGCAAGCAACAAACCCAGCAGACGAACATAGCAAGCTCTAGACCATAGCAACCTCAGCCCTCCCAGCACATCAGAAACCCCATGAACCTGAACCGACCCTCAAAATACTCTCGAAACCCAGACTGCAGCCAGCATACAAAGCCAACTGCAGACCCCGAACCCCTAACGCCAAACAGCTGACCAAAACCAGACCCCACGCAAGCTAGCAGC
This sequence comes from Panax japonicus, assembly GCA_020205505.1. Classification (NCBI taxonomy): domain Eukaryota; kingdom Viridiplantae; phylum Streptophyta; class Magnoliopsida; order Apiales; family Araliaceae; genus Panax; species Panax japonicus. The sequence goes on along the minus strand of CM035110.1, from coordinate 42,108,404 downwards.
TATTAGCCATGAGTAGCAAAACAACCCCATTGAAAAAGTCTTCTAGACAGATCCCAACATAGAGCAACCAGACAGATCCCTAAACCAGATAGCTTGAGATAGCAGTCCTAAACAATATGCACTAAACCATTTGCAACAGCAGCAGCATCAGCTACATAGTGCAGCTGCCAAGAAACCAACAGACCGCAGTTCTAACAAGCATGAATCATAGTAAAAGCAACACATCCAACACAGTGCACAACCAGTGCTGCTGCCGAGAAACAGAGCAAACACAGTGCAGTTGCCGAGAAACTCAGCATGAGCAGCAGCGAGGCGAGGAACCACAAAGCACTGACCCCAGCCTCTGCAGCAGGACCCAAGTGCAGAATATGCAGAACCATTGCAACTCAGCAGCAGCAGATAGCAGGAACCACAAAGCAGCAGAGACGCTGCAACAAGCTGGCTAGACTCACCTATAACAAGCAGCCCAATAACCCAGCTTGAGCAGCAGCCCATGACCACTACATCACAGCTACGCACATAGCCCTCACCAACAGACTGCATTTAAAAGACAGTAAGCAAACCACCAGCAGACCAGGAACACGAACTTGAACAAACTGTCAGCTGCCAAAATCATAATCCCAGACCATGTCATCAGCCCTTAACTACAACAGCCCTCCCTAGCCCAAATAGAACACAACAACAGTCATAGCAACACCCACTACATATAGCAGTAACCAAGCCACATCACCTGATGTAGAACCCGACAGCAGATTGTACACAGCAATTCAAACAGATTCCAACCAGACTCCAAAACAGCAATGTAGACACGGCATCCAAGCACAGCAAAGGCTAACAACAGCAAACATCTCCAGCATATAACAACATCAGTGAAGTCACTGCACACAGCAGTCCATAGCAACAGCAGCTAATAAATCATGACACAAAGCATACCAACCCCATAGCCTAGACATCAGACCAGCACAAGGCATCAGGTTGAAAGCTCAGCTGTTGCCGAGATAGGATAGCAACAACAGAACCTGTCAAGAATTGTTTAAAGAGAGATGCCTAAGACCATGTCTAGTCTTAATTTTTTGGAATCTTGCATTTGTATGAAGTTTACAGTTGAGCAAGTGAAGGATGTCAGTGACTAGGTTTCGAACAGAGCATGACTTATGACTGAAAATCCGCGCATTTCGCTCATTCTAAATACGGTGTACCACCGCTGCGAACCCAAGATGAAGCAAACTGTGATGGAAAGATGGATTTGAATAATGAATGAGGTAGCCCATTATAGAGCTCCAAGACCGACTAGAACCCCTCCACCCACAGTGCCGAAGAACAGAAAGTAGGACCCTAAAAGAGTAGTCACAGTGGAAGAATAAGTGATCAAAGGTTTCCGATTGGGAAGAGCAAAGAACACATGAGGGATTGACAGACATACCAAAACTGATCAATTTGTCCATTGTACGTAACCCATGATGGAAAGCCAACCAGAGGGTAAAAGAGTACCGAGGAATCAGAATCTTAGGCCACACTAATTTGTCCCAAAGAACTACAACTCCCACCTGTCTAATAGAACGCCATAGAGTAGATGCTTTTACCTCATTAGAATTCACAGAATCCCATAGAATCTCATCCGGTTTAGAAGAGTCACAAACCCTATTGAGATCAAAAGAATGCCGAAAGACAATAAAATCATTATGATTTGAGGAAGGGAGGTGCCAGGAGGAATCTCGAATAATATCACTTACAGTTGCATTTGGACCCAAATCAGAATTTATGATCAAAGAGGAATGAGAGCTTGTAGCTAGAGGGTTCGCATTTAGCCAAGGATCGAACCAAAGACTAGTACTTTCCCCATTACCAATACGGAACCGAATATAGTTCATAGCAAGAGGTCTCAGCTGCAGAATCTTTCTCCATATCCATGAACAGTCATTTGGGGTCTTCAGAACCCAAAAGTGTTTAGAGTTTAAATGATATACTTTAACCCAAGAAGCCCAAAGAGACTGAGAATTAGGATTAACTACTCTCCAAAGCTGAAGCAAGATTAGAGCTTTATTCCAGTCCTCCAATTGCTTTATAGCTAAACCTCCTTCAGAATAAGGAAGCGCAATTTTACTCCAGGCAATTTTGGCTCCAAACTTCAACATAGAGGGACCTTTCCATAAGAATCTGCTCATAGTGGACTTAAGATCTTTAAGCACAGACGCTGGGAGAATGAAGTGAGCAGACCAATAAGATTGGATAGCAAAGACAACCGATTTAATAAGCTGAAGGCGTCCAACATAGGAAAGGAATCTATTAGTCCATGAAGAAATCTTGGATTTAACCTTTTCTCACTGGATTCGTTTTCTTCGAAATATTGTTATCATCCTCAATCCTAAATGATGATATAACTGAATATATTTGGCCTGTAGTGCAAAGATGAGTGATTACCTGATGAATATCTTTGGCCTGTACTGCAAAGATGGACAGGTGAACCACGACACTTGGCGCAGCGGTAAGCTTCAACCTGGGGTGAGCCGTAGACCCGAACATCCTGGGATCGAGTCCCGCCTGCCTCAAGTGTGAGAATTCTTCAATTCGCGTGGCCACGGTACCCCTGGCGCAAGTCGGGTAGCAAACCGCTCTGGTACCGGGCTCGGGGGATTAGTCGACCTGCGGGTCGGAAACCCACGGATAAAAAAAAAAAGATGGACAGGGTTGAGATGAAAACATGGTCAACTGGTGATACAAATGAATATCTTTGGCCCATAGTGAAAAGATGAATTTTTGGTTCAAGATGTATATTGATTGATGTCACAGGGATAAAATATTGATGATGGACTTATAAATCATAGAAGATAGTAAACTTCATTCTCTACTTAACTCTTCTAATAAATTGTTATTTCCGCTGCGAATATTGATCTAAACTTGTTGTCCATTATATTTTATCTGATTTATTGAAGGCTAATAATAATTTTTTTTTTATTATCTTAGCCATAATATTCTTTACTAGGCTAGTTGAGCTCATCCTTTTTATTTTTGTTCTATTTTTCTTCTCAGGATGCGAGAATATAGCGGGAACTAGTCAGGGTATGGAGTGATGGTTCAAGACAGTTGTTTTAGCAGTCCTCACTATTTTATAAAATAGTGTTTCAATAATTGTAACGAGGATTTATTTGAGTTTGGATATTGTCTAGAAGATAATATTTATATTAAAACTCACATCATATGTGTTGTCATATTTTGCACGAAAATTGTAATAATTTAGTTGTATTTGTTTTATGTACCATGTATTTGGCAACTCAGAATGGGTTGTGTGGACCTATTTTTGGGGCGTCACAATTGGTATTAGAGCTTAGGGATATAGTCTCTGGAGGAGATCTGGGATTAGAACTAGGAGGGGAGAGACGAGTAAATGCTTCGCTAGTGTGTCCTACCTAAGCTTATTTGGTATTTAATGGGTAAGTTAGAGCATAGGGTTAATAGTGTGATATGTTAATTTGTTTGAATAACCCTTGTTTTATGGCAATATTTGAGAATGACATCTGAAAATTTTGAGATGAGCAATGGAGCATATAAGACTGTTGAATCACCACCGATCAATACCCAAGATAATGTGCATCGGTAAGATAATAATCCTCATGTAAACAATAACACCGACCAAATAACGAACGATGGTATTTTTAGGAACTTTCTAGAATTTATGTAAAACCAAACGAGAGAGACTACTGTGTAAAATGCAGGTGGAAACACTGGAAACTCACGGATGGTTACCGGTAAGCATTTCAAGGAGCTGGGACCACCAGAGTTTTTGGGAAAGTCAGAACCACTTACGGCAGAGACGTGGATAAAGCAGATCACCAAGATATTTGATGTCTTAGAATTCTCTAAGGAGCAAAAGGTTCCCTTTGCCACCTTCATGTTACGAGGAGAGGCAGATTACTGGTGGGAATCCGTAAAGCGTACTCAGCTTGCCACACTCAAGATGTCTTGGGAGAAGTTCCAAGAATTGTTCAATGACAAGTACTTTCCCGAAAGTATTTGTCACATGAAGGAGGTAGAGTTCATCAAGTTGGAGCAAAGCAATATGACTGTGTCGCAGTATGAAGCTAACTTTGCGAAGCTATCTTGGTTTGCATCTCATTTAGTAGATAACGAGGAGAGAATGACGCGAATGTTTCTGCGAGGTTTGAAAACCAAAATACGTCAATACCTCATTTCTCATAAACTGTGTTTGTATTCAGATGTAGTTAATAGAGCTCAGTTATTGGAGCGAGATTATGAGTCAGCTCAACCAAAAGAAAATGACCAACAACACGATAATAATCATACTGGTGGCAACGGTCCATCGGAACAATGATAACCATCGCTGAGGAAATTATTATGCCAGAAATTGTAACCACTTCGGTGGTAATCATGGCCAAGATAATAGAAGAAATGATTCAAGTTGAAATTTCAAGAAGAGAAGATTTAACGATGACGGGAAGACATCGGCACCAGCACCAGCACCAGCACCAATAACAAATTCAAGGGGAGGAGAAAGACCGCAAGTTAGATGCTACAGATACGGAGAGGAAGGACACATAAGTCCAAACTGTTCACATCCTTCCAATGTATGTTTTAGTTGTGGAAAACATTATCGCATAGCTCGATTTTATCCTATATAGAAATCAAGTCCAGCTGGGACGGATGCACTAAAGACGAATACGGACAAAACAAAGTCGGTGGTTATCGCGGAGCATTTTTCGTGACTTCTCAAAATATGAATGACCTAAACAAATTTATCACGGGTTAGTTAATCATAAATTCATGTGAAGTAAATACCTTATTAGATACCGGTTCTACACATTCTTTTATTTCTCCTGTTTTTGCTCAACGTTTGAACTTTAGCCCTGAGAAATTAGACTTTGACTTATCTGTTGAAATTCCATTGGGTGCAACCTTTGTTACATCTTTTTTTTTCCGCTAATTTTGTTTGTATATTGAAAATAAAGAGAGATTTCACAATCACAGGGGCAAACCCCATAAGCTTTACGCTGAGCATATGGGACAACCCCCAAAATGGACAACTAAAGACGACAACCGATGAACATAACAACCATAGAAAATATAAACTACAAGCATGAAATATGAAACCAAAGATTGGAAATAAGCCACAACCGAACAATGACAGCCAACCTATAGCTGCCTAACTACCAACCCTGAGCTAGACTGAGCTGAAGGCGACTCCTGAATTACATCCGAACTGCTAATACTGCAACGACTCAGCCGAACACAACCAACACTGTAGCATCTGAACTGAGGGTGCCAGAGCATAGAGCGAACTGCAGGAACCACCTCACCTAGCCATAACCAGCCCACCTTACCCGCCCGCCCAACATGCACGCCCACATGCTCGCCCACCACACCCCCGCACACCTCACGAGCTCGCCCCTCTACCCCTCACCTCCTCGCCCACTACTCTCACCTTCCCTCCTCCTCGCCACATAAGCCTATCCTCCACACTAACAAACAAGCCCCATACAAGTTAATTCTGCATGTGGGTCCCGTACACATCCAGCAGACCTCTAATAAAGGAAACCACTATCAGCAACATGAGCCCCACCAAAAACTGAGAGCCAACAGTCCAGCTGATGAAAACTATAGCTGCTACCCAATAGATCTAAGGGCACACTGAGACGCCAACTCCGGAACTACTGTAAAACACTGAGACACGAACTACGCTGAGCCGCACTAAGGATAGCGACGCAGCCTTCATTATCCGGCATAAGGCTAGTTAGCCCAACCGCCGAACCGAATCAGAAACACAACTGGCCCAGGCCGAACCCGACCATTCCAGACCCAACAAGCTACCAAACCAACCCTTCACATACTGAAAACCCGAGCCATGATCCACACCTCACATAACCAGCAGACGAACACCCCACTTAATCCGACAAGAAAATGCAGCACCTAGAGAGGACTTCGAGCTCCATTAATCCGAACCAAAAGCTGAATCAACAGGAAGAACAGCCAAACAACAGAGCATCACAGACAACACACAATCTGGCCACCTACCTGCCCAAGAACGAGCCAGCCATACCTAACCACCACCACGCCTAAACCTGCACTTCCCGGCTACTGTAACCACATGCTAATACTAGGATTGCCCTGAGCAGCCAAGAGAAATCTGGAAGAGGAGGACAGCCTGGATTTCATAGTACTCAAAATGTCCCTGACCACTACACCCAGTGGCTTGGAAATCTGATCATGAACAAAGGAATTCCTAGCCGCCCATAGTTTGTACACGGTTGAGGCGAAGGAAAGCTTGAGGATATTGGACCTAATGTTATTCCCACAGAACTGGATAATAAAACCCACTAGATTATCCCACCTCATAGGGACATTGGACCAGCCCCCAAATGCTAGAACAGAGGAGAGAATAGCAGCTGAAAAGTTACATTCAAAAAAGAGGTGGGCAAAGGTCTCTCCTTGAGTCGTGCAGAATGGGCAATTTGTAGGGCGAAATCTCGAGTACGAGGAGAATCGGTCATTGGTCGGCAGTCTGCCACGAAGGGCCAGCCAGAGGGTGAAGGAGTATCTGGGAATGTGGAGAGAGTGCTGAATCAGGTGAGCCCATGGGACTCTCGGAGCAGAAGTTCGAATGGAGTCCCAAATAATCGAGGCTTTAGCCAATTTAATATCAGTGGATCCCCATAAAATTCTATCCTCAGAGGTCGAGGGGGCAGGGAGAGAAGCAATCCTATTCCATAATTGAATTACTTCATGATGAAAGCTAGGAGATAATGCCCACGCACCAGGGGAAGTGATAACGGCGGATAAATGAGCATTCAAAGGAATACGAGTGTTCGAGAGGAGCGACTTAGAAGGGTTAATGGCCTGACCATTCAACCACGGATCATGCCAGAGACTGAAGAAACATCCATTCCCAACTCTGTAATGAAGGAAGTTAAGAGCAGTGGGTCGTAATTTTAGAATCTTACGCCAGATCCAAGAACAGTCAGCGGGAATAGATAAATGCCAAAAGTTATGTCGAGTAAGTACGGTAGACTTGACCCATTTAGCCCACAAGGAGGATGGAGAAGGGGAGATGACCTTAAGAAGATGGAGAATAATGAGAGAAGAATTCCAATCAGTGAGATTTTTTATGGCAAGACCTCCTTCGTCACTAGGGAGGGCTAAATCCTTCCAGGTAACTTTAGATCCATGGCTAAGAAGAGAAGATCCTTTCCAAAGAAATCTACAAAGAATAGATTGAATAGAGCGCAAGACCGATTTAGGCAGGATAAAGTGGGCTGCCCAATATGATTGAATAGCAAAGAGCACAACTCTAATCAAGATCACTTTACCAGCGTAGGAGAGGAAACGCGATGTCCATGACGAAACCCGGGCTGTAATTCTATGAATCAGAGGCTGACAGTCCGAATGTGATAGGCGAGAGGAAATTAGGGGAACTCCTAAAAACCTGATTGGCAAGATGCCTATCGAAAAACCCAACATCTGGCAAATATTTCCCTTTACCTCGTCAGGTACATTAGACAGAAAACACATACTTTTAAGAACATTAGGAATGAGCCCAGAAAACATAGAGAAGGACTGAATGCAAGAGTGAATAATAGAGACTGAGTCCAAGTCCCCGTGACAGAAAAGGAGAACATCATCAGCAAAGCAGACATGCGAAATTTTACAAGACTCAGCTTTCCAATGAAATTTGAAATTAGGCAGCGAAGTTCCCTTAGAGATAATCATTGAAAGCACTTCCATGGCCAGGACGAACAGGTACGGAGATAAGGGATCTCCTTGCCTAAGCCCTCTAGCACCCTTAAAGTATCCAGCGAGGGCACCGTTAACTTTGACCGAGAACATAGGAGTAGTGACACAACCTTTAATCCAATGAATAAAGATAGGAGGAAATTGAAGAAGACTCAACAAATCCAAAATAAACCCCCAGTCTACAGTGTCAAAAGCTTTCCTAATATCGATTTTAAGCGCGCAACGAGCTGGCCCAGATAGCCTATGGTAGTTCCGAAAGAGTTCTTGTGCAAGGAGAATATTGTCGCTAATACTTCTTCCTGAAATGAAGGCAGATTGAGCATGATCTATGATGGAAGGAAGAACACACTTGAGCCTATTGACAAGGATTTTCGCTATACATTTGTAGGTAGTATTACAGCATGATATGGGCCTGAAATCAGACATGCAAGAGGGGTTATCGGTCTTTGGAATCAAAACAATGGTGGTAGAATTTACTCCACTGGGAAGATGTCCAGTAGAAAAAAAGGAATGGACGGCCGCTGAGAAGTCATGGCCTACTATATCCCAACTATGAATGAAGAAGTCAACGTTGAATCCATCAGGACCTGGACTCTTATTCTTCTTCATGGACTGGAGAACTTCTAGAATTTCCGCATCAAGGATGGGAGCTGACAGAGCTGAGGCCTGATCAAGAGAGATCCTCTTGGTTACAGATTTTTTGAGCTCATCATGGCCAGGATAGGAACTAGGAGAGGATCCCATCAGATCCTGAAAATAATCAACCGCCACCTGCTGGATACCCAGCTGATCAACGATAAGAGTACCAGAACTGTTGAGAATAGATAGAATCTTGTTATGGTTCCAGTTGTTCTTGATAACATTAGCAAAGAACTTCGAATTCTTATCACCCTGTGCCAGCCATATAGCACGAGATTTCTGGAGAAGGAGAGATTCTTCTTGCGCTAGGGATTCCCAAAGAGACTTGGAGCATCTTGATTCATGGGAGAGCAAAGTAGAATTAAGGGGATCAGCCTGAAGAGAAGCTTGGACAGCTGCCAGCTGGTCTTGTAAGCGTCTAGCATTATTTGTGAGATTACCGTTCGAAGAATTTAGTGAAATAAGGGCCCTTTTGGTAATGCGCAATTTCTCATTGAGAATAAAGAAGGCATTCCCTCGAACATTGGTATTCCAACAATCTGAAACCGCAGGGTTGAACCCGTCTAGCTCAAGCAAGAAGTTAAAAAATTGGAAAGGCTTCCTGAGCCTTCTACAATTGAGGCCCGTATTAAGGATAATCGGGCAATGATCCGAGAGACCCCTAGGACCAAAAGTGGCTTGGGAATCCGGCATTGAAGAGAACCAGGTAGAGTTGCCCATCGCCCTGTCGAGCTTCCTAAAAATAGGGTTAATCAATTGACAGTTCCACCACGTGTGCCGCGACCCAATAGCTCTGATGTCATCAACCCCAATATTATTCAGACAATCAAGAAAGTCAGACATTCCTGTATTCCAAGATAAATCTCCCCCCTCCGCTTCGGACATACTTTTGTAAGTATTGAAGTCCCCAAGGAGACACCAAGTGCCAGAGGAGGACAAGGATTCTAGTTATGCCCATAGCCGCCTACGCTCAGCCACAGAATTCAGGCCATAGACAATGGAGACCAAGATTGGATTATTATCCAGAAGAGGTAAGAGGCTAAAATGCGAAAGCTGATCAGATTGGAAAAGGGTGCTCACTCTCCAAATATTAGGATCCCAGCCCACCCAAATTCTACCATTCGGATGGAAGTCATAGTTATAGACCCTTACCCAATTGCGGCAAATAGCCCTCGATATCCTAGGGGCATTAGGAGCTTTAACTCTGGTCTCCACGAGTGCCACAAAAGAAATACGGTTAGCTAACAAAAAGTTGCGAATAAAAGCCTGCTTAGGCTTCTTATTTAACCCCCTGACATTATAGGAACAAAAATATGTCATAACCAAAAAGGGGGAACTAAAAAAGATTACTTAGGGGATGGCCCCTTAGGACCCTTATTTCTCTTCTTAGATTTCTGAAGAGGCTCATTTCCAAGGCTGGACTTATGCTTAAGCTCCCTACGCTCCATTTCATCAACTCGCTTGAGCTTATCCACTAGAGGATTGAACGGGATAGGAGACTCAGACTCCTCTTCAAAGGCTACAGGAGAAGATATGGGAGCGAAGGGATTCGAGTTCATAGCTAAATAAGGGGCAACAGGAGAGGGAGAAGGCGATTTAATGCCTTTAGAAACAGTAGCCCAAGCACCATCAGGATCGGGAGGATCCAAGGAAGAGGGAGGTGGAGCCACGGCTACAAGAGGGACAACAGGAACATTAGAGGGGGCCTTGGGAACCCACTGCATATTGGCATTAGGACACTTAGCAAGAGAATGTCCGAAACATTTACAAACTGAACATGAAGGGGGCCTGCTCCAGTAATCCACCTTAATTGCAACAGTTTCTTCCACTAAAGCATTACCGTCAAACACAACGGCATTAATAGATGCAGGAAACGTAGATAAGGCACTCATCTCGATACAGATACGGGCATAGCTCATAGTCTCCAATTTAGATGTCATTTCATCAGCAAACAGGGGCCGTCCAATAGCACTAGCCAAGTAACTTAAGCCCTCCTTCGTCCAGTAAGATAGTGGAATATTGCTAAACTTAACCCAGATGGGAACTTTGCTACAGTCAGATTTTAGGAAGTTGACACCTTCTTGCCACGGATGAAGACACAAAAGCTTCGAAGCAATATACCAAGGTCCGGAAGCTAGGACATTGTCCCTATCCTTCACAGAATCAAACTTAAAGATAAAGTAGCCCTTATCATGCAAGTAGACTTTAGAGAGCCCCAAGTGCCCCCAAAGCTTTTGAGCAGTAGATTCAACCAGCTTAAAAGGCAATTTAGAGTGGATAAATTGGCCCACAAGGCTGGTAGACCATTTATTAATGCCAATCTTGAGGACTTCAACAGGAGGTTTCACGGTAACTATCCCCTCCGAAGGGCTAGAAGGGAAAAAGCTTAACCCAATATTTTTACCATTTGCAGAATTAGAGACCACAGAGCTCCAAGATATAGGGGGATTAGGTACACACACGTCCTTCTGAGGAGAAGGGGGATGGCTATCTAAGATACCAGAAGAAGTTGGGGGAGGCCCCACGCTCCTTAGCAGCCGCGCGTTGTCAGGTTGGGGAACACTCGAGGACGGCTTAGATGTCTCACCAACACATAAAGCTTGAATTAATCTTTGATCCTCGGGAACTTGTTGAGTGCTAGCAGCTTCCAGAGCAGGGCCCCAGCCTGTAACGGGACAAGTGACAAGCACCTTCCGAGCATTGGCGAGGGCAGCAAGAGCGCCAATAGAAGAAAGGTTATTAACATCGTCTAGCGGAAGACCTAGAGCTGTGATGTAATCCATGAGCTTGGCGTTCTTCTTACGCTCAGCGAGCGCTTCTTCTCTGCCAATGGCCGAAAAGTGGTGAGCTGCTTTGAAAATATCTTGTAAAGCCGAAGGAGAGGCAGGACCCATATTAGCCTCCAAATTAGACTCGAAGGCAGTGGATTCATCGGAGCTGATGGAAACATTATAGGGATGAGGCTCAGATTCCGCCATAGCAATGGAAGCTAAGGGAGAGCTTGGGTTTGAGACACCGAATTCGGCAAAGAGATCACGCGACTGACTGCTCTCAGAGTTTCCAGCGGAGAGGTGATGGTGGTCCACCATGGTCTGCACCAAAGAGGAGGGAAGAGTTGGAGGGGAAGAGTGAGGTCAAGCGAGAACCAAGAGAGAGGGAGAACCCGGATGCCCTAAAGGTAGAGGACTTTTTCGGGAGGAGAGATCGCACGAGAAGACCGGCAGGAAAGGACCAAGAAGGAAAACGGAATAAGTTGGTGAGAATGGGGAAATTAGGTAGAAGAAGCCAGTAACCAAAAGGGGAAAAAGTGTTTTAACGGAACATGGCGGAAAGGGACAGCCACTTTGCAAAAGCAACGGAAAGTAAGGAGTGATACAGGATTATAGAGAGAAGGGAGAGCATTCTGCAGCCAAGTTAGGAGAGTTAATCCTGATTGCCATTCTCTTTTAGAAAAAGTGAGATTTTTGTTACATCTACAGTTTATAAATCTTGCTTGATTCAAGTTGGCACCATCACATTACCTGTTGATAATATCTCTTTAAAGATACTTTTTTTTTTTGCTAAATTTTGTTTGTTTATAAATATGCAAAAAACAAAAGATATTACAATGAAGATCAGAACAAAACCTTCTTCTCCCGAGAAGGTTAAAACACCTAGATAAGACTAAGGAAACCAATTTCCTAACTTAATTAAATTCTTCCTCACATCCCAAAGCTAGGAAAGAGAACCAACTAAATAAACAGTAACTAAAATAGATAATGACATATTTAGCTACAACAATAAGGACTTGTGTGATGCAATGGATAGCCCACTTGAGGCTGCATAATCATTTAAAATCCAAGCACCAGCCCTCAATGATCAGCAACATGGACCCACGTGAGCTACATAACGTGGGGCCCAGCAGTTTCATGGGTGGGATGTACAACCCACGTGCAGCTAAGGATGTTACAAAGCTTCAAACCAGCCAAAAGTTATAGTTTAGCTAGCAAAATCGAGCCCACCAAAACATCAAGAGAGCAACAATTGATTCGAATCAGTCATTGTCCCAATTCAGCCCACGTGATGATTCAAATGACACAACACATGGACGACCAGCAGGAGACCATGTGCAGCCCCAAAATCAACCGGCAAATCACCTTGAACATGAAAGCCGGTATGCAAAAACATACTAGCCCGGACCCAAACAAACAGAATCCGGCCTATCAACCTTAACTTACGGAAATCAGATCTTGAACTCAACAATAATGAAAATGATTTCCGAACTAAACACCGGCATATCACCACCCAAAAATAAACAAAGTCGACCATCAAGACTCTACAAAACCCAAACCAGCCCAAAGCTTCATCAAGATCAGATCCGAACTCTTCAAACGGGAGAGAAAGGGTGGGCCGCAGGATGAAGGGGGAGAAATGAGTGCAACAGAGGGTGGTGGTCAGAAAGAGATATAAGAGGTGGGGTTAAGACATAAGCTCAACCACCCATGAACAAACAGAGATGAACATAGGAAAGGAAGATCGGAAAAGATCCAAAATTGAACAGTAAAATGAATAATCAGTAAAAGCCGTAAAGTCAGATTTGAGAATCAGTACCAAATTAGGCTAAAACAACCCAATCGGTACAAAACAGACAACGAACCCAATCGGTACAAACAATGAGCAAATAAGAATCACGGATTAGGACGCACACAAAGGAATCCGGTCATCCGAACAAGATCCAAAGTCTAAAATCCCAAACATCAGCAGACAACAAGATCTGAAACACAAACCCTACCAATCCCCTGCACAGATCATAACTTCATACCCAAGAAGAGATGGTGGGCCATAAGGAGGAGAGGGTGAGGAAACAGGTGGGTCGGATGTCAAGCCAAAGTTCCAAAACCAGATCCAAGCAACTGAGATCCACCCACTGCCAAGAAGAATGCTCCCATACTCACAGAAAAAAAAATTTAGCATAACCTACAAGCCACCGGACTTTGCCAAAATAGGTGAAAAAATTAGTTTTCTGGTTAAGACACATATGAAGTTTGCCGGATAGACTCCAAATGTGTGAAGCAAAAAGGCAGTGGAATGGGGAGAGAGTAGCAAGGGTGGGCCGGTAAGTGGAAAGAAGGAAATAGGATGGAATTGATCGGAGGTGGAGCAAAAAGCATAGGGGGGGGTGTCCTAGAGAGAAGTCAGAGCTTCTCTCTCTACCCTACTTGGGACCCTTGAAATCGAAAGCGTCAGTAATTCTTAGTTGACTCTTTAAAGATACTTGCCTTTGATGTTATTTTAGGAATCTACTGGTTAACTATTAGTCATACTAAAATTGATTGTTTTCATAAGGTTGTTAGTTTTCATATTCCTAACCAACCTATTATGCGAATTTGAGCAACCAAACCACTAAAGTCAATCACTGTCATATCAAACCATAATGCCATTCGTTTATTGAAAAATGGATGTCAAGCTTCCTTAGCCCATGTCATGGACTTGAACAAAAATACGTCAGGTTTGAATAATATTTCTGTTGTTAATGAATTTCCTGACGTATTTCCTGAAGAACTTTCTGGCCTACCCCAAGAGCGTGAATTCAAATTTTTTATTGACCTTGAACCCGGTACAAAACCCATTTCCAAAACCCCATATCGAATGGCTCCTATTGAACTTCAGGAGTTAAAAACCTAACTACAGGAGTTGGTACCCAAGCCTCTATTTGGTGACTTCCTTTGAGGAATACACTGATGCCAGACTCTCTATAGGGGATACCATATTCGTTCGGTGGTAAATTGATAGGTGCCATTGTGATGTGTTATCCAAGATTGGGATATAAGTCACAATTGAGAGCAACCTAAGACAGTATTCAAAATACATAGCTTTCTAGGCTTAGCTAGTTATTATCGAAGATTCGTTGAAGGATTTTCTCGAATCGCTACTCCATTAACTCAGCTGACTTGAAAAGATACAAAATTCGAATGGAGTGAGGAATGTGAGAAGATCTTCCAAGAACTCAAGAGGAGACTCATTTTGGCACTTGTTCTGACCATTCCATCTTGAAAAAGCGAACGTGGTAGCTGACACATTGAGTACAAGATCATATGCGAGTACGAGTGCGATATTGTCGAACACAAAGACCCATTTGGTATAATTTAAAAATGATAGAGATAGAGTTAAAGACTCTAGGGACCCACATGATGATGTCAAAAATACGCGTAGAACCGAATTTAATCGATAAAGTTAAGGCTGCTCAAGCCACATACTTGGAGCTGATGAATATGAAGAAGAAAGTACAAGAATGTGTTATTCTAGAAGTAAGAGTCGATCTCAATTTATTGGTCCATTTGAAATCCTCGAATGATTAGGAACTACGGCATAAAGACTCGCTTTACCGCAAAGTATGTCTTATGTTCATAACGTTTTCCTTATATCCATGCTACGTAAATATGTGAAAGACCCGAACCATATTATTGAATTAGAACCAGATGAGATAGCCGAAGATTTAACGTACGAGGAGGTACCAGTCAAGATCTTGGATAGGAAGGAGCATGTCCTATGTATAAAAGTTATACCACAAGTCAAAGTTTTGTCCCCCGGCTATTTTATTTCCTAATCTGGTCTCTCCTCCCTCTCGTCACCTCCTCTCTGCTGATCCCCCTCTCTGGTTTCTGCTCGGTCCCTGTTTCACTCCCTCTTATCATGGTCGACTACTCGCATCTCTCAGCCGGAAACTCCCTCAGCAGCCCTTCCTGGGACCTTTTGGATGATTTCAGAATCTCTAACCCCTTATCCCCGGGTTCTGATGATGCAACCATGGTGGAATCGGAGCCTTTTCCGGTTCAGATCACTTCCATCGCTGTCAGCTCCTCTGAATCAGAAAACCATAGTCTTGAAAATGGGAATGATGAAACGCAGATTGGTCATGCTATGTCTGACATTTTCAAAGCAGCCCAACAACTTTCTCAGCAGGATCGTATTGATGCTGCTGATGAGCGTAGGCGTAGCAATACCCTAATGGACTTCATCCTTTCGCAGTGTTTTTTTGTCCAGAATATAAATGACTATGCGAACAAAGGCAAATCGGTCAGGCATGTCAATGACCGGGACCTGTTTGATACCAGTACTCTGAGAGGGCCTTCCAGACTTCCTGTCCTAGCCCCCATATCTGGGCTAACATCTGCCACCGAGGCTCATGCTACGCCTACCCCTGCCTCCCCTGGACCACAGGTTAGGGAGGGGGCCATTAATGTGGAGATTCCTGTCCCTATAAGTATGCCTGATTCAAAGTCCAAGACTGTGGTCGGGAGGGCTGTCCCCTCTGACATGGTAGAGAAGAAAAAGCACTCTTGGAGCGAAGTAGTGGCTCAAGACGTAAAGCCTAGTTTTACTCTTGACTATTTTCCCCCATGCCCTCCTTCCTCTGAAAACGCGACTATTCGTATCAAACCTCCTCCTAATATTCTCATTCATGGTAACTCTCTGTGGAACTCCTGCCTTGTGGGTAGTTTCATCACCTCAGGATTGCCGTTTAAACTAGTTGAGGAAAGTGCCCATAAGCTTTGGGACAAACATGGACTGCAAAGGGTATTCCTGCAAGATAAGGGGTATTTTGTGTTTAAGTTCTCTCGCCCACAAGATCGTGAGAATGTGCTTGCTCTCGGCCCTTGGTACATTTCCAACAACCTGCTATGCCCTAAACATTGGAAGGAAGGGTTAGACTTCCATACAGAACCATGCACAAAAGCAGGTGTTTGGGTAAAATTTCACAATGTACCTTTGTCCTATCTCTCCCCGGCTGGGCTCAGCTATTTAGCAAGTGGTATTGGCAAACCCCTGTTCGTTGACAAGATAACTGAAAAATTGGAACCTATGTCCTTCGCCAAAGTTTGCATTGAAGTTACTGCATCCTCTCCCATGCCTGACTGTCTGGAAGTAGTTGTTATAGAGGATGATACTCTATCTGAAAAGGTTTGCATGGTCAAGGTGGAATATCAAAATAAGCCACTATTCTGCTCCCATTGTAAATCTTTTGGCCACACATTTGCCAGGTGCACAAATGCAAACTTCAAGTGGGTCCCCAAAGGTCCAGTGATAGCCCCTTCCCTCCAGAAGGCGGATTTGGCTCTTAGGCCTAAGCCTCCTATCCCTCCTATCAGTAATTCGGGCCCCTCTCCCTTGGCTTTCAATTTGCTTCCCCCCTCTTCCCCGTGGATTATGAACGAGTGGACTGTTGTGGCTAAGGGTCCTAGCCGCCCCCTATTCCCAAGCAGCCCTTCACCAGTGCTCCTCCAACTTCTGTGTCTGGCTCAAACCTGTTTGCCCCCCTTTCTCCAGTGGCTGTGCCTCAACCAGATCCTTTCTCTGACACCGATACCACCCCTCCCCCTGGTCCCCTGGTGGGCAAACTAAAGCTAGTTGACGAAAAGGATGGTAGGGACCTCAAGCACAAAGCAAATAACTCTTTTGTCTCTAACAAAAGCTCCAAGAAGAAGAAAAATACTAGAGTTATTATGATCAGTTTTTGCTCTATGAATACTAGAGGTGTAAATAATAGGGCCAAGCAGGCTAGTGTTAAAGATCTTATTTGTAAATACTCTCTCTCTTTAGTTGGACTTCTGGAAACCCGAGTCAAAGCTCCCAAAGCCATTACTACTGCTAAGGCTATAGTAAGAAGGGATTGGAAATGGCTCTTCAACTATGAGCATCATAATAACGGGAGGATATGGGTTGGCTGGGACCCTTCTGTGTGGGATGTTACTTCTATTTCCAAGTCCTCTCAATTCATCCACTGTATGGTTACCTTTTTGGAACGCAACATCAGTTTCTATGTGTCCTTTATCTATGGGCTCAACACTATCGTGGATAGGAAACTTCTTTTGGGGGCCTTGAGGGATATTCTTGTGCCCACCGATAAGCCATGGTGCATCCTAGGTGATTTCAATGAGGTTTTGAACTTATCTGAGATCAATGGGGGTAGTGAGCTATGGGATAGAGGCATGCAAGATTTTAAAGACTGCATTGGTGATTTATCCATGCTCGATCTTTGGGCAGTGGGCCCCTGCCACACGTGGTGGGACTCTAACAGTGTGAATCCTATTAACAGAAAATTGGATAGAGCCATGGTTACCTCCCAATGGTTGTATAATTTTCCTTTATCACAGGCCATCTTTTCTCCTCGTGACCTTTCTGACCACTGCCCGGTGATAGTCCAGACTGGAATGCACTTGCCTCGTATTCCTAAATCATTTCAAATTTTCAATTTTATGGTAGACATGGAGAACTTCCATGAGGTGGTCGGAACTGCTTGGCGTATCCCTGTGTTTGGTGACCCTCTTCAAGTCCTCGCTGGGAGGCTCAAATCTATTAAAAAGGCACTTATTGGTCTGAATAAAAGCATTGGTAATCTGACTTCTAATGTTGCTCAAATTCGGTCTCTTCTCCATTCCACTCAGACTTCTATCGATTATAACCCGAATGATCAGGTTTTGCTTGAGAGAAAGAAGGATCTTACCAGCCATCTTTGGGAAACCCTCTTATGGGAGGAAAAGCTCTTTAGGCAAAAATCCAGGATTCAATGGCTTAAGGAAGGTGATAGGAACTCTGGTTTTTTTCATAACCAAGTACAAGCTAGGTGGAACCATCAAAAAATTTTGTCTATTACAAATGACGAGGGCATCCTAGTGAGTGGGCAACATAACATTCAGCAGATTGTAGTGGTCCATTTCCAATCAACTTTAGGTTCCCCATCTCATGCAATCTTCTCAAATATTCAGCTCTTGGCAAGCTCCTTCAAGAAATTTATTACTCCCGTGGAAGCTGCTGCTATGGATAGGGACATAACAGATGTCGAAGTCCTCGCTTCCCTCAAAAGTATGAAGCAAAATAAGAGTCCGGGCCCTGACGGCTTTAATGTCAATTTCTTTCTTGCTTGCTGGAAAACAGTTAGCTCAGATTTCACTCTTGCAGTTAAATCCTTCTTCCAGCAGGGTTGTCTTTTACAGGTAACAAACGCTACGGCTATTGTTCTTGTTCCCAAAAACCCAAACCCCTCCTCCATGAAGGACTTCAGGCCGGTTTCCTGTTGTAATACTACCTATAAATGCATCTCAAAGATCCTAGTGAGTCGGATGAAGGGTTTCCTCCCCAAGATCATTTCTCCTTACCAAGCTGCTTTTGTCCCGGGCAGGAGGATTGGAGACAACATTCTTATTGCTCAGGAGCTTTTTCGGAACTACCATAGGAAATCGGGCTCCCCTCCGATGTGCCTTGAAAATTGATCTCCAAAAAGCCTTTGATTCTGTTTCCTGGGAGTTTATTCTGGAAGCACTGAGAATCTTCAAATTCCCCCCAAAGTTCATCTTATGGATAAAGGCATGCATTTCCACCCCCACCTTTTCTGTAAAAGTCAATGGGGGACTATATGGCTACTTTAGTGGTGCCAAAGGGCTTCGGCAAGGAGATCCTCTATCCCACATCCTTTTTGTACTAGCTATGGAAGTCCTTTCCGTTATCCTCACAAAGGAGACAAATGGGCCTAATTTTAAGTTTCATTAGAGAACAAAGCAGCAAAGGTTAACCCATTTATGTTTCGCTGATGACCTTCTTCTCTTTTGCCATGGAGACCTCCGATCAGTAAGCATCCTTAAAGAAAGCCTCAACTTGTTCTCCTCTATCTCTGGCTTGTGTCTGAACCACTCAAAAAGCACTTGCTTCCTGTCAAATGTCCTCCCAGAACACTCTGCTTCCATCCTTTCCTTTCTAGAGTTTCAAGAGGGGACATTTCCTACTAAGTTCCTGGGAGTCCCCCTCCTTACCTCAAAGCTTAGCCTGGCCGAGTGTAGACCTCTCCTTGACAGGATTACTAAAAGGATTTCCTCTTGGACAAACAGATTCTTATCTTATGCGGGTCGCCTGCAGCTTATCAAATCCGTTCTCTTCTCTATCCAAACTTTCTGGTCTTCAAATTTCACCCTCCCTGCTGCTGCTTTAAAAGACATGAAATCCACTTTCTGCCGGTTCCTTTGGAAGGGCCCTACTCTTTCGAAACATGGTGCTAAAGTGGCTTGGAGCAAAATCGCTCTACCCACTCCTGAGGGAGGGCTGGGGATTAAAAAACTGGATGAGTGGAACAGTGTCTCCATTATCCAGCATCTGTGGGATATCATCAACCCCGGTTCTACTTCTATGTGGGCTGAATGGGTTAGGGCATTTGCCTTAAAGGGAAAACATTTCTGGTGCATGGATATCCCTGGAGACTGCTCATGGATTTGGAGGAAAATCTTTAACCTTAGGCAACTTACTTTGAGCTACACATCATACCTCATTGGAAATGGTCGCCGCACTAAACTTTGGTTTGACCCATGGATCCTGAAGGAACCGCTAGCCTATTCCACCTCCTCTCCTCTTATATCCAACTCTGGATTGGGCCCTGACGCAATGGTTAGTAGCATCATCAGCAATTCCGATTGGGCCCTCCCAAGTTCTAACCATCACTCGGTTATTGAATTCAGACATCTCTTCTCTCCGGCCATAGGATGCAACCCCTCCATAGAGGACTCGGTTCTATGGGACAACACTAATACCGTTGGGAAAACAACTTCCTTCTTTTGGGGTTCCATCCGATCCTATGGTAATCTAGTGACATGGGATAATCTGGTGTGGCACAAATACCTCCCTCCTCGATATTCTTTCTTCTTATGGCTTGCATTCCAGAACGGGTTACGTACCAAGGATCGGCTCTCAAATTATGGGCTCGTTGTCAACCAAACATGCCTTTTATGTAACTCCCACAATGAGACTTTCGACCATCTTTTCTTCAACTGCCCTTTCTCCTACAACATGCTCTTTTCCGTTCTCAAGAACTGTGGGTGGAAGGGATCCTCAAGGAGTTGGAACCCTATCACTTCTTTCCTAATTGCCCAACCAAACAGCTCCGTTCAACAAGTTATTCTTCTCCTAGGTTTTGCCACGGTTGCTTACCATATTTGGTAGGAAAGAAACGCTATGATACATGATAAAGGTCCCACGCCGGTTAGGACTGTCACCCATAATGTTATGCAGATTCTGAAATGCAAGCTCCACTCCATTCGTAGATTCCAAAAAGTGAAAGACAAGCCATGGTTTTCTAATCTGGCCCTCTAGAGACCTGTCTATTTCAGGTTTGCCACTGTCGCTGAGCTGAAGGGCTGCAATTTGCTGCTGTTGTGCAAAATGAGGATGCTGATTGTTTTGTATTGCTGGAGTTATTTTGTGTGTGGTCTTCAATTGTTTTGAACATGGTTGAGATGTCTGACATCACTGTTGTATGGGTCTGTGCTGCTGTAGTGAAATTCAGGTTGCTAGACTGTTATTGGGTACTGTATGGTCTGTTGGGGATCTATGGTTCTATGATTGGATTAGGCCTCTTCATGAGTCCCTTTGGGGTCTGTTTCTGCTTCTGCTGCTGGGTTGGGCTCTGCAGTCTGTGGGTTAGTCGCATGGGTGTTGGTTATGCAAAGTGGCCTTGCTTTGTTCTGTTGTCTGGGGCTATTTCCTGTGGAGGTTCTGCGGCAGCTGCCTTGCTATTTCTGCTGCAGATTCTGCTGGGTTCTGCTGCAGATTCGGTCTTGGGCTGTTGTCTAGTGCTTTTCGCTCGCGAGGCACCTGCTTGGTCTTGGTTGAGTGGGAGAGCTGGTACTTTTGTCCAGTGGGTCTCCTAGTAGCTGCAGGTGGCTGATGGTGAGTTGGGGTCTGCCATGCTGCTTTAGTGGACTTGAAAGATTTTGTTTTGGCTTATTGTGAGTGCAGAATTTTGTTTTGGTTTCTTATGATGGCAACGGAGTTATTCTGTAGCTGCAACTTGGTAGCTGTTTGTTGGCTGCATACTCGGCAGCAACTGCTAGTGAGGTCTTGTTGCGCTGCTATGCGATGGTAGGGCGAGCTGCTATTTTGCTGTGCTCAGTCTGCGATGGTAGGGCGAGCTGGTTTTTGTCATCTTTCTTTAGTGCTGGGCAGATGGACTATTGTGCTATGTGAGCTTTCAAAATAATGGGATGGTTGGTCCGTGTGCTGCTGCAATTCGGTCTGTGTGCTGCTGCCTGCTGCTACTGTGGGTTTCCTGGTCCGTGTCCGGCTGGTTGACTAGTCCTATGCTGCTGCCTGCTGCGCCTGGTCTTGGTTTAGTCCTTACGCGCTGCTGGCTGGTTGACTAGTCCTTATGCGTTGCTAGCTAAGCCTGGGTTGCTGGTCTGTTTGATGCTTCTTGCTGGCTCTTGTGTTGAGCAGCTGCAGTAAATGTGAGCTGCTTTGTGAATGTGTTGTTGGTATGTGTCGCATATGGTGCTTGTGGTGCATTTTGTATTGACTGGTCTAAAGCCATTATGTTGGTTGGTTATGACAGTTGTTTTGTTCCATGTTAATTCCTTGTTTGCTAGTGACTAGCTTGATTTTACTACAGCCATCATAGGGCCTGTCCTTTGATGGCTATGGTATACTGTTTGGGATTTTTACCCATGTAATATGTTCTTATTCTTTTTATTTCAATCTAAATTTAGCAAAAAAAAAAAGTTTTGTGGAGGAACCATGCTATTGAGGAAATTACCTCAGAGTTAGAATCAAAAATGAAAGCGAGGTATCCTAACCTTTTTGAAATACTAGATACGCACATCAATTTCGAGGACGAAATTTCATAAGTAGGGGAGGTTGTAAGACCCCAATTTTTTTTAATAAAATAGAATTTCTTCTATTTATTATTTTGAAATAGTAAGGGGTTGATTCGATTAATGTGGTTAGTTATGGGTAAAGTATGCAAATATTTTAAATAAGCAAGTGGTTATAAAATATTCATTGTTGTCGGGGAATATTCGTTTGGTCGTGGACTATTCGTACGACGGTGCAGCCATTTGTTGGCCCCATAACGAAAAACTGTTGGATGAAGAAAACGACAAGTATGAGTTTTTTATAAATAACGGCGTAGTTGTTACCTTTAATACTGTTGGAATACCCGGTGGTTAAAATATAGTAATACGCAGTGTTGCACAAATTATTGATTCTTACGTAAGAAGCCACTACTCAATAATTGTTACAGTAATTACTCTTCAATATTTTATTTTATTGGTTCAATAATTACTACGTTGATATTTTATATTGTTAATTCAATAATTGTCACTACATAGTATTTCTCATTATCAGATCAATAATTCATATTATTTGAATAATATTATTAGATAGCATTATTGACAATGTCTAAGGAAGTTTTGTCTAGGAAAGGGGTTTGGTCACCTAATTGCGCGTCAGTAAGGAGAAATCCTTATTAGAAAGTCCACTATTTCCTGGGAACGACCTGGTTGTCATTATTGTGATTTTATAATATTATTTGTGAATAATTAATTATTGATAAAAATGAAAAGAAAATATTTATTTAATGGATAAATTTTTAAAGAGACAATTATTAAGAGTTGATATTTTATCTTCTTCGATAAAATAATCCATTCAGATATATTATTGTAATATTACATTATAAGTGTATGATGTAATAATATAATAATATAATAACGGTGATATTTTAACAATGAATGCACGATATATGAATAAATGAGGAGGAAGTGAGCAAATTGTGTTCAGAGTATTTTTGTTACAATAAATGCTAAAAACATGTTAAATATGTTGGTGGGACCCATTTTTGACTAAATTTTCATTATAGCTTGTAAGATTATCCGTATGTGGATTTCGGTCATTTTCCATTTAGAATTTAGAAAAATTTTCTTCTACAAAGTTGTAGAGAATTAAATTTCATATTGAATGGACATAAAATTCGTATTTTTCTGATAAAGGGCAATTTATTAAGAATTATTGAAGTTCTGGAATATTGGGTCTGAATTGATTTTGGGCTTATAAATATTTTTTTTATGAAAAACATTTTTTTATGTTGGTAGGCCCTACTGGTGTGCTGAAATCTGATTTTGAAGTGTGGGCATAATTTTTTTAAAAAAATTATTTTATTAAATTTTTTGCTTTGGTATTCTAAGCATTTTCCTACAAATATGGTGCTTAAGTTAGAATTGAAAATTACACCAAAATCATAAGTTTTCTCTCTCTATAATATTGAGCGTATTTTTGTGAGTATTTAGATACTTTGAGTATTGCTATACAGTGCAAGTTTCCTTCAGCATTATATCACATATTTCAGCCAGAAGTACTTTTCTTTTAAGGTAGGGGATGTTATTTTTTTCATAAATGATGTTATTTCTTTTAATATCATTATACCAAAATATTGATATGAATTTTATTGTAAAAATTTTACCTTTTCGTGTCAGAGTTACTATTTACGTATACGACACTATTCATAGAAAAATTAAATTTTATTTTCTTTTTCCAAGTTGTCTATATGAATGATTACTTAATGAATATCTTTGGACCGTACTGCAAAGATGGACAGGTGTTGAGATGAACATGACCAACAGGTGATACAAATGAATATCTTTGGCCCGTAGTGCAAAGATGAATATTTGATTCAAGATGTATATTGATTGATGTTACAAGGATAAAATATTGATGCTGGACTTTTAAATTCATCAACTGTTGAGATTGAATATTGATGTTACAAGTGTTGAGATTGAATATTTGTCCATTTTATTTTATCTGATTCATTGAAGGCTAACAATAATTTGTTTTTCATTATCTTAGTCATAATATTCTTTACTAGGCTAGTTGATCTCATCCTTTTCCTTTTTGTTTGATTTTTCTTCTCAGGAGGCGAGAATATAGCGGGAACTAGTCAGGGTATGGAGTGATGGTTCAAGACAGTTACTTTAGCAGTTCTCACTATTTTGTAAAATAGTTTATCAATAATTGTAATGAGTATTTATTTGAGTCTGGATATTATCTAGAAGATAATATTTGTATTAAAACTCACAACATATGTGTTGTTGTATTTTGCACGACAATTGTAATAATGAAGTTGTAGTTTATTTTCAGTACCATGTATTTGACGACTAAGAATGGGTTATGTGGACTTATTTTGGGGGCGTCACAGTTGGTATCAGAGCTTAGGGATAAGGTCTATGGCGGAGATCTGGGATTAGAATTAGGAGGGGAGAGACGAGTAAATCCTTTGCTAGTGTGTCCTACATAAGCTTATTTGGTATTTAATGGGTCAGTCAGAGCATAGGGTTAATAGTGTGATATGTTAATTTATTTAATTAACCCTTGTTTTATTGTAGTATTTGAGAATGGCATCTGAATATTTTGAGATGGGCAATGGAGCACATGAGACAGTTGAATCACCGATTATCAATACCTAAGATAATGTGCATCAGGAAGACAATATTCCTCCTGTAAACAACAACACCGACCAAATAACGAATGATGGTATGTTTAGGAACTTTCTAAAATTCATACAAAACCAAACGAGAGAGACTACTATGAAAAATGCAGGTGGAACCATTAACAACTCACAGATGGTCACCACTAAGCAGTTTAAGGAGTTGGAACCACCAGATTATTTTTGGAAAGCCAAAACCACTTACAGTAGAGACGTGGATAAAGCATATCACTAAGATATTTGATGTCTTGGGATGCTCTGAGGAGCAAAAGGTTCCCTTTGCCACCTTCATGTTGCGAGGAGAGGAAGATTAATGGTGGGAATCCGTAAAGCGTACTCGGCTTGCCGCACTCAAGATGTCTTGGGCTTCTTCCATGAATTGTTCAACGATAAGTACTTTTCCGAAAGTATTCGTCACATGAAGGAGGTAGAGTTCATCAAGTTGGAGCAAAACATTATGACCATGTCATAGTACAAAGCTAAATTTTTGGAGCTATCCCGGTTTGCATCTCATTTAGTAGATAACGAGGAGAGAATGACGCGAATATTTTTGCGAGGTTTAAAACCCGAAATACGTCAATACCTCATTTCTCACAAACTGTGTTTGTATTCAGATGTAGTGAATAAGGCTCAGTTATTGGAGGGGGATTATGAGTCAGCTCAACCAAAAGATAACGACCAACAACACGATAAGCATAGCATAATCCAAAATTTCTACTTAAGATTGTTGGTGAAACATGAATAAAATATAGGATTCGACTATAAAATAGAAAAGGGGCAGAAATTTGACTTATCAAATTAGAGTGAATTATGTTGAGCTGAGGCACGCAGTGCATTGTCCTTAAGTATAAATTTTGTCCCTCGGAGAACTTTTCTCGGTGCTAAGGTCACTGACAAAATCCTACCCCAGGATTCAACGGCTCTTCACCCAACTAATCTTCACTTGAAATAGTTGAATGACCTAGGAACAACTTATAATTTTACTTACTCAAACTCAAAAATTGTACCTTATATATATATATATATATATATATATGTGGGAAATCTATATATATATATATATATATATATATATATATATATATATATATATATATATATATATATATATATGACACGGATCCAGTCCGGGAGTCCGGACTGGATCAAAATACGGACCCCATTTTTTTTTTTTGGTAGAACAACTAAAAAAAAAAAAAATTTATGGAACTGAAATTTTTCAAAAATACAGTGTTTTGGGTGTGTTTTTAATACCTACACCAACCAATGTATGTACAGTCTGCCAAGACTGAACAGACATGTTTTGTTATAGGCATCCAAATCACGCCCAAAACACTGTATAATGTAAAAATTCCAATTCCATAAAAAAAAAAAAAATTTAGTTGTTTCAAAAAAAAAAGCAAAAAAAAAAAAAAGGACCGGATTTTAACAAAATCCGGGAGTCCGGACCTGATCCGGACTCTATATATATATATATATATGAAAGTATCTCTTCACACTTTTTGCTACTGACAAATGATATATATATGTGAGAAAAGCAAATAATATACTAAAGATGATATGATATATATGATGCCTTTCCTCTCCTTTACTATAGCAATAAAAGGCAACAGTAATATATATATATATATATATATATATATATATATATATATATATATATATATATATATATATATATATATATATATATATATATATATTACAACGGTAATATCTCAATAATGGGTAAATAATATATATTGACCAATTACAAATCTTTATAAATTAATATGTATATTTTATTAACTTTGTAATATTTTATTTAACAAAAAATACAACATCTTCTTGTGAATTCAAAATTATTTTGTTACGGGTAGTTCTTCCTAAGTCAACATGTTCCCTAAATATCAACTGGACCAAATTTTTTGCAATAAGTTTACCAGAGCCGGCCCTGGGCAAGGGTTAACAGGGCTACCGCCCAGGGCCCACAATTGAGGGGGGCCAATTTTTTTTTATAAGCTTATGTCTGTTAACGTCGGGATTTTTATTGTCCCTTTTCTGTTCTTATCTTTTGGTGTTCTCATGTTAGGTGAGATTTATTTGAAAAAACAAGTTGTGAAAAGGTCCAACATGTATATGTCGATGATTGGACTGTAAGAGTCGTCAGCTGGTATTTTTAAATGGTTGCACCAACTCAACCGAGAAAAGGTTTGCACATTGACTTAGTGATTTAACACTGCTTAACAGGTATGTGAAACCAAGATTCATTAGGGTTCGAGGGCTTGATTATGCGGAGGGAATGTGTTAGGCACCACTCGACATCTGTGTTACCACGGTGACTGCCACTTTTCAATTAAAATATTATATGAATCTGTGTGTGTGTGTGGGTCAATGTGCAATTACCTGGAAGTAGAGTTTTGCCTCGTTTGTACGTATATACAAAGTGTTTGAATTTTGTATAAAAATTCAGTTTTAATAAGATATAGCAGTGATATTTTATAAAAGTGGTTTTTTAAACCCTTATGCTCAATATCAATTGAGGCCTTTGATACTTCCATATTATTATGTGTTCGGCTTGATTGCTTTTATTTTTGAGATGCGAGGCATCTTCAAGAAAATAAGATACATAGTAGTGTCGATCTCCTTGTGGGCATGAAAGCCATCTAAGGAAATTCAAACACCGTGAATAATTTACAAGCCGGTTACAGCTGAAAATGTCCATAAAGGGAACCAAATCAAGATTCAGGAGACTAAATCTGTGATCACATGATTCTTATTCTCACATGATGTTGCAGTTTGTATGAAAGTTGTAAGCAGTTATATATATATATATATATATATATATATATATATATATATATATATATATATATATAAGTAACAAAAAGCTATGGACCGAAGTCCGGGCATACACACAAAACACGACTCTAAACGTGAATAACTGTGTGTGCAGAAAGTGGAGAAAAGGCTTTAAGAAATGTAAGAAGTTTTATAGTGGGTTGCCAAGAAGACTTCAAATGGCTTTAATTGAATAAGCACTCCGGTTTTCACCGGTAAAATACAGTAAAGTATAAGCTCATAATGTTTAAAATGAGAAATCACTCAGTTTATATTGTGTATAGAGCAAAGTGTACAGGGCTTCCTCGCCTTTTTTCTCTTCAAAATTGCCACCCCAAGCCCTCTATTTATAGGGGGAGCCACAATTGTACCTATGGCAGCCACAAGTGTACCTGGGGCTACCCAGGGGTGCCTCGGACTCCATGGGACCCGCCATCTCGAAGTATGTGCACACATACAACGCGTTGTCCGCTCGAACCTTCATAACTTTCAATCCGGGCATCCGATTAAGGTGTATGAAACCTTTTCGAAATCCTATTGTCGAAAGATACACAATGACATGGGATAATAGGTTGTACGAAGTCGGGAAGATAGGGTCATGCCTAGATCTTTGGTTTTTCAAATTCCATCCGGTGTGCTGTCTTGTGTAGTAGTCACTTGGGATTTAAGTTATGGTTCTTGTAGGACACTTCTGTGTAGTATGTATGTTGAAATGTTTTTGAGATGGCGCAATGTGGGATCGAGGTGGCAAAATGATGATTTTTCCCCTCACTGGGGTTATCTCTGGTTTGGGTTGATGTAGCAGTCATTGATTAGGGTTATCTCTGAGATTGGGCTGCTGTAGGTGCTGAATGTCCTCAGGGTTGTCTTTGAGGTGTGCTTGACCTCTCGGGGTTGTCTCTGGGATTAGAACTGAGTGTCTCAGGGTTATCTCTAAGGTTGAAGCTGACTGCAAGGGGTTGAAATTAGCATTTCTGTGGTTATCTCCGAAACTGCAACTGCATTCCTCGGGGTTGTCTCCGAGGTTAAAACTAAAAATCCTGGAGTTATCTACGGGATTTGAATTGAGTTTCTCAGGGTTGTCTCTGGAACTAGAACTGCATTCCTCGGGGTTTTCTCTGAGTTTGAACTGAAACTTTCGGTGTTGTCTCCGGGATGGGAACTGGGTATCTCGGGGTTGTCTCCAAGACGGAAAAACTGATAATTATGGGCTTTTCTCCAGAATTGGAATTGTTTTGTCCTCCAGGTTTATCTTTGAAAGGCTATTCTGCCCTCTTACGACATTAGTAACAGGAATGCAAAAATTTCGAGTGTCTACATATGCCCCTCTTTATCATATTCATGTAATGTAATGGCATTGATAGGATAAAAAATACTAGACACTTAAAATATGACAAGATAATCAATGATGCAATGTACTACAACATGAAGTATACGCATGATGTATGTAGTTTGTTGGACCGCTTTTCAATAGGGTGTGATGACTATTTGCTCCCACGACTTCTGATGGGGACTGGAGTTATCACTGATAACCATCGTGGAGGAAATTATTATGCCAGAAATGGTAACCATTTCGGTGGTAATCATGGCCAGGATAATAGAAGAAATGATTCAAGTGGAAATTTCAAGAAAAGAAGATTTAACGATGACAGAAAGACATCGGCACCGGCACCGGCACCAGCACCAGCATTAGCACCAACAATAAATTCAAGGGGAGGAGAAAGACCACCAGTTAGATGCTATAGATGCGGAGAGGAGGGACACATAAGTCCAAACTATTCACATCCTTCCAAGGTATGTTTTAGTTGTGAAAAAAATGATCACATAGATCGATTTTATCCTATAGCGAAATCAAGTCCAGCTGGTACGGTGGCACTAAAGGCGAAAACGAACAAAAAAACTCTGTGATTTCATGAAGAGCATTTTTTGTGACTTCTCAAAATACGAGGGACCCGAACAAAGTTATCACGAGTTAGTTAATCATAAATTCTTGCAAAGTCAATACCTTATTAGATACCGGTTCTACCCATTCTTTTATTTCTCTTGCTTGTGCTCAACGTTTAAACTTGACCCCTAAGAAATTAGACTTTGACTTATCTGTTAAAACTCTGTTGGGTGAAACCTTCGTTACATCTACAGTTTATAAATCTTGCTTGATTTAAGTTGGAACCATCACATTACCTGTTGATCTTTTCTCTTTAAAGATATTTGTTGATTAATCTCATAATCAAAGGAAACATGCAAAGTATACATGGTCAACAAGTAATAAAGTGATAAGATAGAGTGTCCATCCCACAGAGAATTCTAATTAATAAATTTCAACTACTAGCACTATATCAATTAAATTTTATTTAAACAACCATAAATTGTGATTTTTCGAATGAAGAAAACTAAATTAACAATCGGAAGATATTAGTCTAAAAGAAAGCAAATAAACAAAACTAAAACTTGATTGAATTCAGATAAATAAGGATTAAGATCCCAATATCCCCAATTATGAACTATAAATCAATTATCCAATAATCCCAATTATTATGCCTACTGAATTATTAACAGGAATTCTCATGTGCCAAAAGTCCATTTCCAAGCGATACATTGCCTTCTATTTAATCCAGATTAATCTTGCTATATTCCTATGCAAAACAATTGAATTAAACTCTTTTCAATCCCAATTCCTTATATGTTACATGCGGTGAACAGATATTTCCATTCAATTCACAAACCTAATTATTCACTTTACAAATAACTAAGTCACATGTCACCATTCCCAGTTCTAACCCTAGAATTCCTCTTTCAATTCCTTCTAGAGTAACAAGGTAATTATTGGCCAGATAATTAATCAATCAGCACAAGGAAAGATGAACAATTCACTTCAACATAAATAATTGGAACATTAAAAGATAAAAGTATGATAAGAATTTCATCATGTTTCTCTCTCTAGTTTGGTTTCTCTGCCTTCTCTCTAATTTCAAATTCCCCCCCTAGGTCTCACCTAACTTGTCCGACCTCCACCAACCTTTCCCGGCCTATCTTCCCCCTCTCTGTGTACACCGACCTTACACCCATCTTCAGTCCCTTCCTTTCCCTTTTGTCCACTATTTTGGTCCTTCCTCTGGATCTCTTGTCCCTTGACTACTTCTTCTTCTTCCCTTACTCTCCTGTGTTCTCTTTCAGCTATGGTTAGCCACAACCACCTCTCTACCGGGAACTCAGAGAGTAGTCCTTGCAAAGATCTGTTTGCCGAGTTTGGAGTCTCCCTTCCGAACTCTTCTGAACCTCTACCTCCTCATCTTGGTGTCGAGGAAATGGGGGAGTCGGATCCCATTATGGGTGTTATGGGAACCAATATTAGCTCTGACGACTCTGGTACAAATGAGATGAATCCTGCTCTGGATATCGATATTGCATTGGGGGACAATGCCAAAGAAATTTTCTCGGCTGCTCACCATTTCTCTCATAAAGACAGGGAAGAAGCCTTGTTTGAAAGAAAGAAAAACATGCACTTGATGTCCTTTCTATCAGCCCATGGAATCACTACCAATGATGTTCAACATTTCTTGTTGGAAGGAAAGAGGGTTAACTTTTCAAATGCAGACATAATATCTATGTCTAGTCCTACACCAGATATCCCCTTGGGTTACTCTGACATTGGTGCCCTTCGTCAGGTAATATGTATTGGAGAAGATTCTAAGCCGGGAGGAACAGCCCCTAAGGTTCCTCCAGCGACTGAGGTGCGTTTAGGCTCTAAACTGGTGAATCCGGTCCGGTCTCCCACCAAATCATGTCTTATCAAACCTGGACTGTTAGAGTCAGCTTTTTCAAAAGGTCACACCTCCTCCCTCGAAGAAGGGGAAACTCCAGCTGCTAGCCTGAAAGGAGCCACTAAAATGTGGTGTGATGTTGTAGGCAAATCCAATGTCCGAACTTCTAGGCTCCTATCGTACCACCCTCCTACTTCTGGCGAAGGGGTCCTGTCAGTCATACCTCCAGACGATATGTTACCTAGAGGAAATCAAAGATGGGCTTCCAGCATTGTGGGATACTTCCTTCATTCCTCCCTTCCCTTTAAAGTTGTTGAGCCTATTGCTAGAAGACTTTGGGGTCATCTTGGGCTTACTGATGTATTCCTTCATAACAAAGGATACTTCATTTTCAAATTTGCATCTTCTTCGGAATGTGACAATGTGCTAGCGTCTGGTCCTTGGCACTTCACCTCTAAAATCATGGTCCTTCAAAAATGGAAAGAAGGAATAGAGTTCTCTAAAATGGAATGCAGCTCCTTTCCAATTTGGGTTAAACTCCACAATATCCCTCTCTCCTATTGGTCGGACGAAGGAATTAGCTATATTGCTAGTGCCATTGGGAAACCTCTGTTCACGGATGATATGACCACTAAGATCGATTTCCTGAATTTTGCTAGAGTTTGCATTGAAGTCAAAGCTTCTTCCTCATTTCCTCCTTCTATTCGGGTAGCCACTAAACAAGAGGACGCTTCTGAGTATTCCTTTACTTCGGTTGAAGTGGAATATCAAAGTAAACCACCCAACTGCCCCAAATGCCTTGTGTTTGGGCATTCTCCCCTCAAATGTCCTAAAGCAAACTTCCAGTGGATTCCTAAAGGGCTTGGAAATGTCACAGATGGTAAAGTGCAGGCTAATGTTGGTGGACAAGTAATGAAGGCAGATAGGCAAGATATGGTTGGAACCAGTTCCAAGGACGTGACTAAGACTGGGAATGAATGGGTAACAGTGGGAAGGGGAGCTAAATCTAGCTCTATTACTCCAATTAGCTGCAATGAATTGACTGTCTCCAACACGTTTTCCCCTATGGTTATTTATGATCAGACCACTTGCCCAGATGCAGACTCTCCTGTTGCAATGAATTCTCTTCTTGTGAACAAGATTAAGGCGATAGACGAAAAAGAAGGAAAATATCTCAAAAATAAACAAATCTCAGGTATGGAAAATCCAAAGGCTGCCAAGAAGAGAAAATGCAAGGGAAAAAATGGCAACACCCCCCTCCATTAGTTTAATTATGTTAGCTTCCTATAATATTAGAGGATTAAATAAAAAGCCTAAACAAGCTTATGTTAAGAAAATCATTGCAGACTATAATATTTCAATTATGGGTTTACTTGAGACTAGAGTTAAATCTACTAGAGCTCCCAGAATTTCAAGGAATTTGTGTAGGAACTGGGAATGGGCTTTTAATTATGACTTCCAAAATAATGGTAGAATTTGGGTAGGATGGAATCCCCTCCTTTGGAAATTAGATATCATTTTTGCTTCCTCTCAAATTATGCACTGTAAAGTTCAGTCGCTAGATGTTAACAGTAATTGTTTCATGGTGTCTTTTGTGTATGGACTCAATACATACATTGAAAGAAGGACTCTCTGGAATGAAATAGCTACTCTGTCCACAAATGATTGTTGGTGTTTATTGGGGGACTTCAATGTTATAAAGGACTTGAAGGAAACTAACCAACCACATGCTAATTGGGATGTTGGTAAAGAAGAGTTCAAAGACTGCATCACGGATATTGGGGTGGATGACATTCGAGCAACTGGGCCAATCTTTACTTGGTGGAACAACCAACCTTTGCAACTAGTCCACAAAAAACTGGACCGAGCCATGGGAAACTCAGAATGGTTCTCTAAGTTTGACCTTTCAATGGTATCTTTTGCACACCGTGGGCTCTCGGACCATTCCTTAGTTTTACTAAACACTGGGACAACGTTTACTAAACCCCGGAGACAGTTTCAATATTTCAACCACATGTCTCTCCTTGTTGGGTTTCATGAAGCTGTCAGGTTGGCTTGGGATACCCACATTGTTGGGAACCCTTTCTATGTTTTCTCTGAGAAACTGAAATGCACCAAGATAGCCTTATTCTCCCTCAACAGTTCTGTGGGGAATCTGACCACACTTGTCAAGGCAGCAAGGGAAGAGCTCCACTCGGTCCAGAACCTCCTTCATGTCTATCCCTATGACTTGGACCTTTTGGCAAAGGAAGAGAGCTGCTCGAAACAACTTTGGCAAGCTATGGATAGGGAAGAAGTCTTAATGCAACAAAAATCCAGAGTTACATGGATGGCCTTAGGTGACCGCAACTCAAGCTACTTCTCAAATATGATGAAGCAACGGTGGAACTCTAACAAAATCCTCTCGATCCTTAATAATGAGGGTCTTATGGTCCATGACAAGGAACAAATTGAGGCAGTTGTTGTGGAGTATTTTTCTAGCCTTTTTTCTGATCCGGGCCCTCCCTATGATGGTTTTTCAGACCTAGGCATCTCCCCAACTAAATTGATAGACCCATCTCAAGCTTCGATCCTTAGTGCTCCTATTTCTGATTCTGAGATATTCAAGGTTCTAAACTCCATGAACCGTAATAGGAGCCCAGGTCCAGATGGTTTCAATGTGAACTTCTTTATCAGCTGCTGGTCCATTGTGGGGGAAACCTTTACTAAAGTTGTCCAGTACTTTTTCTCCTCTAGCCGGCTAACCAAAGGAATTAACTCCACTGCGTTGGCCTTGATTCCCAAATGTCCAAATCCAACTGCTATGGTTGATTTCTGTCCTATCTCTTGCTGTAATATGATTTATAAATGTATAGCAAAAATCCTTTCCAATAGGCTAAAAGTGGTTTTGCCTAAGATCATTGATCAAGCACAATCGGCTTTTGTACAAGGTCGAAGTATAAGTGATAACATTCTCTTGGCTCAAGATCTCTTCAAAGGTTACAACAGGAACTCTGGCCCATCTCGACGTGCCCTCAAAATTGACCTTAGGAAAGCCTTTGACACGGTGAGATGGGAGTTCCTTCTTGATGTTCTTAAGGCTTTTCATTTTCCCCCAATCTTCATTGGATGGATCAGGGCATGTATATCTTCTGCCATGTTCTCTGTCAAGTTGAATGGAACCCTCGCTAGATTCTTTGGCAGTACCCGTGGGCTTCGTCAAGGAGATCCCCTATCCCCCTTCCTTTTTGTTCTTGTGATGGAAATGCTTTCTCTAAAGCTCAAAAAA
This sequence comes from Panax japonicus, assembly GCA_020205505.1. Lineage (NCBI taxonomy): Eukaryota > Viridiplantae > Streptophyta > Magnoliopsida > Apiales > Araliaceae > Panax > Panax japonicus. Next base: position 42,073,900 of record CM035110.1, on the reverse strand, counting down.
GAGACTTCCACTGATGGGTTTGAATATCATTGGAAAGCAAAAGGATGTCAGCTTACTCATCTACTGTTTGCGGATGATATCCTGATTTTCTGCCATGCGAGTTTACCTTCGGTTAATATTATTAATTCTTACATCCAATCCTTCTCTCTCTACTCTGGACTGATCCCGAATTCTCATAAAAGTCAGTGCTATCTCTCAAATACGGACCCCTCAACCAAAGATAGCATCCTATCATTAATGGGATTTCAGCTAGGGTCTCTACCTTCCAAATTCCTCGGCGTTCCACTGCTATCTCGAAAGCTCTCTCATGCCGACTGTGCTCCTCTTATTCAAAGGACAACCTCCCGTATTTCTTCCTGGACTTCCAAAGTCCTTGCCTACTCCGGTCGCCTTCAGTTGATTAAATCTGTTCTTTGTTCCTTCCAAACCTACTGGTGCAAGCATTTCATGCTACCTAAAGCTGTACTTCGGGAGATTAACTCCCTCCTTGGCAGGTTTTTGTGGAAGGGACCGAATCTTAGTAAGTTTGGGGCTAAAGTGGCTTGGTCGAAAATCACTTTTCCTAGGAATGAAGGGGGATTAGGCATAAAGAATATCCTTGATTGGAACATTTCTTTACTGTTGCAGCATTTCCTCCAAATCATCAACCACGATACTAAGTCTCTCTAGGCAAAATGGGTACAAACCACTCTCCTAAAAGATAAGTCTATATGGCAGGTCACGGCTGGGAATGATTGCTCATGGACATGGAAACAAATCCTAAAGCTTCGCTCCTGTGCTTTACAACACCTTAAATAGATTATTGGACAGGGAAATCAGACTTCTCTTTGGTATGATCCTTGGTTGAACGGTGCCCCAATCAACCCCTCTACCTCATTATTATCCAACTCCGGTATTCCTTCTTTTGTTAAGGTGAGCCACATTATCCAGGACCTCTCATGGAATCTCCCTAATAGCAATCACCATGATGTGATCATGTTTAGGCAGCAAATTCTACAAGCTTCCATCACTCCAAGACAGAATGACATAATATTGTGGGATGATAAACCCATTCATTCAGTAACGGCTAATCAGATATGGGATTCCATTCGGGCTAGAACCCAATCGACATCATGGAGCTCAATCCTTTGGCACAACCTCCATGTGCCAAGATACTCGTTTATGTTGTGGCTTGGTCTGCTAAGGAAAATTTCTACTAATGATAGAACCAAGCACTACACAGGAAGGACTTGGAGTTGTCTCCTATGCAACCAACACATGGAAACCTTTGAGCACATGTTCTTTGAATGTTCCTATTCTTCGATTATCCTTCAAAGTGCTCTTGATTTGGGAAATTGGACTTCTATCCCACTCACTTGGGACACTCTCATTAGCTACCTCACCAATTACCAAGGCTCTAATTTGTTAAAGAACATTTTGAACCTCACAGTTGCCACTTGTTTCTACAAAGTCTGGGAAGCTAGAAATACAAAGATGCACAAGGGAACCACAACACTTGGCGCAGCGGTAAGCTTCGACCTGGGGTGAGCAGTAGACCCGGACATCCTGGGATCGAGTCCCGCCTGCCTCAAGTGTGAGAATTCTTTAATTCGAGTGGCCACGGACGGCCAGCGCAAGCTGGTGCGAAAGCCAAAAGGGTCGAGTCCGGCCTGGGGGGATTAGTCCGACCGCGGTTGGGAAACCCCACATTATCAAAAAAAAATGCACAAGGGTAATATCATTCCTCCTAGGTCCCTTGCTAAGGACACCATCAATCTTATTAAGTCCCGGATTTCTACTAGCAAAGCCTTCCTCAAAGCCACAAATTGTAACCACCTTTGTAATTGGTTGATAACACACTAGGTTGGTTGGGTTTTCTCCCTAGTATCCATTTTAACTGGAGGCTTCGGGAGAGCTTAAGGATTCGGGAGAGTATGGTGTAAGTTTTGGGCTTTGGGAAAGAGTCTATGAGGCTTCGGTCGAGCGATTATGAGGCTTCGGGCAAACATGGTGCAAGTTTTGGGCTTTGGCCGAGCGTGGTTTTGGGCGAGATGGTGGTTGTGTCCAAGTTTTGGCCTTCGGGCAAACAGGGTGCAAGTTTTGGGCTTCGGCCGAGCGACTATGAGGCTTCGGGCAAGCATGAGGCATGAGGCTTCGGTCTAACATGATGCAAGTTTTGGGCTTCAGCCGAGCGACTATGAGGTACGCTCGGGCGAGTATGAGGCTTCGGGCAAGCATGGTGCAAGTTTTGGACTACGGCCGAGCATGGTTTTGGGCGAGATGATGGTTGTGTCCAAGTTATGGCCTTCGGGCAAACATGGTGCAAGTTTTGGGCTTCAGCCGAGCGACTAGAGGCTTCGGGCGAGCATGAGGAATGAGGCTTCGGTCTAACATGGTGCAAGTTTTGGGCTTCAGCTGAGCGACTATGAGGTAAGCTCGGGCGAGTATGAGGCTTCGGGCAAGCATGGTGCAAGTTTTGGACTACGGCCGAGCATGGTTTTTGGGCGAGATGGTGGTTGTGTCCAAGTTATGGCCTCCGACGTACAAAGGTGGGAGGCTATATCTGTACTTTCATTAAGGCTCCATTTTGTAATCATTTCTGTATTAGGCTGTTAATTCAACTTGTTATGTTGGGTTCTCTTCCTTGTATCGTATCATCATCTACACATCTTAGATGATGCTACTATATTCTGGGGTATGCCCCTTAGCCATTGTTTTTGGTCCTTTATATACAAACAAATTTAGCAAAAAAAAAATAATTGGAATAAATTGAATAACTAATTTAAAGCCATAAAAGGTTCAATTAAAATAATAATTTAAGAAATTAGTTCATGACAGAAATTAAAACCAACAATCTTTGAAAAATCATCCTTAAAGAATTACACAAAATTGAAAGAATGAAGAAGAAGAAAAAACTCCAAGCAAAATTCTTCAAATTCTCCTCCCGATTCCTTGATCAGCCTCCAATTGTGTAGATTTATCCCCTCTTTCCACTTTTTTTCACTAATTTGTTTGTATATTGAGAAGAAAAAGAGATAAAACAATCACAAAGGGCATACCCCAGAAGTTTTAGGTGAACCACATGGGACAACCCCCAGCTTCCCAAGGCTAAACCAAGGAGCCGAAACCAAGCTACAAAACTAGCCCTTCACTGACCCCATAAGTCGAAACATTAACCAATCTGGAAGGAGGCACCATCCGAACCAGTCTGGACTGAAAACAACAAAGAACCAATCCGAACTGACCGCCAGCCGACACTCGAAGCAACCGAAGTTGAGAATGCTGAACCCTTGAATGAACTGCGAGCGCCATGAAGCCGAGACCAATGAACACTCACACCCCCCAGCTCCAAATCCGTGAGCCCCGAAGCCCGAACCTCTCAAGTCTGGACTACCGTACCGAAGAGGGAGCACCGAAGCCCGAAATCAGAAGACAGCAACCAGCGCTCTATCAAACGAAGCCCCCCTTGGAAGCCATTGAGGGGTCCCCAAGTCCCAAAACCAAAACCAGCGAACCCCCCTAGCCGGGCCACGTGACCGTCCCAAGAGATCGAGCCAGCCCGTCATTGACCCTAGAGCCGAACCCTACGGCTGAAGAGACCGAACTACCAGAGAAGCCGAACTACCATCGCAAACAGCAACGAGCATCCTCCTCTTTCCATTGCAGTAACCCTTATATACTTCTCATCTTACACCAAACTCCTTTTCCAAATCAACTAGTCAAATAACCTTCTTTAAAGCAAGTCAACCGTCCAGTCAACGCGCATCCCTGGTCAACTGAAATCCCGGCCCAGCACCCCGGCGCTGGGAAATGAACATGTTAGAATGCCCCGGCGCTGAGGTGCAGAAAGTTGCCATTATGCCCTTTTTCAACTCAAAATCTCCCAAGTGTTCCTACAGCTCCCAAATCTGCAATATAACAACTAAACACAGTAAAAACGAATCTAAATGCTTTGACAATACAATAAATTAAGCCCAAATATATCCAATTCATGGGTATATTACCCAATCATCAAATACCCCCTAAACTAAAATCATTGCTTGTCCTCAAGCAATCACAACACAACACAAAATAATACGAAAAACTAAACACCATGCAAATGCAAACTATCTACATGTTCTTAATTCCAGCAATCTAATAGCACATATTCATAGGCCTCAGAAAAATCACAAAAACATGCTAATACATCATGTTAAGGCTGGTCAATAATATTCCAATAATCAACGATTCTAAATCTGTTATTACTGATATCGTGAGTGTGTGTTCAACAACTATGCTAACCAATGAAAAGAAAAATATGAAAGATAATAAATTTCTTAATAGGCATCATACAGTGCAAAATCGAGAACTCATCAAATAAACTTGATTCGACTGAAATTAAACAATCACCAAGGTCCAGGGGTCAAAATGGAATACTTATGCTCTTTTTATACGGGGACTTTTTGCACTTTTCCCACTTTGTTATATTTTTTTTCCTTTTTTTTTTCTCTCATGACTATGCATTGTCTTATTCCCTTAGGCTTTTCAATGTTTCCTTAACGAACTTTCGACCAACGACTCCCAAGCCATTAAGACCTTAGGGCGCTAGGTGTAGAGACAATCCCCTCGGACTTACTTACTCAAATAACAAAGGCCACAAAACTAGACAAGCATGCCACGGTGTTTATTATATATATATATATATATATATATATATATATATATATATATTAGCTTATATACTCCAAATATTTTTCCCCCAAACTTGAGTTTATATCTAAATTTAGTCTTCACTAGCTATTCAAATTGTTCCTTCATTTCACTAGCATTCATCCTTTAGAACTCTATTATCTATCCATTTAACCTATCATAGCCAACATGGTCATTTTGCAAAAAATGTTGTGCTATCCTTATAATATCAGTGTCAAATAGATGAAGATTTAAATCATGTCAAGAAAATTATATCACTAGCTTAACAATCCTTACTAGACTTGTTTATACAATTTTAATTTCATCATTGGCCCCAAACATACATACTATCAAAGGCTAGAATTAACATGCAATCCTAAATGCAACATTTAACCAACAATAATAATTCAAAATATCCATAAACTATTAACAATAACAATCTACTGTGGTTCTGCTGTGGTTCTGCTGTTCATGGTTTGGATGTCCTGTTTTGGGTCTGTTATCTGCTGGGGTCTTTCGTTTCGTCTTGTGTTCCTGGTGGGTCTGTTATATGCTGTTGCTGGGTCAGGATTCTGGTCGTGGCTGCTGGTACTGCTTCTCGTCTGTGGGTTGGGTTGTGCTGCTGGGCTTTGTCTTTTTGGCTTGCTGGGATTTCCGGATTCTGCTGGGTGGCTGCTGGTCTCGCCTGTTGGGCTTGTGCCTGGGTCTTGGTTATTCATGGCTGTGTAGGTAGGGATTCGCTTGATGCAGTCGGCAGCACTGTGATGCTGGGTTCATTGGCAGTCCTGTGGATGTCTTTTGTGTTTGTGATGTTGTTCATGGGCTGGTCTCCTAGTTCGGTTGCTGTGGTTGCTGTGATGTGGTGCGGTTTTGGGATGGATTTGGGTCTGCTTTGGGTCTGCTTGGTTCCTGCTGTCTTTGCTGCCTTTACTTCCTTTCTGCTGCTGTGATATAGATCTGATGTTTCTTGGTTGCGGCCGGGCCTATAGGATGATGGCGCCGGGTGGCACTTTTGTGCTATATCCTTCTTGGCATGGCTGCTTCTTCTTGAGGCTGGGATTTCAAACTGTGCTTCTTGGTTTGCTATGTTAATAATTGCTGCAGCTGAGTTTTCTCTGCAACGGAAGTCTGCAGCAAAGCTGCTGCTGTTTTTGGACTGGGTTTTTGTTGTACTGAATTTTGGTTTGGATGCCTGTTAAAACTGCTGCTGTCAGTGGATGACCGATGAAATCAGTGGTGGCTTTGAGCTGTTGTGTGACGCTGCTGCTGTTTGTCGCTGCTGCTCAAGCTTTCTCGGTAGCTGTCTAAGCTGCTGTTTGTTGGCATGTGGTTTGGGTGTCGTCCTAGCCTGTTGGGCTAATTTTCTGCTATTTGGAGTAGCTGGTGCTGGTTTCTTATAATTGAGGCCTTTTGTTGCTTCTTATTGGGTAGCTGCTTTTGGGATCTGCTGCTTTGGCAGTTGGAGTCAGCTCCTCATGTTGTTAGGTGGTTTGGCAGCAGATCTCATGGGTTTGCTGGTTTGGCAGTCCTTGGTGGGTTAGCTCTTGCTCGACAAATGGTCTTGTGGCTGCTGATGCATTTTCTCGGTAAGTGATCTTGGGGCCTCATGTGATGGACTGTTTCTGCTCGTCATATGGCTGCTGTGTTCTTGGGGCCTCATGTGATGTTGTCTTCTAGGCAGCTGCTGTTGCATCTTCTCGGCAGTTGTTCTTTGGAATTTCTGCTTCTTAGGAATTGTAGCTTCTCGGCAGCTCTTGGGGTGAGAGGTTGGGCGGTTGTGTGCTTTGAGCTGTGTGCTGCTAGTTTCGCGCGTTTGGGCTATTTTTCTATCTTGGTTGTTGGCTCCTCGTCAAGTTGGTTCTCTATCTGTTCTCTAAAAATTGTTGATTGTTATTGTTTGCTTTGTTCCTTGTTGCATCTTTTTGCTTGGATCTAGTTTGGTTTATTTCAGCCATCATAGGGCCTGTCTTATGATGGCTATGGTATACTGCTTGGGGTTTGTCCCATTTACTTTGTACTTATTCTTTCTTTTATTTCAGTCTAATTTTAGCAAAAAAAAAAAAAAAACATGCAACACGAAATTAACTACCCCCAAACTTATCTAGAGCAATGTCCTCATGTGAAAAAATAAAACAAAATAAAATAGAGGACTTCCCTGATGAGCTTATTCCTCGGGTGGAGCATCATCATCCTCGCTCATCTCTAGATCGGAAGGGGGAAACACATGCAGAATAGGAACAGTGGGGAACTGGCTGAGATTAACAACCGGGAATAGCTGGGCGTTCATGGCATTCGGGGCTGCAAACTGGTCGACTAAGTACTTATAAATGACATCCTGGCATTCCGACAGGCGAACATTCTGAGCTTCAAGATTGTAAAACCATCCGTCTATTTCATGCTGGACTGCTTCTGGAACCACACCACGGTGAGCTGCGGAGGAAGGGCCATAAATAGGTGGAGCTTGAGGTGATGGAGCTTGAGAAGCTTCAACTTGGAGAATTATGAAACCCAATCCCCTAGGGTGGTTTACCCCACCTGTCCACACTTTATACCTACTTATTAACTTATGGTCCAAAACTGGCATAGGCGTTTGAATAATCTCGTCTGACTTCCATTTCACTCCAAACTTGGCACATAAAACACAAATTAACAATGGATGGGGTAAACCTCCTGTGGTTCCTCCTCGTGATGCTCTGAGAATAGACTGCTGGATAAGGTGGCCAACATCAATTTTTTGGCCTTGAATAATTGAATATAGCAAAACAGCCCTCTCTTTGGTGACGTGGCTCACATGTGTGAATGACATGAGTTTAGCGTAAATGAAGGCATACCACGCCTTTCCATATAGACTGAGGTTGGAGAGTGGAAAGGTCATGCTGCCACGTTCATGCAATGTCCATGTGGTGCCCGGTTGACAAAGCTCGCGAATTATCTTCTCATAGTACGGCCCATCACTCACAAGACTTGCATACTCATCGTTCAGTCCTTCTAATGGTAGTTGATAGCACCCGTTTATGTCTTCATCGCCAATTTCAACAGTTTTTCCCCTCACAAACACCCCATAGTGGAAATGCTCGTGCACATTGGCGTAGAATTCTTTGACAACTGCGATCATGGTCGAATCGGGCTGTTCGGTGAGGTGGAACCAATTCCTCTCAATTATCATAACTGCCAAGTCGTCATCCTTTGATTGATCGGGTCTAAAACCGCGTTCTGGGACTAGTGAGCGGGTAGCCATGCGGTTATAGCGTTCCTGAGCCACGACACTGACAAAATGTCAGCTGTCGAATTTTGGAGGTGGAGTCGAAGTGGTCCCTGAACCTTCACCATGTTGACGCTTGGAAGCCATGTAAAAAAAATTCTGCAAGTAAAAACATACTCATGTATTAGAATTGGGCATAACTCGAATATGTATACCTAGACCCCGAACACTACCCCCAAACTTCAAGTTATATGCACGTGGAGTACATGGTTGGGGGTGTGTCACAACACATTGAACTGATCGGATACAGTTACCATGCGAATGTTGCAATTTGCAAAGAGGCACACTATGTAGAAACATATTATGACAAATAACTGCAACATTCGGTACATGTAACTATATAGGCTAAACGTTTGAGGATTTTCAATCATGTATATGCAAGTCCGACAAAATATTAGTCCCATTCCCCATACTAATGATATTTCCGTGGTCCGACAGTATTGGGATGGTTAGAATGCCAGTGTAGTCAATGTGTGTCTATGGTTATGAGTGTGAACATTGGGTCAGATAAAACATCAAACACTTTGTGGGAAGTTCACACTTTGCTTTGAACACTTCCAATTGTCTAGTAATTTACATCCCTACATTCAATCTCCTTATATGCATGCAATCCCAAACAAACGTTATGGACAGACATGCAATATGGGATAATCAAAATCATAGTAATGAGAATTGGCACTATAGATGTAGGAGAATGAAAATCCAAACAAATTGGGACTTACCATTCACACAATTACAAAGTGTGATTCCACATTAATCTAACTGTAATTCAGTACATACCTCTGAAGAAGGACGTGATCGTCGAAAATTACTAAACACGGTGATCGAAAATAAACGAGATTTGAAAGTGTGTACAAAATTATGTAGATGTCAACTATTCAAGTTCCAATTACCGGGTGCAAGTTTTAGAGACGTGTGAGAGAATGTTAGAAGACGTGAGAGGGTAATTGAAAGGAAGAGAGGTGTAACCGTTCAACATTTGAGGTTATGTAGGAGTCTGATTTTAAACCGCAACGCCGGGGCGCTGGGTTTCATGCTGTTTAGAGCGCCGGGGCGTTGGGCATCAGTATTTGGTGACACGCCTCAGCGCCGGGGCGCTGGCTATAGTACTCTTCAGAGCGCCGAGGCGCTGGTATGCAGAGTCTGGACCGAGCTTCAGCGTCGGGGCGCTGGAAAATATATGTGATGGAGCGTCGGGGCATTGTATCTGTATTGTAACTACTGTGCTTCAGCGCCGGGGCGTTGTGATCCTTTATATGGGGAGCGCCGAGGCGCTGGTCATGCTCTGACTCTGACCAATTGCTGTGCATTTTTCCTAGAACAATGAATGCAAGAATATTGTTAATCAAGCTTGTCTATCAAATTAAAATAACATTAGCTAAATTGAGATAGTAACTAATATAACTGAATTAAATTAAAATAAAGTAACATCCTGTGGGTTGCCTCCCTATAGCGCTTGGTTTAAAGTCGTCAGCCAGACTTTCCTTTGATCTTTAGAAGGTCACTGGGTCGGAGAGGTATATGACCGTAGATTGTCGATCGATGGGTCCACTCCAGTAGTGTTTAAGTCGTTGATCGTTCACCTTGAATGTGCTTTTTGAATTCGGTTCCTCGACTTCGATATTACCGTGTGGTGCAATAGATACAACTTTGAAAGGTCTTGACCAACGAGATTTCAGTTTTTTAGGGAATAAACGCAATCGAGAGTTGAAAAGCAAGACTTGTTGTCCTAGTTAAAATGTTCGATCAAGAATTTTCTTATCGTGCGAAGCTTTGACTTTCTCCTTGTAGAGTTTTGCGTTCTCATAGGCATTGAACCGAAATTCATCCATCTTGTTTAACTGTAGTAACCTTTTCTCACTAGCTGCTTGTAGATCAAAATTAAATTTCCGAATGGCCCAGTGTGCACTTCTAGTTCAACCGGGAGATGACACGCCTTTTCGTAGACCATTCGATAAGGTGACATACCGATCGGATTCTTATATGCTGTTCGATATGGCCATAGAGCATCGTCAAGACGCAATGACCAATCTTTTCGTGACAGATTGACAACCATTTCTAGAATTCGCTTGACCTCCCTATTCGAGACCTCTGCTTGACCATTGGTTTGGGGATGATACGCGGCTGCAATTTTATGACAAACCCCATACTTTACAAGCAATTTCGTGAACTACTTATTACAGAAATGAGTTCCCTCATCACTTATTATTGCCCTCGGCATCCCAAATTCGTGTGAAGATGTTTTTCTTTAAAAATCGGAGAACGACGTTGGCATCATTTGTGGGTAACGATGCGGCTTCTACCCATTTTGAAACGTAATCTATCGCCAACAGAATGTACTGATTATTAAAGGAAGATGGGAAAGGTCCCATAAAGTCGATTTCCCACACGTCGAACAGTTCAACCTCCAAAATTGTGTTGAGTGGCATTTCATTACGCTTAGAGATATTACCTACGCGTTGGCACCGATCACACTTCAGTACATAGAGATACGCATCCTTGAATAGAGAAGGCCAGAAAAATCCTGATTGTAACACCTTGGCCACTGTTCGATCACCGAAATAATGGCCTCCATAATCCGATGAATGATAATGGCCTAGTATGCTGTCCATCTCTTCATGTGGCACACAACGTCTAATCATTTGATCCGCGCATTCCTTAAACAGAAATGGTTCGTCCCAATAGTATTGCTTCACGTCGTGGAGGAAATTCTTACGTTACTGTGAGTTCAAATCCGGGGGTAACACTTTAGCAACCACGTAATTCACATAATCAGCATACCAAGGCAATATTGTGGTTACTCGGAGAAGTTGTTCATCCAGATATTTCTCATTAATCATTACGTTGTCTTTCTTCAGTACCTACACATTTTCCAACCGAGAAAGATGATTCGCCACCTGATTTTTGGTGCCTTTTCTATCCCGGATCTCCAAATCAAACTCTTGCAGCAACAATACCCACCATATTAACCTCAGTTTAGCGTCCTTCTTCTCAATCAAATACTTAATGGCAGAATGATCAGTATAAACGATTACCTTGGTACCAATGAAATATGCTCTGAATTTGTCGAAGGCAAACACAACTGCAAGTAATTCTTTTTTGGTGGTTGTGTAGTTCAACTGGGCATCCGTCAACGTTTTGCTGGAATAGTAGATTGTGTGAAAAATCTTGTCGTGACGTTGTCCCAATACTGCTCCTACTGCGTAGTCACTGGCGTCACACATCAATTCGAACGGTAAAGACCAATCGGGCGCCACAATAATTGGAGCTGAGACCAATTTCCTCTTTAATACTTTAAAAGCCTTGATACATGACTGATCCATCTTGAAAGGCACGTCTTTCTCCAATAGGGAACATAAGGATTTTGAAATTTGTGAGAAATCTTTAATGAAGCGTCTATAAACCCGCATGTCCCAAGAAGCTTCGGAATCCCTTCACAGATGATGGAGGAGGTAATTTCTCAATTGTCTCAATCTTCGCTTTATCCACCTCTAACCCTGCTGCAAAAACCTTATGCCCCAAAATAATCCCTTCTTTCACCACAAAGTGACATTTTTCCCAGTTAATAACCTGATTAGTCTCCACACATCGCTTCAACACTAAAATCAGAATTTTCAAACATAAATCAAAGCTATCACCGAACACAGAAAAGTGATCCATAAATACCTCAAAATTCTGTTCGACCATATCGGATAAGATCGCCATCATGCACCGTTGAAAGGTTGTCGGTGCATTACATAACCCAAAAGACATGCGCCAGAATGCAAACGTACCGTATGGGCATGTGAATGTAGTTTTCTCTTGATCCTCCGGTGCTATGGCAATTTGATTATACCCAAAATATACATCCAAAAGACAGTAGAACTGATGTCCCGCTAGCCTATCCAACATCTGATCAATGAACGACAAAGGGAAGTAATCCTTGCGTGTGGCTTTATTCAGCTTGCGGTAGTCCATACATACTCTCCATCCTGTAACTGTTCTAGTAGGGATGAGATCATTAGCTTCATTCTTCACCACTGTCATACCCCCTTTCTTTGGTACGCACTGTACAGGGCTCACCCATGAACTATCCGAGATTGCATAAATAATGCCGACATCCAACCATTTTATGATCTCCCTTTTCACTACATCCTTCATAATGGGGTTTAGCCTTCTTTGCATCTCAATGGTTGGTTTTCCCCCTCTTCCATTAAAATCTTATGCATACAATATGATGGACTAATTCCCTTAATATCCGCTATAGTCCACCCAATTGCTGTTTTGAACTCCCGCAGCACCCTTAGCAGTTTCTCCTTTTGCGTGTCAGTTAACTCCGAAACAATAACTGGTAAGGTAGCATCTTTTCCCAAGTAGGCATACTGTAGATGGGATGGTAGCGGTTTTAGTTCCAACACCGGTGGCTCTTCTATCTAGGGTTTGAACTTTTTACCTTTCGTTTCAGGCCTATCAAGGGTGTCGAATGATTGATTGCTTTTCCGGAAGACAGATGATGTATCTAACCATTTGGCATACTCAGTGTCCTCTTCAATGCCGCAGTCATCTGTCCCGAGCAAAATGGATTCAAGCGGGTCCTCCGAATAATTTTAACTGAGCTTGTGATTAACCAATTCCTCCATGATATCCAACCACAGACACTCACCTTTTTCTTTCGGATAAGACACTGACTTGAATACATTAAAGGTGACCTGTTGATCTTCAACTTGCATTGTCAATTCTCCTTTTTTCACATCAATCAAAGTTCTTCTCGTTGCTAAGAATGGTCCCCCGAGAATAATTGGGATTTCGCTATCTACTTCACAGTCCAAGATAAAGAAATTCGCGGGGAAGATGAATTTATCCACTTTAACTAAAACATCCTCAACAATACCTCGTGGATATGTAACCGATCGATCCGCCAACTGCAAACTGATATTTGTCGGTCGTGGAGCCTGAAGTCCAAACTGGCTGTAGACGAACAATTGCATCAAATTTATATTGGCCCCCAAATCACACAATGCTCGTCCCGAAAACTAATTTCCAATTTCACATGGTATATTAAAGCTACCTGGATCATTAAGCTTCGGTGGGAACTTATTCTGAATGATCGTACTGCATTCTTCAGTCAATGCTACTGTCTCGAAACTCACTCAATTTCCACTTTCTTGATAAAACCTCCTTCATAAACTTAGCGTAACTCGGCATTTGTTCCAAGGCTTCGGCAAAGGGGATGTTGATATGCAGTTTTTTGAAAATATCCAAGAATCGTGAAAACTACTTATCCAACTTGGATTTCTGAAACCTCTGCGGATACGGTATGGGAGGCATTGTGATGGTTGCTTCTGGTTCTTTCTTCTCTAAGGTCTCCTCTTGATGTTTTCTGGTGTCCACAACTTCCTCTATTTCACTTGTTGCGTTGTCCCTCTTTTCCCTATCCTTGACTGTCTCTTGCAAATCCTTTCCACTTCGTAGAGTTACAGCCTTACAATGCTCATCTCTACCCGGATTTTTCTCTGTGTCACTAGGAAGTGTTCCAAGTGGTCGGTTATTCAGTGCATGTGATATCTGTCCCACTTGATTTTCCAGATTCTTTATCAACGCACCTTGGCTTTTCATATTCAGCTCTAGTTAATTCAATACTTTGTCTTGTTCCTCGTTCTTTTTCTCAGAAGCTCTAATAAATTTATCCAAGGCTTCTTCCCAACTTGCTTTCCTCTCTTGTTGTTGTTGAGTCTGATTTTTAAATTCGGATGTGTTTTGCTGTCTAGGCGCTTGAGCTTGAGCTTAATTTGTTACTCCACGAAAATCCCAGATGATTTCTCCAACTCGGATTATATGCTTTTTGATTTGGATAAGGTTGAGTAGATCAATTATAACTCCCTACAAACTGTGTTGATTCAGAATTTATGGCACATTGATCCGTAGCATGACCCCCAACACATAATTCACAAACCATTGCTACATGTTGTGTGGATGGTGGACGCCATGTTTCCATTTGCTTAGCTATGGCGACCACTTGTGCTGCTAACGATGTCATTGCATCTACGTCAAACTTTCCGTGTGTTTTCAGAGGGTTAGACATAGTCATGGGCCACTGATGGTTGTTGGTGGCCATTGTCTCTAACAGTTGATAAGCCTCATCAAAACTCTTAGACATGATCGCTCCCCCTGCTGCTGCATCAATACTATCCCTCGTGGTCACGTGCAAACCATCACCCAATATCTCCAACTGCATCCACTGCGGAATTCTGTGATGTGGGCACTTACGGAGCATATCCTTAAATCTTTCCTATGCCTCATATAACGATTTTGAATCAAACTGTGCGAAGGTGTGAATATCATTCCGTAATTTTGCCTACTTCGCGGGTGGGAAAAACTTAGCTAGAAATTTTTGAGCTAAGTCGTCCCACGTGGTGATTGAACGAGGAGGCAAAGAATGTAGCCAACTTCGCGCTTCATCCTAATGTATCGAATGTAGCATCTTTCGATACATTGTTGAATTTGAAGGTGTCGCAAACTTCCAAGAAACTGAAGATATACTCATTAGGATCATCTATCGAACTACCCCCAAACTGACATGTATTCTGTAGCATCTGAATTGTTTCCAATTTGATCTTGAAACTATTTGCATTGATTGCCGGCCTCCTAATACTCGACTGTATATCCGTAACATTCGACATGGCATAGTCCCTAAGCGATTTTTGGTCGTTCCCTGCCATGTTCACTGGAATTTCTTGTTCTGCCAGTTCTTCTTCCACAGGTGACACTGCACTAATCGACTGCAATTTTCGAAACTTCCTTTCAATATCGTCTGTATAAGGAAAAAGTTCCTTTTTTGCCCTTAATCTAGTGTGCATACACACGCAAAGAATTCCTGCAAATACAAGAAGAAAAATAAGTAACGTTTAAATTAAGACCGAATTGATTATAACTAATATGGAATTAATACTAATAATGAATTCCCCAGCAACGGTGCCAAAAACTTGTTGGTTGATTTCACGATCAAAGCAAACGTGCAAGTATACACGGTCAACAAGTAATAGAGTGATAAGATAGAGTGTCGATCCCACAGAGAATTCTAATTAATAAATTCCAACTACTAGCACTATATCAATTCAATTTTATTTAAACAGTCATAAATTGTGATTTTTCGAATGAGGAAAACTAAATTAACAATTGGAAGAGATTAGTCTAAAAGAAAGCAAATAAATAAAACTAAAACTTGATTGAATTCAGATAAATACGGATTAAGACTCCAATATCCCCAATTATGAACTATAAATCAATTGTCCCAATTATCCCAATTATTATGCCTACTAAATTGTTAACAGGAATTCTCATGTGTCAAAAGTCCTTTTCTAAGTGATCAATTGCCTTCTATTTAATCCAGATTAATCTTGCTATATTCCTATTCAAAAAAATTGAATTAAACTCTTTTCAATCCCAATTCCTTATATGTTACATACGGTGAACAGATATTTCCATTCAATTCATAAACCTAATTATTCACTTTGCAAATAACTAAGTCACATGTCATCATGCCCAGTTCTAACCCTAGAATTCCTCTTTCAATTCCTTCTAGAGTAACAAGGTAATTATTGGCCAGATAATTAATCAATCAGCACAAGGCAAGATGAACAATTCACTTCAACATAAATAATTGGAATAAATTAAATAACTAATTTAAAGCCATAAAGGTTCAATTGAAATCTTAATTTAAGAAATTAGTTCATGAGGGAAATTAAAACTAACAATCTTTGAAAAAATCATCCGTAAAGAATTACACAAAATTGAAAGAATGAAGAAAACAAGAAAAAACTCCAAGCAAAATTCTTCAAATTCTCCTCCCGACTCCTTGATCAGCCTCCAATTGTGTAGATTCATCCCCTCTTTCCATTTCAGTAACACTTATATACTTCTCATCTTATACCAAACTCCTTTTCCAAATCAACTAGTCAAAAGCAAGTTAACCGTCCAGTCAACGCGCGTCCCTGGTCAACTAAAATCCCGGCCAAGCACCCCGGCGCTGGGAAATGAATGTGTTAGAGCGCCCCGGCACTGAGGTGCAGAAAGTTGCCATTATGCCCTTTTTCAACTCAAAATCTCCCAAGTGTTCCTACAGCTCCCAAATCTGCAATATAATAACTAAACACAGTAAAAATGAATCTAAATGCTTTGAGAATATAATAAATTAAGCCCAAATATATCCAATTCATGGGTATATTACCCAATCATCAATAGTTTCCTTTGATGCTATTTTAGGAATCTACTGGTTAACTATTAGGCATACTAAAATTGATTATTTTCGTAAGGTTGTTAGTTTTCATATTCCTAACCAACCTATTATGCGAATTCAAGCAACCAAACCACTAAAGTCAATCACTGTCATATCAAACCATAAAGCCATTCGTTTATTGAAAAACGGATGTCAAGCTTCCTTAGCCCATGTCATGGACTTGAACAAAAATACGTCATGTTTGAATAATATTTCTGTTGTTAATGAATTTCCTGACGTATTTCCTAAAGAACTTCCTAGCCTACCCCAAGAGTGTGAAGTCGAATTTTTTATTAACATTGAACCCGGTACAAAACCCATTTCCAAAACCTCATGTCGAATGGCTCCTATTGAACTACAGGAGTTGTTACCCGAGCCTCTATTTGGTGACTTCCTTTGTGGAATACACCGAAGCCAGACTCTCTATAGGGGATGCCATATTCGTGCGGTGGTAAACTAATAGGTGCCATTGTGACGTGCTACCCAAGACTCGCTCTCTCTTCTCTCTAGACTTGCTCTCTCTTCTCTCTAATTTTTTAGTCTAGCTTTGTTCCCTCCGTCCCTTCCTGTTTTCCCCGTTTTTTTTCTGTTTCTTTCTTTCCTTTATAGTCTCCCGCCCATCCTCACCTTCCTTCTCTATCCATACCAAACTTTTCTGTTTACCCATTCCGGTTTCTGGTATCTTTCTTCTCCCTTTCTCAACTTCCCTTTCCCTCCCTTCCGGCCTCCTCTTCTCTACCATCTAACCTCATCCTCCTCTCCGCCAGCTCAATCGTTTGCCTTACCCTCGTTTTCGTGCTCATGGTCGATCATCCTCATCTCTCCGCTGGGAACTCGGAGAGTAGCCCATCTCGGGATTTGCTGGCAAAGTATGGTGTTTCCATTCCAAACTCTCCTTTAGCCTCTATCGTCGCTATGGAGGAATCTGAGCCTATCCCCTCGAATGCTTCTATCAGTTCTGATGAATCTACGGCCTTTGCTGCTCAGTTGGAGGAGTCCCTTGGTCCTGCCACCACCTTGGCAGCCCAAGATATCTTTAAAGCAGTTCATAACTTCACTAAGAATGACCGTGAAGAAGCCCTTGCTGAAAGAAGGAAGAATGCAAAGCTGATGGACTATATCTCTGCTCTGGGCCTTCCTCTTCAAGATGTTAACAACCTCTCATCTATTGGGACATCTGCTGCATTAGCTAATGCTCGCAAGGTGTTCGATTCTTGTCCTGTATTTGGGCGGTGTTCTTCCTCGGCAGCTATCTCCCTCCCTCTGGCTCCCCCCGCTGGTTCCGGGAGTCCTCTGGCTCCTGATTCTGTTCTCCCTCACTCATCTACCCAGGCTAATGTTGCTGGCTTGCCCCCCCCCCCCAAAGTCCTGGAGTTCGGTAGTTACTAATTCAGTTAATGATAAGAACTTGGGTTTGAGTTTCTTTCCCCCCTTGCCGTCTGAAGGGAGTGTTACGGTTAAACCCCCAGTGGAAATCCTTCAGCTTGGACTTAATAAATGGTCATCTAGCCTTGTTGGTCATTGGTCATTTTATTCACTCGAAGCTGCCGTTCAAGCTAGTTGAATCTTCTGCTAAAAAATTATGGGGACACATGGGACTGTCAAAAGTTTATCTTCATGATAAGGGGTACTTCTTATTCAAATTTGATTCGGTGTTAGAAAGAGACAATGTCTTAGCCTCGGGTCCATGGTATATAGCGTCCAAGCTTCTTTGCTTACAGCCGTGGCAGGAAGGGGTTAATTTCAGTTTAACCGACAGTAGCAAAGTTCCGATATGGGTAAAGTTCAGTAATATCCCCCTCTCTTATTGGACCAAGGAAGGTCTAAGTTACCTGGCAAGTGCAGTTGTTCGGCCCTTATTTGCAGACAACATGACTTCAAAGTTGAAGCCTATGAGCTTTGCCCGAATCTGTATTTAGATGGACGCTTTGTCCACATTTCCTGCCACTATCAATGATGTTGTTTTTGACGGAAATGCAATGGTTAAAGAAACTGCAGCCGTGAAAGTGGAGTATTGGAGCAGGCCCCCCTCTTGTTCTAAATGTAATTGTTTTGGACATACCCTTCTCAAATGCCCGAAGACTAATTTTCAGTGGGTTCCCAAGTCCTCCCCGGTTCCTTGTGAGGCCCCTTGTTCCTCTATTCTTAGCACAACTAAGGCCTCTTCTTCTCTTGAACCCGAGGTTTCATGGACGGTCGTTTCCAAAGGACTTAAAAGCCCTTCTTTTCCCCTTCCAGCCCCCAGTCTCTTTTACTAACGCCTTCTCCCCTATTGCTCCTCCCCTTAGTGGTGAGCCTGACTCTCCTATCCCCCCTAACCCTTTACTAGATAAGCTCAAGCAAGTTGATGAGAAGGAATGCAGGGACCTGAAGCATAAGACTAGGCCTGGGAAGGAGCCTCTTCAGAATTCTAAGAAGAGGAACAAAGGTCCAAGGGGTCTTCCCCTTCTAGACTAATCATTTTCCCCATATTATGACATTTTTTTGCTCATATAATGTCAGGGGTTTAAATAAAAAACCAAAGCAGGCTTTTGTTCGCAACTTTTTGTTAGACAACCATATCTCTTTTGTGGGTCTCATCGAGACCAGAATAAAAGCTCCAAATGCTTCCAGAATATCGCGGGCTATCTGCCGTAACTGGGTTTGGGTCTTTAACTATGACTACCACCCGAATGGCCGAATTTTGGTGGGCTGGGATCCTTCTATTTGGAGAGTGGATATTCTGTTTCAATCTGCCCAAGTATCCCATTTCAAGCTCATCCCTCTTTATGGCAATTACCCAATCTTTGCTTCTATAGTCTATGGCCAGCACTCTATAGTGGAACGTCGGCAGTTGTGGACTGACCTGACTTCCTTGTCCTCTCCGGACACTTAGTGTATTCTTGGGGACTTCAACACCAACAAGAGTGTTTCTGAATCGGAAGGTGGTGATTCTTCTTGGGACGCTGGTATGACTGACTTTAACGAATGCTTAGACACTCTTGGTGTTGATGATATCCGTGCTATTGGGCCTCTGCACACATGGTGGAATTGTCAGATTGCTAATCCTATTCATAGGAAGCTGGATAGAGCAATGGGTAACAGCTCTTGGTTCAATGCAATGCCTGATTCCCTAGTCTCTTATGGTCCTCGTGGTCTTTCCGATCACTGTCCAGTCTTACTTAATACTGGTCTGCTTCTTCGAAAGTCAAGAAGCCATTCCAATTCTTTAACTTCATGCTGGAGTTGAAGGGTTTGAGCTGCTCTCTTGGATTGTTGGAATTACAGAATTCGTGGCAACCCCTTTTTCACCTTTAATGAAAAACTTCGAAGAGTCAAGGGTGCCCTTAAAACCTTGAACTCTTCTAATGGCAATTTATCGAGCAATGTTAGTACTCTGCAGTTCAGCTGTCCACCGTTCAGCAATCTCTCATGCCGATCCCTTAAACCCTCATCTGCTAGCCCTAGAAGAATACTGCTCTCAGTCCTTATGGAAAGCATTGGCTCTTGAAGAATCTCTCTTGCTCCAGAAATCCCGAGCCACTTGGCTTGCCCAGGGCGATAAAAACTCTAAATTTTTTGCCAATGTTATCAAGAGTAATTGAACCACAACAAAATTCTCTCAATCTACAACAGCTCTGGTGTTCTTATTGAGGATCAGCTGGGTATTCAGCAAGTGGCGGTGGACTACTTCCAGGATCTCCTAGGGTCCTCTCCTCCTATCTATTCTGGCCGTGATGAGCTCCAAAACTTCGTTACAAAGCGGATCACTCCTGCTCAGGCAGCAGCCTTAACTACTCCAATTCTTGATTCCGAAATCCTTGCAGTCCTTCAGTCCATGAAAAAGAATAAAAGTCCTGGCCCTGACGGTTTCAATGTTAATTTCTTTCTCCATTGCTGGGACACTATAGGCCATGATTTCACTGCTGCTGTCCATTTTTTCTTCATCTCTGGACACCTTCCGTGTGGAGTAAATGCTACAGCTATTGCCTTGATTCCGAAGACGAATAATCCATCCATTATGTCAGACTTTAGACCTATTTCTTGCTGCAACACAATCTACAAAGGCATAGCGAAGATTCTTGCTAATAGGCTCAAATCTGTCCTTCCTTCCCTTATTGACCATGCTCAGGCTGCCTTCATCTCGGGGAGAAGCATTAGTGACAATATCCTCCTTGCTCAGGAGTTTTTCAGGAATTACCACAGACTTTCTGGTCCTGCTCAGTGTGCTCTTAAAATTGATATTCGGAAAGCCTTCGACACAGTTGACTGGAGTTTTCTTTTGGATTTGTTGGGTCTCCTTCAATTTCCCCCTATTTTCATCAGCTGGATTAAAGAGTGCATCACTTCGACTATGTTTTCTATCAAAGTCAATGGAGGTCTCGCTGGCTACTTTAAAGGAGCAAGGGGTCTTAGGCAAGGGGATCCCCTGTCTCCTTACTTATTCGTTCTAGCTATGGAAGCTTTCTCCATGATTCTAAACAAGGAAACTTTGTTACCTAATTTCAAGTTTCATTGGAAAACAGAAGCGTGCAATATTTCCCATGTATGCTTCGCCGATGATATTCTCATCTTTTGCCATGGTGATATGGCCTCTGTTTCCATTATTCACTCGTGCATTCAATCCTTTTCTATGTTTTCTGGCCTAATTCCTAATGCTCGTAAAAGTCTGTGTTTCCTTGCCAATGTCCCTAATGATGTTAAGTTAAGGATTAACTCGTTGCTGGGTATTCCTTTTGGAGTTTTACCAATTAGATTTCTCGGGGTCCCTCTTATTTCCTCTAAACTCTCCTACTCCGACTATCAACCCTTGATTCAAAGAATTACTGCCAAAGTCTCCGCTTGGTCATCCCGCTTCCTCTCTTATTCTGGTAGAGTTCAGCTGATTAAATCAGTGCTCTTTGCAATTCAGTCTTTCTGGGCCTCCCATTTTATTCTTCCTAAATCAGTCCTAAGAGCCATCCAATCTATCATGTGTAGATTTCTTTGGAAGGGTTCTTCTCTCCTTCGACATGGTACTAAAGTCTCTTGGAGGGATCTGTCCCTTCCCCTTTGTGAAGGTGGTCTCGCGATAAAGAACCTTACTGATTGGAACACAGTTGTCATTATTCTCCAACTTTTCAAGGTCATTTCCCCATCCTCCCCCTCATTATGGGCTTATTGGGCCAAATCTACAGTGATATCTAGGACTAATTTCTGGTATATCTCGAACCCCCTGGACTGTTCATGGATTTGGCGTAAGATCCTTAAACTTCGTTCCATAGCTCTCCCTTTCCTTACCTATAGAGTTGGGAATGGAAATCTCTTCAGTCTCTGGTTTGACCCGTGGTTGAATGGGCAACCCTTAAACCCCTCTCCATCCCTGCTCTCCAACTCCATAATACCTGTCAATGCTCGAATTTCTGATATCATCTCCATGGGAGCTTGGGCTTTGCCTTCCAGTAACCATCATGATGTGCAACAATTCCGTACCTTGCTCTCATCTCTTCCTAATCCTTCTGATGCTGAGGACTTGATTCTTTGGGACAACCGGGCGGTGAAATATGTCAAAGCATCCACTATTTGGGAATCTATTCGCTTACGTGCTCCGAAAGTCCCATGGGCTAATTTTCTATGGTTTCCCCTCCATATCCCCTGATTCTCCTTTACCCTGTGGCTTGCTCTTCGGCATAGATTACCTACAAATGATAGGTTCTCTGCTTACCATAGCTTCCGACCTAAGAATTGCCCTTTCTGTGAAAATCATGTTGAGACCTTCTATCATTTGTTCTTTGATTGTCCCTACTCTACTTCAGTTCCCTCTTATGTTCTTACCTTTGGTGTCTGGGCTAATGCTCCAAGGAGCTGGGATAGTCTGGTGGATTATATCATTCATTTTAAAGGAAATACAATTCGGTCTGATATCTTAAAGCTGGTCTTTTCCACCACAGTTTATAAACTTTGGGCAGCTAGGAACTCAATTGTTCATAAAAATGCAAAATTGCCTATGAATGTTTTGGTGAGGGAGATTATAAATATCACTAAGTCAAGGCTATCTTCTTCTTCCAAATTTCTCAAGGCTGCGCAGAGTAGACCTGACCTTAGTATTTGGATGTGATGCGTGCTATTGGTGCGATTCTCCTCCTTTGATGGTAATAGGTCTGGTCTAGGCTTGGCTGGTAAGGCTCAGCAATGGTTGTCTCATGGTTCAGATTTGGTCTTTCTGCATTCTAGGCCCGCTGGTAAAGCTGCTCGGCTACTGCAAACTCCGGGGGGAGAGCTTCGGTTTCATACTAGCCCATTTCTTGTTAGGAGATGGTTGGGTGGTCGAAGTCTAATGGTTGCTGCTATAGGGTTTTGGAAAAGTTCAATTTAGGTCGGTCTGACCATTGCGGGGGCTGCAGTCTGGTGAGGTACAGTCTGGTGTCGGTTGGTTTAGTTTGTTCTGGTTAGTGTGCTCCGTTTCTTCCGGGCGTGGTGTAGCAACTTTGTGGCTGGGCAAGGTTGGCTAGGTGCATGGGTCATGCTTAGTTTCGGCAACCTTCTTTTGTCTTTATTTCTTGATCATTTGTTGCTGGTCTCAGTTGTATGGTTGTTTAGGTTTTTTTCCTGCTCATTTTATATGCTTTGTATCCGAATATGCTCCTTGCTCTATCTATTAGCTCGGTTGTTGTCTTTAGTAGGCCATTTAGGGGGCTGTCCCTAATGGTTCTTTTCTAGTGTTTCTGGGGTATGCCCCTGTGCGATTGTGATATCTCCTTTTCTTTTTTATAAACAAACAAACTTAGCGAAAAAAATGTGAGAAGAGCTTCCAAGAACTCATGAGGAGACTCATTTTGTAACATTCCAGAATTTTAATTGTTATATTAAATATTTATTGAATTATTTATGTATTTAATGGATGTGTTTATTGTTGAATAAATAATTGTTCAAATTTGATTTGATGTGGTTAATTATTTGTTAAGTAAATAATTAAGAAAATTAATTATTATTTGCTAATTTAATTTAATTATTAAGTTAGAGAGTTTTGATTAATTGAATTACTATTCTTTTTATTGGAATTGTAATTAAAAAAGATGTGTTAGTTGATTAAATAAAGTTATAATTATATAGAAAATTATAATTTTGTGATACTGATTTATGTGTTAAAGTGATTTGATAAATTGTTTTTAGAATTAATTTAATTATGTTAATGTGTGATCTACCTTTTATAAAGGAGTTATTAAAATAACTTAAAGGAGTTATAATTCTGTTTTGCCAAACAAG
Source organism: Panax japonicus (assembly GCA_020205505.1). NCBI lineage: Eukaryota > Viridiplantae > Streptophyta > Magnoliopsida > Apiales > Araliaceae > Panax > Panax japonicus. Next base: position 42,050,513 of record CM035110.1, on the reverse strand, counting down.
ACCTATAGCTTATTAAGTCTTTAATCTATTTAAGTTTTACCAAACAGGGTGTTAGGATTAATAGGTTATTTTTTTTAGTTAGTAACCATACAAGCCTTATGGCTTTTGATTTCAAAATTCACATAACTGATATCAGTTATGTTTATAATTATATTATATAATTAATATATATAATATCTATATACGTTATTTGTTAAGACGTATATTAGAGGAGAGAGGTTAGAGAGAAGAAAGAAAACTCAGAGGAAGAAGAAGAAGAAGAAAAGAAGAAAAGAAGAGAGAAAGGAAGGCTAGAGATTGGAGAAGGAGAGGCTTGAGAGTAGAAAAGAATAGCCATATCATCTTCTATCAAGGTATTCTCCTATTTCTTTTAGTTTTAAAAGTTAAGTTTTTATCTTCCCAAATTCTCTGTAGAATCTTTGTGTAAGCATGAATTGTTGTTGTTATGTGGCTTTATATTGCATACTAGTGATGTTAAAACGATTTTCATAAGTTATAGTCAATAAATTGGTATTATGTATATGTTTGTGGAGAAAAGTATTTTACAGAGAGTTTTATTTATATATATTGTGTAGTTAAAATAGAAATTATGGGTGGTTTAGTTGTTTTATTGATAAATTGGCTATTCAATTTATTAGAGTATATATATACTTTGATAAAATGCTTTGAATGAGTACCAAGAGCCTCTGATTCACCCATCTCCTCAACAAGAAGGAGAGGAGGGCCGGGGGAAAGAGGGTTAGAAACCCCATAATCAGCAAAAAGGTCGTGGGAGGCACTACTAACAGAGTTTCCGGCAGACAGGTGGTTATGGCTAACCATGATGATGAAAAGAGAAATTTGAAAGTTAACAGATGTTAAAGCAGATAAAGAATAGCAGCCAATAAGAAAGAGAACAAGAACAGAGTAAAACGGAGAAAGCTTGAAGAGATCGGAAAAGTTAGGTGGGATGGAGAGGCGGCAAAGATTTAAAATCTATGAGAGAGGGCAGAGAAAAAATTTCTAGAGAGAGAAACATTTTTGAGACTCGTGAAATTGACCATTACATCATTGAATGTCTCTTTCTTGCATAATTTAAGTTTGGGGGTGCAATATTCCAGCTCCAGTTCATGCATGTAGTATTTATCTAGTGCATTCATATAGTATGTTCAGTTAATAGTTTTGCATGTAGTTGCATTCATGTAGTTTTCATTTTTATCGTAAAAAAAAAAAACAAAAAACAAAAAAGTTTAGTATTTGCATGTTTCCAGCCGTTAGATAGTTTAAGTCTGTTTTGGCCAGTGATGAGATTGGAATTGAGTAGACAAGTATAGTATTGTCTGTTAAGACTTTGATGTGATTTCTTGTCATGATTTGAATCTTTACCTGTTTGAAACTGATATAATAAGGATAGCACAGTAAAAATAACTATGTTGACTGATTGAGTTTAAATTGACACATAATGGACTTCTAGAGGATAATACTAGTTTGAATGAATGAAAGACATGAATAGGCGAAGATGACTGAATTTAGATAAAAACTTAAGTTTGGGGGAAAAATTTGGGATATATAAGCTTGAAAAAAAATGAAAAAAAATGAAAAAAATAATACCGTGGCTAGTTTTGTTTCGGGGCCTTTGTTACTTGAGCAAGTACGCCCGAAGGGGTATCTTAAAACCTAGCGCCCTAAGGTCTTATATGGTCTGGGAGTCGTTGGTCGAAAGCTCGCTAAGGGGTGACACTGTTAGCCTAATGGAATGAGACATTGCACAGTCATGGTTAAAAATTATATATATATATGAAAAAAAAATATAAAAAACAATAAACGGGAAAAGAGCAAAAAGCCCCGTAAAGCATAATAAAGCATAAGTATCCCAGATTAGACTCTTGAACTTGGTGGATGTTTGACTTTAGTTGGTTTTTGCTTGTTCATGAATTCTGTGAGTTTACACTGTATGATTCCTTTAAAGAGATTTATTATGTGTTGTATTTAGCATCATATCAGTTAGCATGGATGTTAAGCACACACACACTATATCAATAATAACAGGTTAAGATTTGATGATTGACAAAGAAATTATTAATCTGTCTTGATATGATGTACTAGCATGTTTATTGTGATTTCTCTGAGGCTTGATGAATAGATTTTGTTCTGTTTGACTGCTGGAATTTAAGCATTTATCTAGTTGCATTTGCATTGCATATTTAGTTATTGCATTGTGTTGTGTTGCTTGGGGACAAGCAATTGGTTAAGTTTGGGGGTATTTGATGAGTAGATTTTATACCTATGAATCCGATATTATTAAACTTAATTATTGTTATATTTAATTGTTTTTTAGGATCTTTTTATGTGTTTTATGTTAATTTGTTGTACGTTGGAGCTGGAGGGACAAATTGGTCATTTCGGAGAAGAAAAAGGTCAAAAATCATGAAAATTAAAGCTGAGTGGCATTTCTATAATTACGTGGTCCTGGTCAAGCGCCTAGGCGCTTGAAAATGTCCTATGATTACGTGGCATTTCTATAATTTCTGAAGAGATTTGCAGAGAGAACAAGGAAGAAGAAAAGCACGAAGGAGAATTGCAAGGGCTGAAGATCTAAGAGAGAGTTTAAGAGCAAATTCAGAGTTTCTTCTTCTCTTTTCTAGTTTTATCTTTTGTAATTATCTGGGATGTTTGGGTTATTAATTTGGATGATGTTTTTCTTTATTATCATGAACTAAATTTTAATTAAGATTGCAACGGAACTTGGTATGTAGTTTAAATTGCAAGCTTCCCATTGAATGAAAGTTAGTTTTTATTGAATTGTTTATTATATCTTATGTTTATTAATTAATTGTTTGGCCAACAATTACTGTGATAATCTATATAAAATTGGAAGATGGAGTATAGATTGAGATCTGGATATGATAACATCTGTTCATATAATCTGAATAGGGTTAATATGATTAGCGTGTAGGATATGAATATACCTATGTGTCTTTTGTATCCATTGAAAGAATTTGTGCGTAAACCCTAATTAACTTGATTCACATAGGAATATAGTGAGTTGATTAATTGGGGTGTTCCTTGTAATTCTGCATCTTAAAGATTGGATTTAGGAGGATTTGTTCACGTGTCTTTGGAAGAAGTGCGTAAATATTCATAAAGCATTCTTGGATAATGATTCATATTAATTGATTTATTTTAAATGGGAAGTAAGTTAGTTTAAATGAAATACCAAGGGAAGTTGTAATCTTAACCTGTTAAATCTGCAGTTATTCTTGTGAAATTTTGATTTTAATTATTAGTTTGTTAAGTTTAAATTTCAACTCACAAACAAAATTTTCTTAGTTTAAAATAGGATTAATTGCATTAGAGTTAGTAATTGATAAATATTAGTCTATTTCCTCGTGGGAATGATATCCTTGCTTGCTGAATATTACAATTGAACGCGTATACTTGCGTGGTAAAGTACTATTAAAAATTAGGCAACACACCTTATGCTCCATTGATTCACAAATAAAACACCCACTATACCTTCTTGGATTGGGGCAGTTGGAAGAGATATCATGTCCCTTCCGCCCACAATTATAACACACAAACTTACCTTTAAGACACTCTCCTGAGTGATTCTTTCCACAATTCTCACACTGCAAAACTTGTTTCTTTCTACCTCCTAGCCTATTTCTAGTATTCCCGAAATTATCTCATTTCCTTTTTCCAGTCCTACCACATCTACTCCTTTCTCTGACACTAGCTTGATTTGCCTTCCACCAAAAATTCGCCTCCCCTTTTTATCGTATAGGTGGAAAAAGTTATCTTTTGCCCCTCCAGTTCCCATAACTATCACAAACACTTCTACAGGGTCAGTTGTCCCTCTAAATCCTGGCAGTATGACCGCCTTGAAGTCTTTGAAGTTTGTCGATCGATTATTTGGATGATTTCCCTTGGCTAGTATTCCGTTCTGCATATCTTGAGCGACCATAATCGTAAAATTCTGTATCGGGTCTGGTTGTCCTCCAACATTGTTTACAACTTCTTCTACCCTTTTGTTTCGTTTTCGTCTTGGCGGCATTATCATAAATGATTCCTTATTAACTTACATTCTATGTTTTATCGTATACGTTTAACATATAACGTAAATTTTTCTACTCAAATAATCATGTATTCAAAATATTGGATTTTGAAAATTTGGTTTACTATATTAACCAGTGTTCAGATAAATATTTACTATCTTTATACCAACTTATTAATCCAACATAGATTCATATTCATAGCACTAGACATATCATAGCACATACTGCTTTAAACATTCGATATCCCTTTGTGACTCAAAAGTCGGGAATCGCTGCCACAACTTATACAAAAGTTACAAATATTACCTTATACCCACATACCTATCATATACACAACATAGAATCATACATATTCATGTAGTACTAATACTACTTATTTCTTACGCCTTCACTAAGGATCATTTGCTTAGTATTCTATATATTCCTTTGATCCCCAATAATCCATTCACATCTGCTCCTTGCTTGGTTTTCCCCTTGGCACCCTGCCAATCAAATTTCTTGGGGTCCCACTTATTTCTTCTAAGCTCTCTCATTCGGACTGCATGCCCTTAATCCATAGGATCACGGCCAGAGTTTCCTCATGGACTGCCCGTCCTCTCTCTTACTCGGGAAGGCTCCAACTAATTAAATCTGTTCTTTTTGCCATTCAATCTTACTGGGCTGCCCATTTCATTCTCCCCAAGTCGGTTCTTCGATCTATTCAGTCAATCCTTTGTCGATTCCTTTGGAAGGGGACTTCCCTCCAATCTCATGGAGCCAGAGTTTCTTGGAAAAACTTATCTCTGCCCCTCTCAGAAGGCGGTCTTGGCCTAAAGAACCTTACCGAATGGAACGTGGCTCTCATTCTCCTCCACCTGCTTAAAGTCATCGCCCCATCCCCCTCCTCCTCTTGGGCTAGATGGGTTCAAAAGACTGTCCTGAGGCTTAGAAATTTCTGGCAAATTACAATTCCCTCAGATTGCTCTTGGATTTGGCAAAAAATTCTCAACCTTAGGCCTATCGCCCGCCAATTCCTTACCTAAAAGGTAGGCAATGGCACCACCTTCAGTCTTTGGCATGATCCTTGGCTCCTAGGCCAACCGATTAACCCCTCTGAGGCTCTCTTATCTAACTGTAGGATCCCTATTTCGGCCCGTGTTTCTAGCATCATTGATATGGGCTCCTGGTCCCTCCCCACCAGCAATCATCATGAGGTCCAAACCTTCCGTAATCTTTTCTCTGACATCCCTCTTCCAACTGATGGGGCTGACCTTATCCTCTGGGATAACAAAACTATTACGTCCTTGAAGGCCTCATCCATTTGGGATTCCATCCGTTCCAGAGCTCCTCTTGTCCCTTGGGCAAATCTGTTATGGCATCCCTTGCATGTCCCCCGATTCTCCTTCACCTTATGGCTGGCCCTTCACAAAAGACTCCCAACCAATGACTTATTCTCGGCCTACCCTAGTTTCCTCCCTCTGATTTGTCCCTTATGTGAGCTTTCGGTTGAGTCTTTCCCCCATCTCTTCTTTGCTTGTCCCTTCTCCACTTCTGTCCTCTCTTCGGTTTTTTCCGTTGGGAATTAGACAGGGTTTCCTCTGGCTTGGGACAATTTGGTGGAATACATCTTGAATTTCAAAGGGGACTCTATGCTGACTGATATTTTAAAGTTATCCTTTGCTACTACTGTTTACAAAATCTGGGCTAACAGGAATTCTACGGTTCATCATAACTTAAAGCTGCCCCCCTTGGTGTTAGCTCGTGATATTATTGCTGTGATCAGGGCCCGTCTTTCTTCCTCCTTGAAGTTCCACAAGGCCGTCCATACCTCTTCCATCTATCACACATGGTTATAGCAGATTTTGGGGCTGGTGAGGATAGCAACGCCTGAAAAGGGTGCTGCCTACAGGGTTGTTTTGAGAGAGTCTCGGGTTGTTGCAGCTGAGCGGCCTTATCCTGACTGTTGTTGGATTTGTTTGCTGGCTTGGCTCTTTGTATGGTTGGACTTTTATATTTTTGCTGTTGGATAAAGGATTGTTCTTTGTTGTACTAGTCTAGTCTTTAGGCTTTCCTCATGGGTCCTGTTCCATGATAATCTTACCAAAACCTCTGGGGTATGCCCCTTTGCGATTGTAGTATCTTTTTTTATATACAAACAAACTTAGCAAAAAAAAAACTTACCCACATTATGAGTTTAAGAACTCACCACAATCATATGAGTTTAAGAACTCAAATTATATACTCTCTAACTATACTCTACCTATCAGTTATACTGTTATTTCTGGGTTCGGTACTACACTTTTCCATAATATCCACCTTAACAGGGTTGCTTTCAAAATGAGCCTCTATTTCAGCTATTAGCTTTGACATTGGCTCGGTCATGAAGGTTGACTCATTCTTTACGATCTAAGGGTATCCTAATTCTTTTCCAATTGACATCTACAAACAAACTATCTTGATTAGCACATAATATATACACACAACAATTAATAGTTTTATATAAGTTATCTTTTATTTTGTTTGACAATGAATTTATTCAATTCATCTCCTTTTAAACTCTATATGAATTATTTGTATTTTCAACGTTTCCCTCTGTTCTAAGGTTATAGCCTAAGGTCTATCTCACCTAAGGTTTTTAACCCTAAAGCTTTGATACCAAGATGTAACGCCCCCCAAATTCAGGTACTTGAAATCCGAACTCGGTACTTTACGATACCATTTCTATGAGCAGAATAACACTAATAATAATAACAATAATATAAATATCAAACTTAATTTACATATATCAGAGTCTAATCCCAAGTACGCAACCTTTACTACAATATATTACATGATAAATAATAACTATCATGGTCTAAATATTGTCTAACTATTACAAAAGATACCATTAAACTTATTCTGTTTGCTTTCCTTTTTCCCTTGTTCTTGGCTGAACCTTCTGGTTGTTCACACTTAGCTAAAAATATTTAAATTAAGCAAGGATAAGCATTTGATTTCCCAGCAAGTAATAGCAATTATAAATATTAGCTGAAAGGGTTAAATGTTTTCTTTATACGACACTTCTACAACGAATCAACAGTTGTGAAGTAAACTGAACTAATAATAATAACATAACAATTCTATATCAAATTTTTGAAACTACGTATTGACTATATATATAGAGTAGTCGATAGACTATGAACTTTGTTTTCAATTTTCGATAAGGTTTAGCAGAACTTCATCCGCAAACCATCATAACTTACAGGCGTGAGGGTGATCATCCCAATGTGCCCTGTATTGATCAATACTACATGCAAGAACGATATTATCGTTCACTCTATCCGCCTTAAGCGCACAAAAATTATTCCCATGTTCGGGATGTTCATACTAGTCGGAAATCTGAACCAAAATAATTCGGTTGGATACAATAAATTTTTTATCATATTCAAAGATATTTCTAAATCTTTGTCTAGCTAGGTCAAATAGCTAGACGACTTTTAATTAAGGTATACATAATGGAATTTAATAAGTATATATCAACATGTGATTAAATACAATGATTATCCAAGTGTGGACACTTGTATAACTATATTTAGAAATTAACGAACAGAATAAATATCTGAATTATACAATAATATTGTACTAATAAATAATAATCGGATACATACTTGATAACAATAGGGTTATTATTCTGGCACAATAATAATATAATTCTAAAACTTTCTTACATACATCCATTGCATAAAGGAAATGCAAAGGTAGGATACTTGTCTGGTCTGCTGCTTACAATACGCAACTTAGTTTTATCTTTTATAAAGCAACCTATCAGTAATAAGATCATTTTATTGATTAGAATAACATATCATAACACATAATATTGCTTATTGCAATCAGCACATAACCTAATCACATGGTCACACATGTTTAACAGTCATTGGATCACAAACAGACACATATACAGACAATTTATCTAAGTCTGGATCAATTTCTGAAATATATCGATGTACCGACGGCTTTATCGGTAATTATCGAGTCTAAGACTCTATATTGAAGTTCTAAATAACTTAAACATCAGTCAAATTATTTTTAAACGACTTATAATAATTTTTAAATAATTATTATAATTTATCATGATTTTTTAAACACCAGAATCATTATTAAATGATTTAAATATTAAATAATTCTATTGTCATTAATATTTAATTATTAACGAAACCATTTCCAAAATCTTAAAGTTATTTATAATAACTTCAAATTCTTTTAAAGCATTAATATTACCCTTAAATGATCTTTAAAAATCATTTTTAAATAATTATCATTAATATTTAAATATTAATGTAGTACTTATCAAAATATTAAAAGTTATAAACTATAACTTAAAAATATTTTTAATTCATTTGTACCCCTTTTAAATGATTTTAAATTAATAAAACCATTTTAAAACTATTTATTTAATATAATTATTAAACAAATTAAATATCATTTAAAATGAAATTTACCTTTAAATATTGAAAGGTATATAAAATATTCTTAAACTCTTTATTTTCATTTAAAATGATTTTTCTAATATAAAAATCATTTTTAAACTAATTTATTTAATATAAATATTAAGTAAATCTAATATCATTGATATTAAAATATTAATATTTTTCATAAAAAAATATCAAAAGTTATATTTTATAACTTAAAATATTTGATAACCTTTAAATCATTTTTATATGATTTTTAAATCATTAATTCTATTTTCTATAATTTATTTAATATATTTATTAAATAACTTAACTATCATTAATATTAATTTATTAATGAAATTTATCACAAAATATTAAAAGTCATTAAAAATAACTTAAAATATTTTCATATACCATAATATAATTTTAAATGATTTTTCAAGTATTAAAATTATTTTTAAATAATTTATTTAATATAATAATTAAAAAAATTAAATACCTTTAATATTCCAAAAATATTAAATATTTATGAAATATATTAAAAAATTATTAAAAACTAATTTTCAGGCCTTAAAATAATTTTTAGGAATTTATTATGTATTTTTATTAATTAAAAACTATTTTTTCTATTTATTTAATAAAAATAATTATTTTATAAAGAAACTGTCGCTAAAGACTGCCTATAGCGACAAAACCGTCGCTATAGGTGTTCTTCATGTTCTTGATGAAACCTAGAAACTTATGTGCAGTTAACGAGTTAGGAGGTTTGACCAACAATAGGTTTTTATCTGGGATGATTTTGAGCAAGTTCTTGGTCAGATCTTGTAGTACTTGTGTAATACTACATGATCCCAGCCATCAACAGGTTCATAATAGAACACAAATGCAAGATATAATGACTCTAACTTCTTGTCAGACACAATCTGGGTTTTTCTTGGTTACCCAGAAACCCAGATTGTTCGAGTGCATACTTTAAGGCTTAATTATAATTATGTTCTGGTCATTAATAGGTTGTTATTAAGGATCAAATCTATAGTCCACATGACAATGAACATAACCATAACAACATATCAGCCTAACAACATTAAAACCACCAGATTCAGTCCGATCATACATGGTCATAAACCTTGTTCATACACTTTCTGGAAATTCCAGAAAAGTGTCTTCGTGATCAGATGGGCTACTTTGACCATCTGCTACTATCGATCTGTTAATTGTTTAAGAGATAGAAAGGTATAGATCTAAAGTCCATATGGCAGGCTACAACATGTATATAACAACATCAACAAATAACTTAACACCTGACAGATACAAGGCTTAGAAAATATTGTTAGACTCGGATGCACACTTTCTGGGTTACCCAGAAAGTGTTGTTCATGCTTGGTCAACTCTCTTTGACCATTAATAACTTTAATCTATAACAGCTACGGACCTGATTCAAGTTCCACAACAAAGAATTCATAGCATACTACAAGATCAAACATTTAAACAACAAAAACACATAATAACCAAAGATATATGAGGTCTGGCATTCATTGTCAGACCACTTTTTCAACTTTTTCTAGATTTGTAAAAGCATCAAATCTGAGCCTATAGATGTTAACATCTATCAACCCAGATCATCATTATATACTACATATAACATATTTTAACATAAAAATCTAACATCTAACAACATATCAAAGGTCAGATTATAGCTTAGGGTTTTATACCTTTCTTTGACAAATTTTGATTTTGAGCTTCTAGATCTGTAATGGAATTTGTGGGGCTTGATTTGGGGACTGGTCCACTACTATATTTTGTGGTTTTAGAGAGAGAGTGTAAGACCCCAAATTTTATGAAATAAAAGTATTTAATTTTTTTATAATTATTATTCAGTAAATGGCTAAATTGATAAAAAGATAAAGTTAAGGGTGATATATGTAAAGTTTTCAAAATACGCAAGTGGTTATAAAATACTCATTGTTGTCGGAGAATATTCGTTTGGTTGTGGAATATTATTATTGTTGAGTAATATTAGTACGATGGCGCAACGATTTGTGGGCCCCATAACAGAATAACTGTCGGATGAAGAAAACGATAAGTTTGAGTTTTTATAAATAACGGCGTAATTGTTACCGTTAACATTATTGGATTAACTTGTGGTTAAAATACAGTAATATGCGTGGTTGCATAGTAGCACACGGTATTGCACATTATTTTTGAATTATTGATTCTAGCGTATAAAGGAACTACTTAATAATTGTTACAGTAATTACTGTTCAACATTTTATTTTATTGGTTCAATAATTGCTGCGTTGATATTTTATATTAATGTTGTTTCAATAATTGTCATTGCACAATATTTCCCATTATCAGATCAATAATTTATATTATTTGATTAATATTATTAGATAACATTATTGGCAATGTGTAGAAAGTTTTGTCAATGAGAGGGTTTGGTCACCTAATTGCGCGCCAGTAAGGAGAAATCCTTATCGGAAAGCCCTGTATTTCCTGGGAACGACCTGGTTGTCATTATTGTGATTCTGTAAAATTATTTATGAAGAATTAATTATTAATTTATATGATAAGGAAATATTTATTTTTTGGATATAATTGATGGATATATTTATTTTATGTGGTTATAAATAAATGAATTAAAGCTGAAGTGTTTTATTAGTATTTTGTCGGAATGGAGGTATTAAATAAACAAATCGGTGTTCTTAAAGCTCTATTACGTGAGTTATAATTTTAATCTGACCGTTGGATCGTTGTAATTTTTGGATATGTTATACTTATATAAGTTGAGTATATGTTCACAAATTTTGAACCGTTAAAAATTAACGTATAATTTGTTATGAATTTTATGAGGTATTGAAAATCGTCCGTATGTGGATTTCAGATATTTTCTGTTTGGAATTTGGAAAAAACTTTCTTCTGTAAAGTTGTAGAGAATTCGATTTCATATGGAATGGACATAAAATTCGTATTTTTCTGATCAAAGGGCTATTTTTTATGAATTATTAAAGTTTCGAAAATTAAAATATTTTTATTAAAATTGAGTGGGACCCACTTTTGTTTTTGAAAACACGTGGGCTACAAAAAATTTGTTCAAATGTGATGGTTGGTCTTGGTTGGTGGCATGCGTAGTAGGTGAGGAAAATAAATAATATTATTTTATTAATTTAGTCTCTTTTGTCGTTCTAGCATTTTCTTATAAATTGGCGCTTATGTTAGAATTGAAAATCATACCAGAAACATAAGTTTTCTGTAAGACCCCAACTTATAATAAATAAAATTAAATTTTCTCTATTTATTATCTTGAAATAATAAGGAGTTAATTCGATATAATACTTTGGTTATGGGTGAACATGCAAATTTTACAAAATAAGCAAGTGGTTATAAAATATTCATTTTTGTTGGGAAATATTCGTTTGGTCGTTGAATATTCTTGTTGTCAGGGAAAATTTCGTACGAAGGCACAGCCATTCGTGGGCCTCATAATAGAATAACGGTCAGATGAAGAAAACGACAAGTTTGAGTTTTTATAAATAACGACGTAGTTGTTACCGCTAACACTGTTGGAATACCCGGTGATTAAAATACAATAATACGCGTGGTTGCATAGTAGCACATGGTATTTCACAGTATTTTTGAATTATTGATTCTTACGTAAGAAGCCACTACTAAATAATTGTTACAGCAATTATTGTTCAATATTTTATTTTATTGATTCAATAATTGCTGCGTTGATATTTTATATTATTATTGTTTCAATAATTGTCTCTGCACAGTATTTCCCATTATCAGATCAATAATTCATATTATTTGAATAATATTATTAGATAGCATTATTGACAATGTCTAGAAAGTTCTGTCTAAGGAGAGGTTTGGTCACCTAATTGCGTGCCAGTAAGGAGAAATCCTTATTGGAAAGCCCCCTCTTTCCTGGAAATGGTCTGGTTTTCATTATTGTGATTTTGTAATATTATTTATGAATAATTATTTATTAATTTATATGATAAGGAAATATTTATTTTATGTGGCTATGAATGTTGAGGTGTTTTATCAGTAATTTTGTCGGAATTGAGGTATTAAAAAAATCAAATCGGTGTTTCTTGATATATATTGCGCGAGTTATAATTTTTAATCCGACCGTTGGATCGTTGTGAGTTTTAGATATATTATTCATATATAAGTTGAGTACATGTCCATAAATTTTGAACCGTTAAAAATGAATATATGATTTGTTATGAATTTTAAGAGGTGATTGATTCAGAAATTATGTTATAAAGGATTTTTGGTTAAAAATTCTAGAATTGATTGGGCCCCACTTTTAGTTGGTGAGAAATTTGCTCAATTTTTATTTCAAATGTGGTGGGTGAAAATAGTAGCAGATAAAGACAACAGGTAACAAGTCAAGTCTGCTTCGGCGTGCTAGCATTTTCCTATAAATAGGTGCTTAGGTTATAATTGAAAATCACACCAGAAACATAAGCTTTTTCTCTTTCTCTCTCTATATTATCGAGCGTATTTTGTGAGTATTTAGATACTTTGAGAGTTGCTATTCAGTATAATTTTCATTCAGCATCACATCCGACCTTTCATTCTGAAGTACTGTTTCTTTGAGGTAAGAGATGTTATTTTCTTTTTAAATGATATTATTTTCTTCAATATCATTATGCTGAGATATTGTTATGAATTTTATTGTGGAATTTCTACCTTTTTGTGTCAAGGTTACTATTCACGTATACGGCACTATTCACAAATACGACACTATTCACCGAAAAATGAAATTTTCTCTTTTTCGTCTCAGGTGTCTTTTATGGTTACTATCTTTGATTTTATCCATGTTTTGATCTTTATTTTTTGAATTCTACTTCACACTTGGTTATTATGGAGTATTATTGAATTTTGATAAACCGAAATACGAATCCCTAATATTTGTCCTCCTGTCTCACTGGATTCGTTCTCTAAAATGTTTTTCATCATCCTCAGTCCTTAATGGTGATACTTGATGAATATCTTTGGCCTGTAGTGGAAAGATGAATGATTACCTGATGAATATCTTTGGCCCGCAGTGCAAAGATGAACAGGTGTTGAGATGAACATGACCAACTGGTGATACAAATGAATATCTTTGGCCCATAGTGCAAAGATGAATATTTGATTTAAGATGTATATTGATTGATGTTACAGGGATAAAATATTGATGATGGACTTTTAAATTCATAGATGATAGTAGATTTCATTCTCTACTTAACTCTTCTAATGAATTGTTGTTTCCGCTGCAGTTGTTGATCTAAAACTTTTTGTCGATATATAATCTATCAGATTTTTTCCTGTTGAAGACTAATGATAATTTTTTGTATATTAACTTAGTCATAATATTCTTTACTGGGCTAGTTGAGCTCACCCTTTTTCCTTTTTATTCCATTTTTCTTCTCAAAAAGCGAGAACATAGCAGGAACCAATCGGGGTATAAAGTGATGGTCCTAGACAGTTGTTTTAGTAGTCCTCACTTATTTTTATAAAATAGTACATCAATAATTGTAATAAGGACTCTATTTGAGTGTGGATATTCTCTAGAAGATAATATTTGTATTTAAACTCACAATATGTGTTGTCGTATTTTGCACGAGAATTGTAATAAAGTTGTAATTGTTTTCTGTACCATGTATTTAGCGACTCAGAATGGGTGATGTATACCTATTTTGAGGGCGTTACATTTTCTCTTTCTATATTATCGAGCATATTTTTGTGAGTATTTAGATACTTTGAGAGTTGCTATTCAGTGTAAGTTTCCTTCGGCTTTACATCTGACATTCCAGTCAGAAATACTGTTCTTTTGAGGTAGGGGATTGTAAGGTTTATTATGTTTTTCAGTTTCATAATTTTTCCCAACCTGAAAAATTCTGGAAAAATTTGAAATGATAATTTGATGAGTTTTCTAGATTGTGTCCAAAAATGGTAATTTTTGGATGTATAGATTATGAGTTATGAATTTTATAGGAAAAGACTATTTTAAAAGTAAACTCTTATAACTCCTTGTGGTTACCTCCAAAATTGGTGAAATTTTTATTGGGAGTACATGTATATTGTTAGGTTTGTAATATTCATGAACGCAATCAAATTGCACAAAATTAGCGGAAGCGTGTAAAATCAAAGTTTTAAAATTTTACAAACCATAAACCCGGATCACCCTTTATGCACAATTATTAATTAAACGAAAAGATAAAGAATAAAATCATACCCTTGAAGATCCGAGCTTCCTCAGGTACAAGTTCACCTCCAATCCTTTTCGCGTTCAACTTGAATCCACCGGGTTTGGTCCCTTCCTTTGATCAACGTTAGCCACCCAAGTGTTTGGCCTCTAGAGGTGATCCACCAAGGAAGAATAGAGATTCAAGAAGATGGGTATTTTGCTAAACCCTAGTTTTCTATCTCTATAGAAAAGACGTACTCTCCCAACTATTGGAATTACGTATGTTGTAAAAGTCAACAACAACTCTTATGCACCCATAATAAGACTCTTCTTATTTATAGATGTGGTCAACCCTCCTTAACAATTAAGGAATTGGGTTTTATTTTAATTAATTAAATTCTTTTAATTAATTAAGCTCCCTAATCTTATTAGAGATAATTAATTAAATTCCTTTAACTAATTTTCCCTCCTAATCATATTAGGAATAAATGAGAGTACTTATATTAAATTAATTCCTAAACTCTTTTAGAAATTAAAATAATAATAATTGTAATAATATTAATAAGACTCCTCTTATTAATTTATATTTAATATTTCTAAAATATTAAATAATAAATATAAAGCTATTTAATTTATTCTATCACCATAGATTAAATTAAATATACTTAACATATTATTACGATTATGCCATTAACTTCTTAAATAATTATTCTTCCTTTTATGGTGTGACCCTTTAGGTTCTCCATATTAAACCGGTTGTGAATAAATCAATTAGAACAATTCTAATCTTATTTAAATAAATAAATTAAACTAATAATTTATTTAAATAAATAATATTTATTCTACAATAGGGATAAGCCTCCCTAGCGATCAACGACTTTCCAGATAATATAGATTTCAACAATAATCATAAAAGAACCTTTGAGTAAATAGTTACCGTACAATTCAATCCTTCCACCATACAATGTCCCAATTAAATATAAGACATGGAATTTTTGTCAAGTCTTATTTTATTTAATTATATGTATTTCGACTCTTAAATGTACAACTCCAAATAATGCAAATTAGAAACTCCTTTCTAATTTCATTCTGCCTTGGCCAAGGACTATTGGGTTGTCATTTATCGAATCACATAGGACATTTCTCTTCTTTTACTAGAAGTGGTAGATTCTTTATTGATCATACATTATCTCCATGTATAACTTATTATACCCAAGCATACCCTTTGATATACCCTAAGGGTCTTAAGGAATAAGTCAAAGTATAACTCATCATACACAAGATACTATGATGATCTCAAGTCTAAGGATCACTTGTACTACTATCACTATAGGAATTCCTATTAACATGCAAGTAAAACTCCATTAGGTATTCCTTAGCGAGCCACGTTCAGTGAACTTATTCTCTAATAAGCACCTACATACTTGCTTTAGTGTCTCCACACAAATGATCATGAGATCAATCATCCTCATCTAATGAGCAAGCAACGTATGTACCAATCCACTACAAAAAAAATGGTCATTGCCGACGGCATGTGCCGTCACCAATGACCCTATTGCCGTCGGCAATGAGGGCATTGGCGACGGCATTGTCCGTCGCCCTTACCGTCGCCGTATGGGTCGTCGCCTCAGTCTCCCGTCGCTTGCCGTCGGCAAGTGTGTCATTGGCGACGGGGGTCATTGCCGACGGCGTGCCGTCGCCAATGCGTCATTGCCGACGGCATGACCGTCACCAATGGTCCCGTCGCCAATGACCCACATTAGAAAAAATAATAAAATTACAAAATTACCCTGTTCATTTACATATACATTGTACCTGTTATAAACTAAGAAAAATAAATAATGACAATATACGCATATCAATATACGCATTGTTTTTTGATGTTGGTTGATGTGCTGGTGCAGTTCTGGTTTCTGTTGTTGGTTGATGTGCTGAATCTGCAGATTCTTTTTGCTTCGTATGATGTGCTGGTGCAGTTCGTGTGATGTGTTGTACTTCTGTTCGGCTGGGCTGGGCTGGGCTGGGCTGGGGTTTAGTTGTGGCTGCAACTGTTCTGCTGTAGCTGGGCTGGTTTAGTTGCCTGTTCTGCTGGACCGTGTCGCTATGCCACAGTGATGGCATCAGGTGGCTGGTATAACTTTGTTGGGACTATGACTCTGCTTAGTAGGGTCTACAGCAGTTGCTCTTGACTTCTCGGGGAGTGCTGCAGCAGCCTTTGGTGTTGGGGTAGAGAATGATTTTTCTGTTAGTTGGGTGGGCTTAGCTGCGTCTTATTCTTGGCAACTAGGGGCTTTAGGTTCTGGGCTGAGTTGAGCTGTAATGTGTTTGTGTTGTGTTCTGCTGGGGTGCTGTTTTATGTCTTGGTTGCTGCAGCTGCACCAACTGGTGATGTTGTTTTGGTTGGCCTGCTTTGTCAACTGGCTATGCATCTCTGCTGTTGGGTCTTCTCAGGCCAAGCTCCTCGGCAGCAGCTGGAAAACCTCTCGGCAGCTGCTCCAGGTCGCTGGTTTTCCCGGCATTTATGGCTTATGGGCATGTGGCTGGCTGGCAGCTACTCTAGTTTGCTACGTTTGGTCTTGTCTCGGCAGCAGCTGGGCTTTTGGTTGGGTGTTTGCAGTTGCAGCTGCAGTTGCCTTATTGCGTTAACTGTTCCATCACCAAGTGTTGTTTTGGTTAATGATTTCTTCTTGTAGTCTCCTTGTATGCGAGTATCTTGCTTTGGTTTACCATAGCCATCATAGGGTATGTCCTATGATGGCTAGGGTATACCTCTTGGGGTTTTACCCATGAACTTTGTACCTATTTTTATTTTAATTCAGTCTAATTTTAGCAAAAAAAAAAATAAAAATATCTTTTACTATCAACAATTAATATAATTAGATACCAAACTCAAATCTATACAACTCAAAAGCTAAATACATACATGAAAGTCAAAATATAAATATAAACAACTACTGCCCAAGATCAGGAATCTCTGTCCCATCGCCAGTCCCATCCTCCATAGTCTCATCCGCATCAGCTCGGAGATCATCACCATCTCCTCCACGAGCATCACCTATGCCGCCATCTCCACCTCCACGAGTCTCATCAACAAGACCCTACAAAATTAAAATATTAATAACGGAGTCCCCAAAATAGATCATATTTATATTATTTTAGTTTATGTTCTACAAGTGTGGTTCAGTTTCGCAAACTAGGCGATAACTCGGTCCTCGTATGTCGGAATCGAGTACCGTCAGTTGTAACGCGTGTCTAATACCTACGTGGTGCTGTGTGTGTGTTTGCGTGGCGTTCGGACGGACGATACGGGTTTCGGGCTCTTTTTCGGCTTTTTGGCTAAATGTGGTTCAGTTTCGCAAACTAGGCGATAACTCGGTCTCCGTATGTCAGAATCGAGTACCGTCAGTTGTAACGCGTGTCTAATACCTACGCGGTGCTCTGTGTGTGTTTGCGTGGCGTTCATACGGACGATGCGGGTTTCGGGCTCTTTTTCGGCTTTTTGGCTAAGTGAGGTTCAGTTTCGCAAACTAGGCGATAACTCGGTCTCCGTATGTCGGAATCGAGTACCGTCAGTTGTAACGCGTGTCGAATACCTACGCGGTGCTGTGTGTGTGTTTGCGTGGCGTTCGGACGGACGATGCGGGTTTCGGGCTCTTTTTCGGCTTTTTGGCTAAGTGTGGTTCAGTTTCGCAAACTAGGCGATAACTCGATCTCCGTATGTCAGAATCGAGTACCGTCAGTTGTAACGCGTGTCTAATACCTACGCGGTGATGTGTGTGTGTTTGCGTGGCGTTCGGACGGATGATGCGGGTTTCGGGCTCTTTTTCGGCTTTTTGGCTAAGTGTGGTTCAGTTTCGCAAACTAGGCGATAACTCGGTCTCCGTATGTCTGAATCCAGTACCGTCAGTTGTAACGCGTGCCGAATACCTACGCGGTGCTGTGTGTGTGTTTGCGTGGCGTTCGGACGGACGATGCGGGTTTCGGGCTCTTTTTCGGCTTTTTGGCTAAGTGTGGTTCAGTTTCGCAAACTAGGCGATAACTCGATCTCCGTATGTCGGAATCGAGTACCGTCAGTTGTAATGCGTGTGTAATACCTACGCGGTGCTGTGTGTGTGTTTGCGTGGCGTTCGGACGGACGATGCGGGTTTCGGGCTCTTTTTCGGCTTTTTGGCTAAGTGTGGTTCAGTTTCGCAAACTAGGCGATAACTCGGTCTCCGTATGTCGGAATCGAGTACCGTTAGTTGTAACGTGTGCCGAATACCTACGCGGTGCTGTGTGTGTGTTTGCGTGGCGTTTTGTGTGTGTATAATGGTGTTAGGGTTTTATCTTATGTTTATCTAAGCAATACAATTACAAATTACATAAATTAAATAAGGAAATACATAATTTAATTATTTTTACCTGTCGAATATGTGGTGGGAAGATGTTGGCCAAGACAACTGCACACACGCGGATGGCCTCCTCCCGTACTAACACCCATGAGATCGTCAACGGCAGCTGTAGGATCGATAGAGCCGTGGACAACCTCCTGAGCCAGCTGATAGATCCGCTCGCGTGATGGTGCGCCTGACTGCACTACACCGCTTGACATGCACCCCTCTATGATCCGCCGGAAGAAGTCGTCGGATAATGAAGGGCCGGCGCCCGATCCACTCGCACCACTACCTCCAGTGGGTGGGCGTCGTCGAGATCTCGCAGCAGGGAATAGGGTGTAAGCTGGGACATGGGAATGCCCACAACTCTACCCTTCTTCGGTCCCCCTGTAGCCTGCAGCCAGTCCTCTATTTCCGCGTCTGCACGCGTAGACTCGTCTACTGGAGTGTCACCTCTCTGGCTGCTCCGGGCCACTGCAAGATCTTCGAACCGTCGCTGACAAAAAACACAGTAGTGGATGGGATGTTACGCAAAGTATAAAATGAAATAATATAAAAGAATATCCGAATTTTAAATACATATTAAATAAGAGAATTAAATAACTTACAGCAATGAGTTCTGCCTCAGGTGAGATATAACCACCGTCACCTTTCTTTTGGTAGGCGTGCCACCAAAACTCCAAGCGGGAGGGTGCATGCTTTAAACTCACCTCAAGCCTCTCCCGGTATAGGTCGTACGACTGAGACCCAGTGCCGTGTGGGAGACGACTCTGCTGTCGGGCAGCTGAACGCTGTGCCGACATCTTCTTGAAGGCCTCGCCGTCCCAAATGCTGCACATCTGGTCCCACACTGCAGCAGATATGAAATCTGGCCGGACATCCTTAAGTGTCTGTCCATCAGCCATCTTCGTCTGGGCCTTTTTCTTCCAATCATAGACCCACTTGTGCCAATTCATCTCTAGGTATCTGTGCAGAACAGTCATGCCATGGGCTTCCTGCCCGTCCTCAAAACGATAATATCTCTGCACATTACACATTAAGAAGTTTAGTAGACAACATAAATCAAAGAGATTACATAAATCAAAGAGGTAACAGCATATTCAAATGTCTAATAAAACTAGCATATGAATGATTGACATCCTACCTTAAATTCAGCAATAATCAACTGACGTGTACGATCATCCACATCTGCCCACCTCATCCACAGGCTTGAGAATCGGTTGCGGACGATCCCAAGCAACGTGTTCCTTGGCGTGGCGTCAAGGATACTACAGTTGAAATTGAAAATTACAAAGAATATATAAGAACTAAATACTTATATTATAGTAATATTATATAGGATTATGAAATTACCTATGAGTCCCAACACGACATATAAGAGGCGCCTGGGGGGGATTCCCTAGCAAGCCACGTGCTAGTCCCCGCGGAGGCCTACGTCGATCACCTATGTATTGAAATACATCAATATTTATATAAACGAATATAATGTCAATACAATATAAAATAAAAAATAATAAGGTGTATCCCAATAACATATATAATTATACCTGACGATCCCGCCTGATCATCACGCGTAGAATCTCCACGGCCCCCACGACCTGCACGCCCACCACGATCACCGTGTGGTGTGCGCGCCATATGTATGTATACTGTCAACTAAAAGAATGCAACATACAGTAAAAGAGGGATAACATAGAGGATAACATACAGATACAATTAAAAGAATGCAACATAAATAGTAACCTACATACAAATACAATTAAAAGAATGCAACATAAATAGTACATACTCATAAAACAACTCAACGCCTTATTTAATAGATTAATATAAGTTGAAGATAATGATTGCACTACTACAAACTATTACATTTGAATACAACTAAACTGACATAAATAGTACATACTCCTAATCATTTATATCGTCAAAGCCATCAATATCAGAATCGTCATCTTCGAGTAGTAGATCTTCACTATCGTTGTCATCACCATCTTCGTCGTCTTCAACGATTTCTTCAATTATATTTACCTCCTCAACAACATCATCTTCACTTTCGACAGCGATAACATCATCCTCTTCTTCACAAGACTCACTAATAATTGTCACAACAGCAGGTGTGACACTAGTAGACTCGACTTGTAAAGGTTCATCGTCTGGACGAGGAGTTGTGCCTTGAAAACCACGGGCTTTGGTGGTTATAACAGCATGCCATGGGCTTGAAGGAGTCTTAACACTCCGCGCGTAGTACACCTGTGTCGCTTGACTTGCTAAAATAAAAGGCTCGTCCATACCACTCATCAGTCTTAGTTTTGACTTAACATTAACAGTCACCCGTCCTGATTTTTTATCTACTTTAACTCCATTCTGAACATCAAACCAATGACATTTGAAGCAAACTAATTCTTTATGACCCCAATATTTGAGAACGACAACTTCTAGCAATCGTCCATACCAGTCATCCCAAATGTTATCGTAGCAGCTACCTTTCACCACAACACCAGAATCAGCAGAAGCGACTTCCCCAATATCGCAACACTTAAATCTGTAACCGTTGACAATGCAACATGTATAAGTATCTATAGATCTTTCGGGGCCGTCGGCTATATGGTTTAGTCGATTGTCAGCTAACTCATCTGCGAGGACCTAATGTACATTAACACAACATATTCTAAAGTTAATTACGCCATAAGAATAAGTCTATGATGGTAGATTCATTGAACGTTTAAAGGTTAGACTTACATGATCCTTAAACCATTGCACAAATTCTCCATTTCTCAAATTTAGCAAATCCTCGTTCGATATACTCGGATTCGCTTCACGTACTTCAACATCATATTGACTGCACAACAGTTATATACTCAATGTGTTTGGAAAGGAACTTGACACAATTACACCAGACATATATAGTTATGACTACTTACTTAATGTATGGCGCTACTTCATTCATGTTGACAAGTGCATACAATGTGGCAGCTGCATACTCACTATCGGTCAAGAATCGCCTTTTTTTTACCGCCGAATGGGCGTACAGGATGACTAAAGGCAGTTAATTCTCCATTTTCCTCGTACGCAACAGCTTGATTCTGACGTAAGCGATTGTGCTTCGTATGAACATTCGGCTCAAAGTACAACGAGCAGAAATTAACAAGTTCCTCCATAACATAACTTTCAGCAATCGACCCCTCTACACGGGCTCTATTCTTCACCTTTTGCTTTAGACGTCGCATATACCTATGTGATATATAGATTAACAAAAAAATAATGAACATTTTACCGTATTAAAAACATTAATGTCATTACCTCTCAAATGGATACATCCATCTATATTGTACGGGACCGCCAAACTTAGCTTCGTATGGCAAGTGAATAGGTAAATGCTCCATTGAATTAAAAAACGATGGAGGGAAGATCATTTCTAACTTGCACATTATTTCCACTATCTGCATCTCCATTTTATCTATGTCTTTGACCTGAAGCTCCGTCAAGCATAGATCTCTGAAGAAATTAGAAAGCTCTGTCAGTGCTTCAACCACACGTTTCGGTAACAAGTCGATAAATGCCACAGGGATCAGCTTCTGCATGAATACGTGACAATCATGACTTTTGAGACCCCGAAACTTCAGCTCTTCAACTTTACAACACCTTGCTATATTCGAAGAATATCCATCTGGGAGCTTCAGTCCACTAATCCAATTACATATCAATATCAACTGTTCCCTGGTCAAAGTATATTCAGCTTTAGGCGTTACCGTCTTACTACCCTCCTGATACAGCCACAAATCTTCCCTAATGTTCATTTCTACCAAATCAAGCCTCGACTTGTTGTTGTCCTTTGTTCTACCAGTGGCATCTATGACTGTATAAAAAATATTATCAAATACGTTCTTCTCAGTATGCATCGGATCTAAACAATGACGGATGCAGAGTGTATCCCAATAAGGCAGGTCAAAGAACATGGATCTGTGTGTCCAGTTGTGAACCTTACCGTAACCATAAGCTCGCTCTAATCTGTGATTCTTCCCTGGAGGTGGAAACTTCAAATGACTAATCCAACTCAACACTGCTGACCCAGAAAGACGGCCAGGTACTTGACGTTTCTCTGTTTTTCGATTGAATTGTCTACTCATCCGTCGATAACGATGTTCAATCGGCAAAAACTGTCTGGATGTTGCGAAGAAACTCATTTTCCCCCCATGTTTGAGCCGCACAGCTTTAACTGACCCCATGCACACGGGACATGATAAGCCCCCATGAGTCGACCATCCGCTGATCATTCCTAACGCCGGGAAGTCATTTATTGTCCACAGTAAAGCTGCCCTCATGTCAAAGTTCTGCTTAAGAGATACATCATAAGTTTGAACCCCTTTTTCCCACAACATCTTCAACTCATCAACTAACGGCCTGGGGTATACATTGATGTCTTTCCTCGGACTCTTATCACCCGGAATCAGTAAAGGCATGAACATGTAGGGATCTTTCATGCACATCGAAGGCGGGAGGTTATACACCACAATAATCACCGGCCAAGTTGAGTAGGGCTTTGTGTAAGGCCCGTTAAACGGATTAAACCCATCCGTAGCAAGTCCAAGCCTAACATTGCGAACCTCTTCAGCAAACGAGGGGTGCTTGTTATCAAAATTTTTCCACTCAAGCCCATCTACCGGGTGCGTTAGTTGACCTTCGACTATGTCCCGTGTAGAGTGCCACCTCATATCCTCGGTGGTATGTATTGACATGAACAACCACTGAAGCCTCCGGGCAATGGGAAAGTAACGTAAGATCTTTCTCGGCACATCTTTTCCCTTTTTCTTGCGCTGTTCACAGTATCTACTTGTACCACAAATATCACACGACCTCTTATCTTTATTGACATCACCGTAATACAACATACAATCATTCTCACAAGCATCAATCTTCTCATACCCTAGATTGAGCCTTTTGACCATTTTCTTCACATCATAGTATGACTCCGGTAACTTATTGCCTGCAGGTAAACACTCCTTCACAATGCTTAACAGTTCATTAAAACCTCTCTCGCTACAGTCATGCTCATTCTTGAAGTGTAAAAACTTAGTCACAGCAGATAAGACGGTGTGTTTTTCGTGCCCGTCATACAGTGGTGTCGCTGCTTCATGCAATAACTCATAGAAACCCTTAGCCCCATCATTCGGCTCTTGCTCGACTCTACTGCCATCCCTGTCTGTATTCCACTGAAAGTACGAACCAGCAGCTTCGACTATCATATTAGTACAGTCAAAGTTTTCGTCACCTCTGGATTCCGGTTCTGATTCATGTTCATCCAACCAGGTTTCCCCATGATAGATCCATGTCGTATAACCCTGCTTGAACCCATACGCAAATAAGTCGCACATGACATCACTCATTTCCTTCCACACTTCATTCACACACCTCTTACAAGGACATCTGATCTCACCGCCGCTGACTTGCTCAAACGCGAAGTTGAGAAACTGTTCAACCCCACTACGATACTCAGAGCTAAGCCCACTCCTATCAGTGGCTACCCTACGTTCCATCCAACTTCGATCAACAGACATCTCGGACAACTGTCTGCTATATATATGGAAAGTTAGACAAACACAATCAAGTCTCCAAGTTAATGTATATGCAAGCTTATGAGTTTCCTAACTTCATCTCCCACTCTAACGGGTCAGGCTTCTATCCCATTCCTGGATGTGTCGCCTCACTGATGCCAACAACTTGAACACATAACATTTTTTAGAATTTTCGGTAGCACCTCCCCATGGTCTTCAAGTACACAAAATAGACTAATACATCGTAGTCTAAATATGCACCCGAAGAACATCAAGATATATATACTGACTGAAAATTCAAAAAATATAAAGACGTGCTCAAGTCGTTAACACCGACCTAAGTGAGATCGAAACATACAAGAACAGTCCCAAAACGGGGACTATTTGAGATTCACTCCTACTAAGTGAATCTCAAACGGGTTTCTAAGCTTCCTAAACTATATGAAAAACGAATAAATAGAAAATTTGAATATGCTTGCAGTTTAATGAACCATATATATATATATTACATGTTACATATAAATCAGTTAAACTCAAATCAAATCTCTTCACAACAAACTAATATTCGCCTGTATATAAAGAGAGGGCATGAAGATATAGATGCAAAAACATATTTCAATTTCAACCAGAAAGATACAATTTTTAGCCAAAACCATAAAGTATATCAATTACCTTTCTTCAGCTATCGTGTTAGTACAAGTATATACCTCTCAACTAGGAAAAGGAAAACAAACAACAGATCTTAAAACAAGTTTATAACACGACAAACACTACAGTAAAAGGACAAATCAAATGCAGTAGAAACAACCTGGATATTGTAACTCTGCCATTGAAAGATACTAAATCACTTTCTTAAACTTAAATATGATACAAAGAAAAGAAAATAAAGAACTCAAATTAACAAGCAAACACATTATATAGGGAATAGTTATTAATTATGATGGGTTACTAATGCTTGTAAGTGCTTTAACTAACGAGGGTCGTAAGGTCTAGTAGGTGACTCTGTAATTAATGAAAGAGGTGAAACTTTTCAGGAAAGAATTATTTGCAATATTGAAACTAGATAGCAGAGGATCTCATTGCAAGCCATAACTATAACTAATTCAAGGTCAATGAAAAAGTTGGAAAGCTTTTGTTGGTCAATGTGAATTAGTCTTTATTTTATTTTTGATAAGTCATGGCCAATTAGACTTTGCCATCAGACTATCATAGTTGAGACAATTGAGGTAAACAATAGTAACTATATATAACAAGTTGATCAAGTTATAATATTTAATAGCAGGGTAATGCTCGGAATTAAGCTCTAATGCACCGCCAAAACTGTAAAACGTTTTCATTAGAGCTTAAGTTAACATTCTATAGATCACATTTCAAGATACTTCATTTAC
The DNA here is from genome assembly GCA_020205505.1 of Panax japonicus. Classification (NCBI taxonomy): domain Eukaryota; kingdom Viridiplantae; phylum Streptophyta; class Magnoliopsida; order Apiales; family Araliaceae; genus Panax; species Panax japonicus. Next base: position 42,024,573 of record CM035110.1, on the reverse strand, counting down.
TTTCTATAGCAAAAAAGGCAATACAATTTCACCTTTACTCTTTACCTTTTTTTACAGCAAAAAGCCAATACAGTTTCTGCTTTTCTAAATAACAAACTGTTAATAAATTACTACTTAACCATAATTGAAGTCTTTTCTATCTGAGAAATCATGGAGTGTACAGTAAGCTTCGAAAACAGTCTTACTTTACCACTATACACATACACCAATACACAGTCACCAAAGCCTCAAAGACATTACAAATTGCAGAACCATTTTACACAACACAAATTACAAATTGCTAACACATAATTAATTCTACAGTAGTACTATAAGCTAACATATAATAGAGATGAATAATGCTCAAAAAAATGTAAAATATATACTACTTAGAAGGAAAGACAATAATAGAAGCATGATAACATAAGAAAATTACCCAATTAAACCCTAACATAAATAAATTGGAACTTACAAATTAAAGCCTAAGAAAAAAAATGAACTTACTAATTGTTGTTCTCTGAGAAATAAAGAACCAGCAGAACCAAGAGGGAAGAAAAGATCACAGGCAGCAGGTCGCACAGGCCAAGGAAAGGGGAGTAAGAAAAGGGGAAGGCCAGCAGTCGGTGGGAGGAAGAAATGGAGAGGCACGACAATGTTGATGGCGCCGGCGACGGCAGGGATGGAGGAGAGGCGACGACAGAGGTGCAGAGGCGACGGTGAGGTGCAGAGGGTCTAGCGGGAGAAAGAGAGAAAGAGAACAGAAGAAAAATGAAAGTGAGGGGTTAAATATAACCTCATTCTCGACGGCATTACGATTTGACTTACTAGCGACGGCAAGGCCGTCACCTATGACCCTTTCCCACGCGCGCGAAATAATTCCCACCAAAATTGGACCCCGTAAGGGTCATTAGCGACGGGATACATTGACGACGGCAATGCCGTCGCTAATGATGTCATTCTCGACGGGGATTTCGCTGTCGCTAATGATGCCGTCGCCAATGACCTACTTTTTTGTAGTGATCTATCCGGATTCACTAATCCCCAATTTAGTAATCCAACGATTGGGAACTATTTTAGTTTTAAGCTTTCTAAGAATTTAGATCTCATTATAATGATCATCATCATTATTCTAAAAGCATTGCTCAAAACTATGAGTTTATCACATATTATAAAACAGCATCATTTAAATAATTAAAAGCCTTCAATAAATATTATTAATAAATGAATAAGATTGTTACAAAGTATATGCTTTATCATCAAACATGATTGGCTTGTATGCATACTACTTTCAATCTCCCACTTGAACTAAAGCCAATCGTCATGGTATCTCATACTCTTTTTCTCTAAGTGACGATTATCCTGCTGTTGGATAAGCTTTAGTTAATAGATATGTAATGTTGTTCTTGAGAGTTCACTATCTCTATAGTGATTTCCCATCTTTCAATGATTCCTATAATCAAATGAAAGTGCCACAACACATGTTTAGATCCAAGATGAGACTTAGGAACTATTCCTAGTTCTGTAATAAACTTTTCATCCAAACAATCAACTTGCAGCTTCATTTATAGCTATATACTTTGTCTTTATCACTAAACAAACAACTCTTTGCTGTTTGGAACCTTTCCAATTCACTGCACCACCGTTCAAGGTAACCCTTTACCTTAAAGTGGATTTTCTATCGTCTTGGTCTGTCTGAGAAAACTTGAGTCTGTTAAGCCCTCTAGTTTTAATTCAGGCCCACCATGTATGATCACATCCTTAGTGCTGGTTAAGAACTTTAAGATGTTTTTCACTGACTCACAGTGAACTTCTCCAGAATATGACTGATCAATATCAGGTCTCGTATATTTCATTGCATACATGATAGTTACTCATGTGATCTCTCTTTTGCAGTCTTTGGGGACTATTAAGAGAGATACACTCCATAGCTCATCAACATGAGACAACTCTTGGAGTTTGTCATGCTAAACAACTTTAGCATCAAATGAATATACGTTCCTTGGGTTAGGTCGAGCATCCTTTTAAATCTATCTATATAGATTTGCATCCCCAATTAAGATACTCTTCCCAAATCATTGAAGGAGGAATGTTTAGACAACTTTATCTTTATTGATTTTAGCATTGGCATGTCATTCCTTATCCGTATTATATCAACATATAATAATAGAAATGTCACGACACTCCCACTGACCCTTTTGTACACACTAGGTTCATTCTTGTTTTTGATAAAATCAAACTCTTTTGATTATCATATCAAAATGAATGTTCCATTTTTGAGAAGATTGCTTCAATCCATTTCTCTGAGTGTCTACAACTCTTACCTCATCGTATGTAACTGGATCATCATCTTCTATGATACGTACCTCATCATCATCATCCATGATGAATCCATACCTCCTAGGTATCTTCGGTACTATTCCAGATTTACGATTCGGTTGTGGTACAATAGGTCTATCTATAGGTTCCTCTTATTTGACTTGTAGTGTTTTGTGGTTTTTGAACTTTTCAAGATCTATTATCCTCCCACTAGCCCCTTCAATGATAAACACCTTTATCTTAGAAGGAAACATGTTTCGCAACAAACACCTTTTGCTAAGTAGGATTATAGAACATATGCCCTAAACTTACTTTAGGATGTCCCACAAATCTGTACTTGTCAAATTTTTGTCCCAAGCTTATCCTTTGAAACCTTTTCACATAAGTTGGACAACCCCTTATCTTAACATACTTAAGATTAGGAATCCTCCCTGTCCATAACTTTTATGGAGTCTTGGGGCCGGATTTTGAGGTTACCTTTTCCGTAGATAAGCAGCCATTTCTAGGACATTACCACAGAAGGATACTGGAATGTCGGTAAAATCATTATGGATCGCACCATGTCCAAAAAGGTACGATTTTTCATTTAGATACATCAATCAATTATTGTGTATCAGGAGGTGTCCATTATGAGAAAACCATTTAAGATGATCTAGAAACTTATTGCACAAGTATTTATTCCTTGATCTAATCAAAGAATCTTAATACTTTGTCAATTTGTTTCACTTCTGAATTCTTTGAACCTTTCAAATAATTCACACTTGTATTTTAGCAAATACATACATTCAACTCTTTGAATGATCATCTCCTTTGTAATACTAGTTTGTTCAATTTGCAAAATTATTTTTTACGTAAGTCAAGTATATAAAATCCATTAAGTAATATTCCAGTTCTATACAAAATATTATTATTATAAATAGAACAACAATTGTTCTTAAATATAATATCAAAGATTTTATTGTCTAACAATAAAATGGAAATAATGTTTCCAACAAGTACTGGAATACAATAACAACTTATTGACTTAATAGACTTACCCGTAGGCATCGCTAAACTATAAGTTCCTATGGCTAATGCAGCAACCTTTGCTTCATTTCCCACACATAGGTTTACTTATATTTGTTTAGCTTTCTACTTCTACTTGGTCCCTTCATAAATCTATATTTATGATAACCAAAGTCGGTATCCAATACTCAAGTAGAACCTTGACTTAAAGAAAAATTTATTTTAAATCATGAACAAAATTGTATTTGTAACCGAAACTTCACTAAGCTTCTTTGGTTAGCCTATGCAAGATGATTTTCGCAGTTTCTTTCCAGTGCCCAGGCTTATTACAGTGGAAACAAACTCCTTTGCTATCCATATCAGTTTTGTTCTTATTATCCTTTGTTTATGCCCTTTCTATTTACCTTCTTAGAATCGTTCTTCTTTTCAGAAGATCCTTTGGCCCCTACCAGTAAGACTTGGTCTTTCTTGGTTGGAAAGTGACTTTCAACATTTTTCAACATGTTAAGCAAATCAGCGAGGCTGATATCTAGCTTTTCTATATGAAAAATTCACAACAATTATGAAATGAGTCCGGGAGTGAGTGCAAGATCAAATCTTGGCTCAACTCTCCATCCATGACAAAACTCGTTGTCCTAATTGATCAATCAAATTGATAATGTTAAGGACTTTTATCTGTACTATAGTGTCATTGGCCATTCTAGATCGGAAGAGCTCCTTAGATATCTGATATCTATCAGTCCTACTTTCCTTACCATCAACAACTTGATGTGCAGGAATATAGTAAGAGAGCATCCATAGTTTTATGCTGACGCTGAAGCTCGTTACTCATGGATGCGAGCATGATGCATTGAGCCAACTGTGCATCATCTTGCCACTTTCTAAAAGTAGCAATCTCTTTCTCGGAGGCATTGTCTGCAACCTTTGCAGGGATAGGCGTATTAAGGATATAAGATAACTTTTCAGCCATGAGAATTATTCTCAATTTCCTTAACCAATCCATTTAATTTGGTCCGGTTAAATAAGTATCTAATATGCTATGCAGTGATAGTAATTTAGACATTGTAAAAATCTGTAAATGAATTTGTAATTAACAACATTTTAACATACATTATTTTATTAATTACCAAAATAAATTAGGTCTTGTTTTAAATTGGTATCTCCCACTATTTTCTTCAAACTATATTACCCTCAATATATAGTTCGGCAATATCTAATTAAAGATATGCTAGTGAGAATAAGGATCCCATTTCAAATGTATATAGCCTTGTGTGTGCACAACAAACTATATATAAATAAATAAGTAGACAACTCTTGTCAATTACATCAACTATGTAACTCCTTGTATTTTGCCTCTTAAATCATAATGGTCAAGTGTGTGCACATCCGAACTAAAATGATTTAAGTGAAGTCAGACCCAGCATTTCCATATAAGTGAAGAGAAAACTACAGCCCTTGTGTGTGCACAACAAAGCAGTAATGTTCAATTCCTTATAAACATCATATGTAATAAAAACAACATCTTAAATATTTAATACTTACCTTGTGTGTGCACAACAAACTCATATTAAATATTCAATACTCTATTGTTTCTATCATGCTAGAAGGCGACGTTCGATATTCCAAATATCTTTGAACGTTACAACTTAATATAAAATATTTGAGGGATTTGTTATTAATTTGTCTCATCTTGTTTAGCGCGTATGCAAATATATACATAAAATACGCGTCATATGAATAAACATGCGAAGCATGTTTGCATAAAATATAATATATATATTATAAGCATGCACATATAGAATACTATATTCTACCCGGATTGATTATGGAATTTTATTCTAGTTTGGTTCACTAGAGCCACCAAGTGAACCAAAAGGTCAAACCCTAGGGGTGCAAGAATTAAATTTAAATATAACTATTACATTTAAACCCGGGCTCCATTACAAACGGGTCTTCAAGCGCTCCTTGCTCCTTGATCTCCAATTCTTCAAAATTAATTCTAACTATTCCTATTACAAAACTATTTAAAATAAATAGAAACCTTGATCAGCAGTCAAGGGGGAGTACATAGGAGGGAGATAAAATTTACATTAAGAAAAATTAGAGAAGGCGAGGTACGCAGACCCCATTTAATAAAACTCATACATCCATGCATCCAACTAAAATAAAATTCAATCACATTGGTCAATAGTCCATAATCAATCCCATTTATTATCATACACATCACCATATGTATCAATAAATAACATTCATCTCATGAATAATAAACATTCAATATATATATTGATATCATTTAATGGGCAAAATTTAGTTAGTATAAAATCTAATTTTGAATCAAAATAAACTCCTTTATTTTAATCCAAATTTAAATCAAAATAAAACTATTTTATTTTAATTTATCCAATTTTGAATAAAATAAACTATTTTATTTTAATCAAAATAAACCCCTTTATTTTAATTAATTATGGAATCCAATTCCATGTAAAAAATAATAACTCCTTTATCAAAGGAAACACGGATTAATTTCCTATTCACAAATAAACTCTTTTATTTTGAATAATATGAAATCCAATTTCATATCTAAATAAACTCATTTATTTAAGGAAACTAGGATTCTCTTTCCTATTCACAAATAAACACTTTTATTTTGAATAATATGAAATCTTATTTCATATCTAAATAAACTCCTTTATTTAAGGAAAGATGAAATTCAATTTCAACTCCAATTAGTTATCATGGAATCCAATTCCAACTCTAATTAGTTAGCATGAAATTCTAATTTTAAAATTAAAATAAACTTTTTATTTTAATTATAAAATAATTAAAAATAATATATTATATATATATAATATATATTATAAAATAACGGAATATATATATATATATATATATATATATATATATATATATATATATATATATATATATACAGAATTGATCAGGTCCGGACTCCCGGACCTGATCAAATCCGGACCCCAATTTTTTTTTTTTTGGTAGAACAACTAAAAAAAAAAAAAAAATTTATGAAACTGAAATTTTTCCAAAATAAAGTGTTTTGGGTGTGTTTTTAACACCTACCCCAACCAATGTATGTACAGTCTGCCCAGACTGTATAGACATATTTCGTTATAGGCATCCAAATCACGCCCAAAACACTGTATTATGGAAAAATTTCAATTCCATAAATTTTTTTTTTTTTTGTTGTTTCAAAAAAAAAAAAAAAAAGGTCCGTATTTTAGTATAGTCCGGATCCAGTCCGGGATCCCGGACTCTACTAAAATACGGACCTTTTTTTTTTTTTTTTTTTTGCTTTTTTTTTTTTGAAACAACAAAAAAAAAAAAAAAATTTATGGAATTGAAATTTTTCCATAATACAGTGTTTTGGGCGTGATTTGGATGCCTATAACGAAATATGTCTGTACAGTCTGGGCAGACTGTACATACATTGGTTGGGGTAGGTGTTAAAAACACACCCAAAACACTTTATTTTGGAAAAATTTCAGTTCCATAAATTTTTTTTTTTTTTTTTTAGTTGTTCTACAAAAAAAAAAACAAAAAAAATCAGGTCCGGATTTTACTCCCGTCCGGGAGTCCGGACCTGATCTTCTTTGATATATATATATATATATATATATATATATATCGCCATATCCTTATCTTTAAAACAAACATCACCTGTAAGTTTTTTTTTTAAAAGAAATCAATCTTGATTCATATAAAGAAACTCACGTGGGAACCTTCCACGTTGCCTAATAGGTGATAACTTTATCCTGTAACGTCCCCTTTAAAGTCACCTTGTCACGAAATCACGGAACAGTTACACGAATGACGGAAGGCTAAAAAAAACGGGATGATCAATATTTGTTTTTTTTAAATAAATTTTATACAATAAAATTATGCCCAATTAAATTGTTCTAAACACATATCAATATACATATCAAATTAAAACAATTAATAATTCGCATAAAGGTTTGGCTCTGATGCCACTGTTAGGTTTGTAATATTCATGAACGCAATCAAATTGCACAAAATTAGCGGAAGCGTGAGTTTTAAAATTTTACAAACCATAAACCCGGATCACCCTTTATGCACAATTATTAATTAAACGAAAAGATAAAGAATAAAATCATACCCTTGAAGATCCGAGCTTCCTCAGGTACAAGTTCACCTCCAATCCTTTTCACGTTCAACTTGAATCCACCGGGTTTGGTCCCTTCCTTTGCTCAACGTTAGCCACCCAAGTGTTTGGCCTCTAGAGGTGATCCACCAAGGAAGAATAGAGATTCAAGAAGATGGGTATTTTGCTAAACCCTAATTTTCTATCTCTATAGAAAAGACGTACTCTCCCAACTATTGGAATTATGTATGTTGTAAAAGTCAACAACAACTCTTATGCACCCATAATAAGACTCCTCTTATTTGTAGATGTGGTCAACCCTCCTTAACAATTAAGGAATTGGGTTTTATTTTAATTAATTAAATTCTTTTAATTAATTAAGCTCCCTAATCTTATTAGAGATAATTAATTAAATTCCTTTAACTAATTTTCCCTCCTAATCATATTAGGAATAAATGAGAGTACTTATATTAAATTAATTCCTAAACTCTTTTAGAAATTAAAATAATAATAATTGTAATAATATTAATAAGACTCCTCTTATTAATTTATATTTAATATTTCTAAAATATTAAATAATAAATATTAAGCTATTTAATTTATTCTATCACCATAGATTAAATTAAATATACTTAACATATTATTACGATTATGCCATTAACTTCTTAAATAATTATTCTTCCTTTTATGGTGTGACCCTTTAGGTTCTCCATATTAAACCGGTTGTGAATAAATCAATTAGAACAATTCTAATCTTATTTAAATAAATAAATTAAACTAATAATTTATTTAAATAAATAATATTTATTCTACAATAGGGATAAGCCTCCCTAGCGATCAACGACTTTCCAGATAATATAGATTTCAACAATAATCATAAAAGAACCTTTGAGTAAATAGTTACCGTACAATTCAATCCTTCCACCATACAATGTCCCAATTAAATATAAGACATGGAATTTCTGTCAAGTCTTATTTTATTTAATTATATGTATTTCGACTCTTAAATGCACAACTCCAAATAATGCAAATTAGAAACTCCTTTCTAATTTCATTCTGCCTTGGCCAAGGACTACTGGGTTGTCATTTATCAAATCACATAGGACATTTCTCTTCTTTTACTAGAAGTGGTAGATTCTTTATTGATCATACATTATCTCTATGTACAACTTATTATACCCAAGCAAACCCTTTGATATACCCTAAGGGTCTTAAGGAATAAGTCAAAGTATAACTCATCATACACAAGATACTATGATGATCTCAAGTCCAAGGATCACTTGTACTACTATCACTACAGGAATTCCTATTGACATGCAAGTAAAACTCCATTAGGTATTCCTTAGCGAGCCACGTTCAGTGAACTTATTCTCTAATAAGCACCTACATACTTGCTTTAGTGTCTCCACACAAATGATCATGAGATCAATCATTCTCATCTAATGATCAAGCAACGTATGTACCAATCTATCCGGATTCACTAATCCCCAATTTAGTAATCCAACGATTGGGAACTATTTTAGTTTTAAGCTTTCTAAGAATTTAGATCTCATTATAATGATCATCATCATTATTCTAAAAGCATTGCTTAAAACTATGGGTTTATCACATATTATAAAACAGCATCATGTAGATAATTAAAAGCCTTCAATAAATATTATTAATAAATGAATAAGATTGTTACAAAGTATATGTTTTATCATCAAACATGATTGGCTTGTATGCATACTACTTTCATATATAACAGAAGTATACTCTGTAAATTTTGGAATTTTTGGACAAAAGTACAGTTTATGATAAATATCTAAATATTCGGCAGTTTTGGCCATATAAAAAATAGTAAATGAATTTTAAAAATTCTGAGAAAAATATATGTTTAATATGGGACTATATTCTGTTAAATCCCAAAAAAGAAAATTTTCTGGGACTGATTTGGTATTTTTCATGAAAATAGACGAGTTATGAATAAATGAATTAAATATGTTATGTGAAGTAAAAAAATTGAAAAATAGGATTTTATGGCTTGAGAATCCAATATAAGGTATATGCAGATTTTTGATGAGAGTTTTGGTTATTGGTGATGAAATCTTATGAGTTTGACATTTTAGGATGATTAAATGCATTAATTAGTAAAGTGTAAACAATTAAAATAAATTGTTTATAAGTTTAAGAAATGATTAAAATATTGTGGTAATATTAATAATATTAGATTATGAGATTATTAAGTGATTTATAACATTTGGATTAAGTTGTTATGAAATTGTTGATTTAAAATATTATTTAATGATTAATAATATTAGTAAATAAATTTAATGTTATTATATAATGAATAATATTAAATGGAGTTTATAATATAATGAATAATGTTATTATCTTAGTTAAATATTCGTTGAAATATTATTTTCTGTTCAAATCATTTTTGATATAATACTATTCTTAAATTTTATTCCACAAAGCAGTATCATATTGACAATTTGGATATTATTGAATTCTGGATAAATTAAATTGTTAAAGTCTTTAAAAATTTATCATTTATCTCATATGATTGATTCTTTATATCCTTGTCATGATCCTCATGCTTATATTGTGATGAAAGTCAACTTTGGCTCGTACTGCATAGATGGACTGTTGTTTATTGGTTTTACAGTTGTATGCCTTTGGCCTGTAGTGCAAAGAAGAACTGTTGATTGATATGTTTGACCTGTAGTGCAAAGATGGTCTGTTGTTGAATATATTTGGCCCGTTGTGGAAAGATGACATGTCGTTGAATATCTTTGGCCCGTAGTGCAAAGATGACCTGTTGTTGAATATCTTTGGCCTGTAGTGCAAAGATGACCTGTTGTTGAACATCTTTGGCTTGTAGTGCAAAGATGAACTATTAATGAATATCTTTGGCCCGTAGTGCAAAGATAAACTTATTAGTATGATTATGAACAAGAACTGTGATTTGGTATAACCATGATCTTTGATGTTTCAGGTAAAGACAGGTTATGTAAATTATCTTCGTCTTGGATGAGAAAGGGAATTTAGAACCACAATTATGGTTATGAGTTATTCACATGATTGTGGACAGGAACTGTTGATTGATGTTACAGGAATAAAACATTATTGGTGGACTTTTAACATGGAGAAAATAATAGACTTTATGGTCTATTTGACTCTTCTAATGGATTGTTCATTCCGCTGCAACTATGATTGAAAAGTTTTATCTTCTACCATATGCTATAAATCTCTAATTTATTACTGACGAAGGCTATTGATAATTTAATTATCTTTAGTCTTGATATTCTTTACTGAGCTATTTGTGCTCATCCTTTTGCTTCACAATTCCTTTCAGGTAATAAGAGTGTAGCTGGGTCGAACGGGGATAATAGGGGAATAGAACGGTGGTCTATAGTTGTTGAGGTTCTCCCTAAACAGTATGAAAATAATTTTATTAAGAACTTTAGATAAGTGTGTTATATTTTATACATCATTTAATAGTTATATTTGGTGAATCATATAGGGTGAGGCGAACCCAACGTTGGAAGGGTGTTTTGTCACTATCATACAAGATGTCTAATGACATACAACCTCGTGTTATCATAAAACAGGGTTGTGCACATCCACTTGCTGAGTATATCTACGAGCACTACCTATATAATCTTGGAGTTTGGTTGAAATATAATTTTTAATTACAGACATTGGAGATAGTTATATGTCAAGAGAAGACTCACCATTGGAAAGAACATGATAGCAATCTTCTCATTTTTCTTTGGGGTCTATTGGGTCAACCAAGAATAATTCTCGAGTCATATGATATTTATTAAAACTTAGATGCATGACTTCCTATGTACGAAGGTTTTCTTGAGCATTTTCCAAATATTTTAATTTCTAAAACAGTTATTGATTGTACCTTTATGTAATGTATCAATGTGAGGTGCTGACACAAGTTGGTGTCCAGAGTCACAGTTGGCATTTAAATTCACAGTATATGTGTTGTTGTATTTTGCACGACAATTGTAATAATAAAGTTGTAGTTATTTCTGTACCATGTATTTGGCGACTCAGAATAGCTTGGGTGGATTGGACCTGTTTTGGGCCTTCACAGAGAGGGTCTTGGATGAGTATAAGTGTATGAATGAGCAAAAATATGCACTTTTCTCTCTCTTAACCTATTTATATAACTTAGATACATTGAATCTAACTTGCAATGTGTCAAAGAGGATAAGATTGGATGAGTTTTAGGGCATGTGCTATAATCTAGAGTGGTGACTTGACAAGATATGGCATGATTTGCAAGCAAGCTTAATAAAGAACGTGCATAAGGGTATTTTGGTCATTTGCATTGAAATTTTAATGGTATTCTTGTCCATGACACTTGAATCTAGGTTTTAATCAATAGATTTTAAACCTTAAGGTTTCCCAAATAATTTCTAGGGTTTGAATCATTAAGTTTAAAGTTTAATAAAATTTTAATTAAAACTTACCAATTAAAATTAGGGGTTTTAATAGAAAATTAGGGTTCCAAAAATACTTAGGGTTTTCTTGAAATTATTAGGGTTGCCCAAATTATGAATTAGGGTTTCTTAATTCACATTATAATTTACTAAAATAATAATTAGGATTAGCATTTTAGCAATTATGGTTTTAAATTAGAAATTAGGATTTTTAGTTTACAATTAGGGTTTCTAGGCAATAATTAGGGTTTACCTAATTAGCATAATATAATAATTGTCATTAATTACGTACCACAATTTCTTACAATCGAAAAACTCCGGTTTGAGTTTCAAGTTAGGGTTTAACGAATTAATGCTAGGGTTTTGACATTACACACCATAATTGACCAACCATTATCAATATGTACAAATAGTACATATTTATAGTACTGAAATAAAAATAATTTATATTAATTATTCTCTTTCCTTATTCCAAATCCAGAATTAGGGTTTGGATTCCATATCTGATCTATCTTTCAAATACGTACCATAATTAATTAAATTAATAAATTAACTTAACTAATTTGAATAAATTATATAATAAAATAGTTATTATAATAATACTAATAATCATTTCATATATTATTTAAATAATATATAAATCTTATTTTCATGGAAAATAAATAATAAAAATATTTCTACTATAAAATTAATTACTATAAGAATATACTATATAACAATCAATAATTCTAAAATAAAATTATTTAAAATTATTCATGTAATAAATAAATTTTATTTATCACATATATACATACACATTATCTGGCACATATTCCTACCTTTTAAAAAAATTATATGCAAAATTTCTTATGTATTTATATCGAAAATATCGGGTTATTACAAAACATGTTATCAACACCCATTAACACATATAACACCATGTTTTCAACAATCATACTCAAAAACTCATTTATAGAGAATTTTTAAGAAAGCTTAAAAACACGGAGAACTAATAACAAAAGGGTTAAATTACTACCTTAAATCCTTGATTATGCTTTGTTAGATGATGAGAATAGCTCTGACAATCTCCCTTGATTCTCAAAACCTCTAAATTCTCTCAATTTCCCTAGAGCTCTCTCTCTCTTTTTTCTATCTTTCTCTCTTTTCTTCTTTTCTCTATTCTCTATTCTCTCCCTATTTTAGCTTTACGTAACTTAAAAAAATAAACCAATATATAAAATATAAATGTATAACATATACTACGTAATAATATAAAATATAACTGATGTCAGTTACTCTTTTTTAAAAATTCAAAAGCCTCTAAGGCTTATTTGGCAAAATCAATTAAAAATAAGGACTTAAAATCCTTATGTCTTGTTTGGTAAAACCAAATTAAAACTCCTTTTAGTTTATTTTAATAACTCACTTATTATATAGTTTAATTATCACACTCTATTAATTAATTAAATTCTAATATTCAAATTCAATTAAATTAAAGTTAACATTAACACAATAAATCAAATTATCACATAATTATAATTCCCATTAAATTATAATTTACTTAACAAATCACCAAATCTCCAATTTAATTATTAAATTAATTTGAAACAACATTATAACAATTCATTTAATCCTTATCAACTCTTTAATTTAATTATTAAATCAAATTAGAATATTACCACATAATAATTAATTCATCAGTCTTTTATTTTAATTAACTTCAAAATATCAAATTACCAATTATCAACTTAATTAACATATTACACTTTATCAAGTTAATTTCCCACAGCTCATGAATTATTTATTTAACTAATAAATAATCAAATTAAATAAATATTTATTTAACAATATACACATCAACCAAAATATTTATTTAATCCAATAAATATTTGAAAATAGACATAAAATTCTGGATTGTTACACTTTGAGCAGACTCTGCGAATCTTGACTTTACTCTGCGAACTTCTTGCACACTCTGCGATTTTGAACTCGATAATCTACGATAGCATATCCAACTCTACTATCTTTAAGTAAACTATAAGAAACGACATAGCAGCTTTACGATCGCTTAACATTACTCTACGATTGAATTTATCCTATCATCTATATATCAATTCAGCTCATAAGATCAACCTAATAAATTTGATCTTTCTATTCTAAGTGCTTGTACATCATATTCATATTAAACACTTTACAAAAACTACTTAATAAATACACATTAGTAATATCACATCATCAAATTTAAACATATAGTTCTGATGAATAGATTTTAATTATATGAATTGAGTAGTTTTAGCTGAGTTATTTTGCTTATTCTTAAGAATTTCAGTAGTATTTTAGTTCATTTTAGTAGTTTGTGATAATAAAGAATTCCAACTTGTTTTAGTAGTTTGACATAGCCTTAATTTTATATCATTTGGGTGGAGGAATAATCATTCCAAACAACTCATAAATGCAAAGAATAGCTGAAGAAATCAAAGCTGAGACAATTGAATTGGAGCCTTGGTCGGAAACCATGGGAAGCTGCGACGTTGGAGGAAGTAGCGACGTGCAACATTCAAAGCCGTGACACTGCACCAATTTGCAGGTGCGTGAACCCACGCGCTCGGATTGAAAATTGAGAGTTTTTGATTTCTGATATAGCTAGGGAGTATTATTGAAGTTGGGAGGTTTTCAAACTCCTAGAAAGGTTGCATTTTATTAGTTTGCACTCCTTGATATATGGTTGGACACTTTTGTTATTAAATATCTGCAGAAGACTAGTAATAGGGAATTATTCCTTTTTCAGTATTGGCAAATAAAGAAGTAGAATAGTACATAGAAAAATAAGAGTTTTTAGAGTATTCTTCAACAACGAGATGAAAGAGTTGGGAAATAAGACAAAGGTTTCTACAAAGTTTCTTCTTTCTTCTATACTTCTTAATTTATGTATTTTGAGAATGATTGGGAATGATTTATTAATGTATTTATTTTCAGTTATTAACTAATTTCTTAATTAGGGAGTCAATGGAACCCAATGATGATTTGAATTAATATTTATTTTTATGGTTTATTGAATTGATTAAATATATTGAGATTGTTTATTATATTTTGTTATGTTTGTTATAATTACCTGATCAAAAAATTATGCGATGTATTTTAGATGAAATTTGACAAATGGAATCTAAATTAAGACCTGGATATAGTAACTTATGATTAGTAATGCTTCTTAGGATTGAATGATGATTTATGGATATGATAGACATATACCTAGATACTGCAAGAAACTTTAGAAAAATGAATGTTAATGAATTTCTTGTTATTAATTGACATAGGTATATATTGAATAAATAATAATAACTATGTGATATAATTATTTGGAAAACAATTATATTGTTATTAGTGATTCTCCGTTGGCAATTTCAATTAATCAATTCAATGCAATATTAATAAGATTAATTTTATGATTCATCAGGGGAAATTGAATTCCTTAATATTTCCATTTATATAAATTTTATATTCATTATTTTTAGTGATTATTCAATAGTTATTAATTTATTTGTGTAATTAGAATTAAGTGGATGCATAGTTAGTAATTGGGAATTGGAAATTATAATCGCTCTTCGTGGGAACGATACTCTTCTTGTCTTATATTTTATAATCGATCGTGTATACTTGCATGGAATTGTTATATAGAATTAGGCAAACATGTTTTTAGAGCCTTTGTCGGGGAGCAGTTTATAGTTCAAATTCTAATATTAATATCCATCAATTAGTTCTAATTTAGATTTTTATTTTAGTTTACAAATTTGGTTCGTTGTTTCAGGTACTCTGTGTACGCAAACACAGTTTTAATAACCCGATTTGCTACCATTCGAGGATGACATTGACAAACTATTTTATCGTTTGCATAAGTGTATTAAAGAAAAGAAAGAGGGACTTGAAAAGCAAGACAAAATGGCTGAGGAAGAATCGCCAAAAACTTTAAACGATTATGCTATGGCATTAGTTATAGAGATTCATTCAAGCATTCGAAGACTGGCGATCAATGCAATAATTTCAAAATAAAGCCAGGGACTATATAGATGATTTAAAATTTTGTGCAATTCGATGGCTTACAAAATAATGACCCAAACGACCATCTTGTCAGTTTTCTGAAGATATGTTATACTTTTAAATATAATGGAGTTTCAGATAATGCAGTAAAGTTAAGACTCTTCCCTTTCACACTTCGTGACAAGGCAAAGAGTTGGTTCCATTCATTGCCAACAGGTTCAATCACAACATGGGATGACTTAGCACAAAAGTTTTAAGCAAAAATTTTCCCAGCTGCAAAAATAACAAAAATGAGAAATTATATCTCATCATTTAATTAGCTAGATTTGAAATTGATGTATGAGGCATGAGAACGATTTATTGATATGCTAAAGAAATATCCACATCATGTGCTTCCAAAATGGATGCAAATTCATACTTTTTATAATGGATTATTCAATATCACACGTACAAGCATTGATGCTGCAGCAGCATGAGCCTTAATGAGCAAACATGTCGTCAAAGCCTACGAATTGTTAGAAACCATGGCTACAAATAACTATCAGTGGCCTACAGCTAGGATTAGTTCTCCAAAGTTTGGAGGGAAACTAGAAGTATATGTATTAACTACATTAGTTGCTCAAGTGGTGTCATTAACAAAGAAATTAGATACATTGGGAAACACGCCTACTATAAAATTAGCTGCAGTATGTGAGCTATGTGCAGGAAATCATTAGACCAATCAATGTGTAGTCAATACAGAGTTAGTGAATTTTTTTGGAAACAAACATGGTATGCATTTTAATACATATAATACGGGGTGGAGAAACCATCCAAATCTTTCATAGAGTAATAACTAGAACCAAAATGTAGTTATAACCACCCCAAAATTCATATAATTCATCTCTCAACTTCGGTTGTTAACAATATGTCTAACTTCTGATTTTACATCATTTTCGATGTTAAACATAATAAAATGTGGAATAATTTAAACTTTTCTGTCTTATTACTTTAATTCTCTGAATCAAAACCTTTATCATCTACACATCTCTGAATCAAAATTATTTTATGATTCGCTTCATCAGAGTTATTATATAAAATCTTAAATTTCAGCTTGATATTGCTTATACATTGGGCAGCTAAAACTTTACAACTAAATATGAAGTTTCACATCATAAATTATCAAGTACATTTCTCAAAACATTCATCTTTACTTACCTTTGAACCATACTTAGTTTATTACTCACTTTATCAGAGTTAATAAATAAAACTTACATCCAGGTTCAATACCCTTTGTACATCGAATAAAATTAAAACTTTATAACTCAACATCTATTAAACATCATACATTATCAAGTACATTGTCCAGAACCATAAACATGGTTCAAAATAATAACAACTCAGCCAAAGTATATAAATCTTCATGCAATACATCTTATTCATGTCTTTCAAATAGCACATAGTGTTACCTTGTATCCTTAACCTGCGAAAGTGGTTATTCGCAAGGTTAAGCTCGACATCCCAGCAAATCTAACAGCTTTCATGCAACACGTAGCACATAAATAACATGCTCATTTTATACATCATAAACATCTGTCTAAACACATTATACATGTTGTACATCACATATCAAATAAAGATTGAGTTCCATAACCCAATCAGCATTCCTTACTCAACCGATGTAGTCATAAATTGACCTTAACATTTGATACTTATAACCTAAGTAATACATCATTCTCTTTGAAATACATATTAAAAACAATTTATCATTAAGTTCGCATAACAAATAGGAACTGAAAGACTTGTCGTTGTTTACCAATAACAGTTTAACAGCTTACAACTATTTGTACTTCATATACCCTACACAATTCTATAATAATGCACATCAACTATTAGTCACATAGCAACGCATAGTAGTTGTAATGTAAACTTTACTCTACATCACATAACCCTTCCTATTAATCAATACACAATGTTCAATTTGATTGTATTAACTTTCGACTTATATCTCACTATATTTCTTCTTAGTCATACTCGAAGTTCATTCAAGTGTTTAAGACTTGCTAGGACTCCTTATTGGTTTTATATTAATCACATTCCATTTGTTATAATGTTCATTTCAATTACATTAAAATACTTTTTAAGTTCATTAACACTTGTCACGGCGTTTCGACGTTCATTCGTCACACGCCCGTTTCATCTCTCTTGCGTACGCTTAGTATGCTTATACAACTTATCTAATACATCATTTATTAATGTTAAGCATCATTATATTTACTAATATTCATGTTTTATATCTTAGAACAACATCTTTTATCGTCAGAAGTACTCCACTTGTATACGTGCATGCCCGACGCCCTCCAATTGCTTCCGAATAAACATCTGTCACAAAGATAACCATTTTGACCCCTTCTAACGACCTCAAATTAAAACACTTAAAGAAGGAAAGTTTTAGGTCTATTCGTTATCTTTCCAAATCATCTTACATCGCCTCAATCGGAGTTCGTATGAAAACGTTATAACATTTTACTATAGGAGGTCATAATAGTCCAACCTGAGCACTTTTTCGGCGCCGTGGAGCCCCAATTACACTTGGGGGCGGTGCTGCATCACCCAAGAGCAGTTTGGGTTGTTATTCTGTTTCATGAATTTTTGACCCTTTCTTCTTCCAACCTTCATAACTCGAGTTATACACATCCAATTGAGTCCGTTTTCGACTCTATGAACTCGTAATTCATAGAACTACAACAAACCAAACAATAAAAAATTTAAAGAAACATTAACTAACTCAAATCTTGACCCAAAACTCATGTTCATACTAAACTTTTATGTTTTAACATGTTTAGTGAATTCATTCACTACGAATTCGTTTATTAACCAAATTGATTCATTCAACTTGTGTTCTTTTCTTTTTTAAACGTTTTAACAACATCCATCATCAATTTAAGGTTTTCATCATGATTTCATAACTAATCTTTAACTCTAACTAAGCCATAACATACATATTTCATCAAAAACACTAGTTCTTCATCTTTAGCATAATTTAAAGAATTTAATTACCTAAAAATTTCTTATAAATGATATGTAAAGAATATATATATATATATATATATATATATATATATATATATATAGACACACACACACACACACACACACACTATACTTCTACAAATTCAGGCACCAAAATCCCAATTACATAGAATTTATGAAATAAAAACCATAAACTAGAAACCTAGAAATTTTACCTTTGATTTGGTATAAAGCTTGACCAATTTCTTATTTCTCCCTTCTTTGATTCTGAAACTCCTCTTCAATTACAAAGAATTTCTCCTCTCAATTTTTCTCTCTTCCTTTCTTCTCTTTATTTGTTCTTCTTTGTTTTTAGTCTTAAGAAAACACACGTAACGCTAAACTGATAAAAGGCATAAAGCCTTCAGTCAAAAAAATAATGAGCATCCATTACAAAAACAAAGGTCACTAAGACATATTTGGCTAGCACCCAAAGCCCTCCTTCTAATTCATTTTAATTCCTTCCTTATCATATAGTTTATTTGTCACAATCATTATTAAATTAAATTAAACCTCAATATAATTATAACTTCCATTTAGCCAATATAACAAAATACTAAATCTCTAATTTAATTACTTAATTAAATTAGAATATTCTCATTCCATCAATATTATCACACTTTCATTAAATTATTCCATAACGATTTCCATCAAATATTAATTTTAAATTTCATAAATATTCCAACTAAAATATTTATTTTATTCGATAAATATTTTAACTATTTATGAGATTCACAATCGTATTACATTAACATATTACATTTATATGTAATATGTATTACTTTCTCATCTTATGACAACAAATATATTTACATTAATTCACTATTTTAATTAAGTGAATTAGTTGTCTTATTTATAAAATTTAATTCATAACAATTCAATTGCCAATCAATGCATGATAATCAAATTATATTATTTCATAATATAATTCCCAACTCTATTTAAATTAACTAATATTTATTCAATTAATTCCTTTTTCCACCATATTCCTTTACATAACTAATTCTCTTCACTTCCTTTAATAGTTTAACCAACTATTAAATTACATATATATTTAATTTCTTCACACCAAAACATATAATTCAAAATATATACATCTCATAATAAGAATCTTCATTATTAAATTCTTATTTTAATAACTTATGAAAATTCGGGTTGTCACATTAATTCCAAGGGAATTTCCACCACCGGGTTTTCAAAATCAAGCACAATACCCACAAGAAAGGAAACTAAATTTTAAAGAAATAATGACAAAGTATATCACTCAAAATAATATGAAGATCAACAACTTAGAAAGAGAAATTCGGAACTTGGAAAACAAATCAATTGGCAAATGCAGTGAATAACTGTCCACAAGGAACACTCCCAAGTGACACCTGTAGACACTCAAAATTTCTCTTTCCTTTTACTAACCACACTATTAGTTTTTAGGGGCATCTAATAGATCTAGAAGGGGGTTGAATAGATCATTTAAAACTTGTTCTTTTTCCTTAAACTTCTTAAGTGATTAACAGATAATGAATATTAGAATTAATTCATGCACAACGGAATAGGTTAAGATTCCCTTCAAGGATATAGCATTAAATACAGTCCCAATGTTAGATTAGTTTGCAAGTAGATATTGCAATTATAGTGCAGAGTGTAAATGACATAAGTAAATGACACTAGGGGTTTTAAGTGGTTTAGAGACTAATGCTCCTAATCCACTATTTTGCTTCAACAAGCAGGGATTCCACAAATAATTTGATTAACTTCGAATCACTAAGATTCTTTCAAGATTAAAAGCCTTGGAACACTAGTTCACTAAGAACTCTTCAAGACCAGCAGCCTTGAAAACTTTAGACTAAGCCCGACAGACTTAGAATATCTTGTACCCTCCGGTACTTAGCAAGCCCAATAAATTTGACTTTTGTTTAGTCACTAAGATAAGGACCCGGCAGGCCTTGAATGATTGGATGTTTGTTTGTTGTTGTTGAGCTGCTAAGATGACATTTAACTTATTCATCTTCTGGTACTTAGCAGCTTCTTGTGATCATTAGGCATTCAACATTGGTATTTAATCACAACAGATGTACTGCTAAGATGTACGTTTAGTTTGACATCTTGTTGTTCTTAGTAGTTTAACTTATCTTTTGGTGCTGCTAATTTTTGTTGGTGATGTTTGTCTTCATCTGATATTTAGCATTGCACACTATCACCATTGATGTACTACTTATGTGACGAACGAGATTTTTATAATTTATTTTAAGGGATAAATAACGTTTTGGTCACTGTACTGGGGTCCGGTTTTCATTCTGGTAACCGAAACTTTTAAAGTTACAATCGAATTACTGTACTCTCATATATTACAAAATAGTCATTACTTTCACTTTCCATCCAAAAGTCAGACGGAAATCGTGACTGTGCAAGCTGACGTGATGACTGTGCAAGATGACTCCATTTTTTGCTTACGTGGCACAAGAAATGCAAGGAGACATATTATTATAGTACAAACTACTAAAATTATTAACTACTTCACCTCAATAATTCTAAAACTAATAATAATAATAATAATAATAATAATAATAATTTTAAAATAATAATAATTTCAAAATAATAAATAATAATAATTTTGAAATAGTTAACTACTTCACCTCAATAATTCTATTTTTTTAAAGTCTATTTTTTTAAAATTCTTAAATTTAAAAAACGTTAATTTTTTATAAAAACATATTTTTTAATTTTTTAAAAAACGTTAATTTTTTTTAAACTAAACTAATATTTTTTTGGAAAAAGTCTATTTTTTTAAATAATTATTAAACTTAAAAAACGTTAATTTTTAAAAACGTTAATTTTTAAAAATTTAAAAAACGTTAATTTTCTAAAAAAAATTTAAAAAGCGTCAATTTTCTAAAAAAATTTAAAATTTTCTGTTTCTTATAAAAAATTAACGTTTTAAAAAAAACAGACTTTTTAAAAAAAATAGAATTTTAAAAAAACATAATATTTTAAAAAAACAACTTTTTAGAAAAAAGACTTTTTTAAAATTAACAGATTTTTTTTTAAAACAGAATTTAAAAAAAGTGTTTTTTCTAAAAACTGTTAATTTAAAAAAAAAACTATTAACGCTTTTTAAATTTTTTTTCTAAAAACTGTTACTTTTAAAAAAGTGTTTTTTCTAAAAAAGTTGTTTTTTTTTAAAAAAATCTATTTTTAAAAAAAGTCTATTTTTTTAAAAAACGTTAATTTTTTATAAAAAACAAAAAAAAATAATTTTTTTTTGAAAATTAACGCTTTTTAATTTTTTTTTTAGAAACTTAACGTTTTTTAATTTTTTTTTAGAAAATTAACGTTTTTTTAATTTTTAAAAATTAACGTTTTTTAAGTTTAAGAATTTTAAAAAATAGACTTTTTTAAAAAAATATTAGTTTAGTTTAAAAAAAATTAACATTTTTTAAAAAATTAAAAAAATCTGTTTTAATAAAAAATTAACGTTTTTTAAATTTAAGAATTTTTAAAAAAAACAGACTTTTAAAAAAAATAGAATTATTGAGGTGAGGTAGTTAACTATTTCAAAATTATTATTATTATTATTATTATTATTTTAAAATTATTATTATTTTAAAATTATTATTATTATTATTATTATTATTAGTTTTAGAATTATTGAGGTGAAGTAGTTAATAATTTTAGTATTTTGTACTATAATAATATGTCTCCTTGCATTTCTTGTGCTCCACGTAAGCAAAAAATGAGGTCAGCTTGCACATGTCATCACGCCAGCTTGCACAGTCACGATTTTCATCTGACTTTTGGACGGAAAGTGAAAGTAATGACTATTTTGTAATATATGAGGGTACAGTAATTCTATTATAACTTTAAAAGTTTCAGTTACCAGAATGAAAACCGGACCCCAGTACAGTGACCAAAACGTTATTTTATACCTTTATTTTAAATATTTATTAAATTAAATATATATTTTTGTGACTTAATTATTGAGTTAAATAAATATTTGATGAAATTATTGTAGATTAATTTAATTAAATGTGTTACATTAATGAGAAATAATGTTATAGTTCAAAGTGTAAATTTAATTGGGATAATTAAATTAAATGAGATATTAAATAACTACGATGTTGTTCTAATTAATTTAATAACTAATTAGATATGTATTGATTTGTTAGAATTAATAAATGCAAATTTCAATTATGTGAATATTTGATTTAATGAGTAATATTGCCTTTAATTTGATTGAATTTAAATAATGTAATTTGATTAATTAAAGTGTGATGAATAAACTATATAATAAATGAGTTAATTAAAATAAACTAAAAATGAGTTTTTAAGTGACAAACCAAACATGGCCTTAAGCACATGGGTGCAGTTAAGGCTATGAAGCACTTGACCGCTACCCTTGTTGCGCTAGTAAATTTTATACGTATAATTATATTATCTTATTATCAGTCTTTTTGAAAACACAAGTCAAAGAAATACACACACACACAGAGAGATAGAGAGAGAGTTTGAGATTTAGGAAGAAGATTGGAGAATCAAAGGAGTGTTTTATATCATTTAAATAAGAAAGCAAGGGTAATTTCTTAATCTCAAACTTTAAATTTATGTTTTTAAGTTTTCTCCATGAACGTATATTTTTAAGTTCTCTGTTAATTGAGTCTCATGATTAAATGGTTGAAAAGTAATTTGTAATCATTATTATGCATGTGCAATCTACTATATGATGTTTATAAACTATTTTAGAGTAATTAATCTATGAAATTATGTTTACAATAGGGTTTTGAAATTTACAGAGAAAATGTATGAATATGGCTTAAATGTATGAAATTTGATGCTTAATTTGTATATTAATTGGTAAATTGATGATGGATTATGTTTATACATTAAGAAACAAAAAGAACGAAATTTTTATGGACTAATTTAATTGAAAAACGAGTTCATAGTAATTGAATTCGTAAAGGATGTATAAAAATGGAGTTTTTACAAAAACAATGACTTTATGGGTTTTAATTTGGTTGTTTAAGTTGTCTAAGTTGTTAAAATCATACTAGAAAGGTTGGGTAATGATCATATATAAATTATAGTATCTAGGTATGCTTAAATTGATGTATGAACAAAGAAATTAGAAGTTTATGGCCCTGTCTTGTATTTTTCACGAACTTCAGATTTTGGAACTAGCACGTCGCTCTACAGCGCTAGATTTAAGCTTACAATCTGAGTTACAGCTCCAGCCGAGCTACAATGCTAGACTTAAGCCTAAGAACTGCAGCTCCAGCCGAGCTGCAGTGTCAGTTTTAGTTCAAATGGTGGAGCTACAGCGCCACTTAGTAGAACTACCCGAAAAATTCTATTTGATTGTTCAAGTCCAGAAAATGTGGTGTAAACCTAATATAATGAACATGGAAGTGTATTAATCATATATTGAAATATTAAAATAGATTGTTAATGTGTCAATGACAATTTTACGTGATGAATTTAGTGTGTATTTAAACTCATTAATCGTGAAGTTTAATATTGTGTTTAAGAACTAATGTTTGTGAATTGATTAATATAATCAAACTTAAAGTTAAGTTAAGTTAAAAGAGAATTTACTTAGGATGCTAGATATGTTATAATTAATTGGTATTGTAAATGTAATGGTATGTAGGATTAATTGAGGAACATGAATAATAATTGTTTAAACTACGCACAAGGCAAGTTTCCTTACCCTATCTCGATTACAATTACGCAAGTTTCTTAAATCTACTTAATATTGAGCAAGTTCCTAAACCTTACTTTTTACATTGTACAAGTTTCCAAGTTCATAAGTCATGTTCTTATATTGAGCAAAGTCTTACTCTTATTTATTCAAGTTTATGATTTCAATGAGATGTTCTAATTCTTCTAAAGTAATACTTCAGTTATACATTGTTTATTCAACTATATACCTTTGAGATTCACTATTTGATGTAAGTATCAATTATATTATTGAACCTTGAATGACTAGCAAACCCTTAATTCGATTAGTCCATAGTTGATGAGCATTTTAAATTCTAGAACTTCTATTAAAGCTTATCCAAACCAAACTTTATTTGGTGCGGACTCTGATGTCAAACTGAGATGAACAACCCTTTATAGGGGATAAAAGGTTGAGATATTATGCGATAGCGTTGAGATGTTATGCTCATACATGGTACTAAGGGCTGATCCCCCTAAGTACGAAAAGAGTAAGGTCCATATAGTCTTACGACTATTAAAGGTTTAAAGTATAAATACTTGATAACCTGGGACATAATTCTTGGTCTTGTGACACTCATATGTACTTTTGATTCTTGTTTTCCATCTTAATTCAAAAGCCAAGCTTTCTATTTTCCAGTATCCATTGTTTACTAACATGTTGTTGTTATTATTATTATTATTATTATTATTATTATTATTATTATTATTATTATTATTGTGGGAAATTGTTGCTCACTCTTGCATAATAACATTGCAGCTAAGGTTGAAAAGGTTGATGAGCCATCTACTAGTAAGGGCAAAGGCAAGCCAATAAGTGATGAAGACTTTTTTATTATTATTGGAGAATGTTATTGTTAAGACTTATGATTTTATGTTTAAGACTTGATTGTTTATGATGTTTCCACATTAGATGTATTAAGGTTAGATAATCTGGGATTGATTTTTTTAAGATGTTGTAACCCTTTTATTGGGAGGATTTATTTTTCATTTATAAGTTTATTTATTTATGAGTAGTTAGATGTGTTAAAATTGGACAGTGAACACCAAATCCTATGGAGTTGAAGTACCTCGAATTTGGGGGTGTCACATCAAGTTTTTCATATCAGCTTGACTTCTTCTGGTCCTTAGCTGTCCTTCAACACTAGTTGTCTTGTGCACAAATTCGGCTCTGTATCTTCTTCTCTTCAGCTCAGTATGTTCATGGTGAATCGTAGAGTGGCTCAAGTATTCTGCTTTCTGATCTGCCACTCTAGTTGTTGTCTTCTTGGCCTTCCGGCTCGTAGTACAAATGCCACTTCGTTGTCATACTCCTTTGTATCAAGTGAATCTTTTTCACTGTAAGACTCTCATTAGTTGTGCTTAACTCTTCTGTGGTGGTCTCACTCTGACTGAGACCTTTTATTTGTTAAGCTCTATATAACTTACTTCGTCTCAAGTCAACAACACTATTTTCTTTGAAGCTTTGGCTCTTTATAGATTCATCTATCATCTTCCCGTTGGAACATAACCATTGGGAATCTTCCGTTGAAGAGCTTTCTTTGGATCATTTAATGGTTTAGATATTCTGAAATCTTTAATTAGACATACTGGGTTGATGTGACAAATCCTTTTTGACTTTCTTGACACATCAGTGTGCTTTATCACCTAACACTTTTGAAATATCACTTTCAGCAGACTACTAGGTAGTCACCCTTTTCTTTTATTTCCTCGATTTACATCAAGGATGTTTGGAAAGTATATCAGGATGCTCAATCCACAATGTTCAAATATTAGTCATCTTTGTTTAGACATTCTCACTCATCAGACAAATTCCCTCTACGATTTTGATGTTGACCTTTATGAACTCTACAATTACTTGGTCTTAGCTTGTCTATGGAAATCGTAGGGTGACTTGACCTTGACATCTCTTATGATTCTGAGAGTGCTCAATGTTGTACCATCTTGAGCTCTTGCAGTTTGGTCTATGATCATGCTTGGTTTGCCTTGCTTTAGGAACTAGTAAGTTGATTGACTGCTTTGACAATTTGGTTTGCATATCCCTTTTGATTAGTCATACTCAACTTCCTTAACTTTCAGCCTTGTTATCTCTTGATCATACTTCATGGTGAGGCTGAGCAAAGACAATCCTCTTCGTCTGTCCTCTGTATGTTTACCCTTATCTCTCTATAAGTGCTTTAATAGACTCTACTGCTAATTAACAGACACTACGATCGTTGTACCCAACACTACAGTTGTTATCTTTTGATGAGCGCTTGTAGGAGATTCCTTCTGAATGGATTTTCACTTCTTAATCAGCTTTACTGATAGAGTTGGTACTTTGATCTTTTATTTGCTTGCAGGTCATTCCGAGAATGATTTCTGATATTCTTCAAGTAGACTGTAATCTGAAACTTGACTGCTCTTACCAAAGGATGAGATCTATGCATACACTTTAGGAATGATCATTTATTGAGAATCATAGAGTGCTCTATGATTATGCCTTAGCTATGTAAGCACTTGGCTAACTACGAATTTGGCTCTAGTTCTGCAAACTACGATTCTAATTGGTGACGACTTGTAGATTTCACGATTTTGAGTAAAGCCTACGATTCTTGTTTTAGCTCGACAGGCGCTTGGCAGACAACTTCTACAATTCTGAGTGTAGTTTATAATTCTGCTTTGATAAACTACGTTTCTGCCTTACTTTCTTGGCAAACTATAGTGACTAGTGTAGTGCTCTTCGAATATACATGCTTATCTATTACACTTTATAAGATCAACCTAACAAGTTTGATCTTTCTATCCATAGTCCTTGTACATTATGATTTTTTGAAGGACTTTTACAAAACTATTCATTCATATTAGATCAACCTAACACATTTGATCATTTCAATCTAAGTCCTTGTCCATATTGTCTATCATACTTTTATTAATGCAGATATATTTGCATATTCATTCATTAACTTCATCATCTTCATCATCAAATTATATGAATAAGGGAATAACATTCACATGCATATTCCTAATAATCTCCCCCTATTTGATGATGACAAAAACACTCAATGCATATGTATGAGATGGATGAATCTTAAGATACAGTGAGCTGCTGTATTACTAGATCTGGTAATGTGAATGATATTGATGAGCATTTAATTACACATCATTTTAAATTTTGGATCCAAAAAATACTATTACAATTACAGATGTACCTTCTCTTTTTTCATGTTTGCTTTTGTATGTTCTTTCTGATGCGCTTTCCCGTTGTTGCTACCCATCAGCTTGTCCTTCTGGTTCCTGCACCCCCTCCCCCTTACATACTGACTTCATTGCTTCATCTTTTTTTGGCTCCCCCTCAGATGATGAGTCCTTTTCTTTCTGCTTTACCTTCATATTTTCATTCTTCTTCTTTTGGCGCTTCTCCTGTATCTCCATTCGTCTCTTCTTATGTCTCCTTAAGTGTCCTTTTTTCTCCCCCTTTTTGTCATCAACCATTTGGGAGAGATGTTTAACATTAGTCATAAGCTGCTCAAGCATGTAGAATGAGTTTCCAACTTCAATTTTCAGATCCTGCTGGTTGAGCTCTAGCTTCGGTGACAAAGATTGATTGAGAGTGTTTATTGTCTCAGAGAGAGACATAATTTTCAGATCCTTTGCTGCTCTATGGGGTCCAAATCGATCTGATCTCTCTGATGAAGCTTGCTAGATATATCTGAGATGATTTCTTGAAGCTTCATGTGGAACTCACTATCCTCTCCTTCTGGCAGGCTCTTTGCTTATTCGGCCATATAGGAAAATTTCTCAACCAATTCTTTAGATTTTTTCAACAACTTAGGATCTTGAGAAATTTTGGTAGTTGAATTGAGTTTCTTACCATTGTAAATGTTTTCAAAGGCAGTGATTATGTCAAAGAGATCATTGTTGGATGAAGTGGGGATATCAGAGGGTATTCTAGGATTGAGGCTTGGAATACTGAGTGTGGTATTTTATGTTTGGGTATCAGGGTGAGCTGATCACTTACAATCGCTGAGTATGAGACCTCTACGATCGTGGGCTTTGGTGTGGCCATTTTACTATCTAAATTTTCTAAGAGATAGAAGGGAATGTAGATATTACCAGCATGACGGTAGACTTTGAAATGAGAGAGATCCTTGATCAGCTTAGTTGGAAATATTTTGACCCTTGGAAAGTTCTGAGAGATCAGCTCTAAATTGGGAAAGTGTGAATAACACCAGCTGATGTAATTCTCATCTCTAATAAGTTAAGCCTTTAGCCAGGGCATCCATGGGTAGAATCATTTTATCAGATGGTTTTCAAGATTGTACAGTATTGTAGTACGATCTAACTCCACGTCTTGAAAATTGTTGAACGGATCTTCTATAAACATCGTTACTACTTTAAGTCGATCATTTCTATGGTTTATCCATCTTCCTGGTAGCACATCTTGTGGTTCATCAAAGACTTCCACTACTAATCTTCTTCGTACTCTTGTAGGTTAAGAAACTTGATAGTCTGCTGATTCCTGATTTTTAGAGCTGGAGTCTGTCTACATTTCTTCATTTCCTAACTTTGAGCTAGACTCATGTAGGGTCATTTTAACTAATTCATTAGAAGATTCTTGAAATAGATTTTCATCATTTGTTCCTTCTGCAATATCCTTCTCAGAACTATTTGACTCACCAATCATTCCTTGCTATTCAGACTTCAAAGTCTCTTTAGCTTCAAATTTATCTTCATCTTCTAATTCATGATCATTGGTAGTTGTAATCTTTTCACTTCCATCATTGCTAGAGCTGGCAGAATCTATCCTACTTTTCCCTTTGATGATTCTTCTCACAGACTCAGGCTTAACATCTTCATCATTATCACTAAGATAAATGATCTTTGATGAAGGTCCTCTTTCATTCTTATAGCTTTGCCTTTGAAGTAGTTGATTACTCTTTCTTCTTCTTGGAGGTTCAGCAATGTGAGATCCAGGTGCTTTTTCTTCTTCTGATTCTGATTCCTTTTTATCAATAGAGGGATTTCTTAGTGGGATCTCTGGTGACTTCTTCACAACCTTAGCTCTCATCTTTTCTTTGTTGGCATTGCAAGAGTGGCCACTGGAGATGCAGAATCATTAGATTGAAATGACTCACTTTTCACTACGCTTACCTTCCTTTTCTTTGAAGTACCCTTGTTGCTGCTGTTAGATGTCCTTAGTTTCTTATTCTCTATGGGGTTTTTCTTCCAGTTGTCAAACAGCTTTGGAGACATCACTTTATGAATATTAAGGGGTTCTCCCTCATCTTCCCTCATCTTGATCTTCAATGTCTTCTTTAGGATAATGCTCAAGAGTCTTCCATGAGAAACCTTTATGAGGGGTTTATCTATAGACTTCTTCTTCTCAGCCTTTTCTAGCCATTTGGACAACCAATCAAATAGTAAGGCCCCAAAATTTATCTGCTACTTTAGGACGATTGTAGTCATGATTCTTAGATGTATATCGTTGACTATATCGTGTGTAGTGTCTTTGCATAAGATACATTTTCCTATAATCTCAGCAAGAAATTCAAATTCCTCTGAAAACTCCTTCTTCTTCATATCTTTCAGATTTGAATTTCTCTTGTAGTGCATTAACTTCTCGCCTTTTTCAATGTTTACTTCCTTGAGATTTATCATACCTTGGTCAGGAAACTCTAGACATTGATTGATGTCTGATGCTCTAATATTTAAACTTGCTCCTTTGACTTTTGTAGATAGAAACCCAAAATCTGTCGTTGCATTTGAGTAAAATTCTTTCACCAAATCATCATAAATTGGATTATTGGCTTGTAGGCATTCAGAAAACCCAACATTCTTTACGAGCTCAAGAATATCTCTGAACTTCTTTTCTGATTCTTCAAACTTCTTAGAGCCGAGTTGAATTCAAATGATATCACACCAATTTTCCATTTAGAGGGTTCAAAGTGTATGGGTATTCGATTTCAGCGATTTTGCAGGAGATACTTGAAGGCGATTTGGGTATGTCTTGAGGTTTGAGGGATTTTGGCTTTGAAGAATATTTATAGTTTAGTGTTCAAAGAGGGAAGTCGATAGATTCTAATAACTATTTGGAAGATGCAATTATTTTTAATTTTGCCTTTATGATAGTTCTCTCTAACTCTACAGAAAATGTGACTGTCAGAAAGCCTTACACGATGCCCACAGAAAAGCTGTAACTCCCCATAAACTGATCATCTTTTTAGTTTTAACTTTCCTTTTATGAACATGAATATTACAGCCTTTAGTTGACCGTTGACCTTTTTGATTTTGTAGAGTAGCTTGATGATATAGCTTAGTACTCCACGATTTCTTTGTCTACTCACCAATCGTCTTCTGTGACCATGCTTCAGTAAATGATTCTTTATTAATCTCCAACTAGGAGTTGCATGGTTCATCAACAACTTGAACTCTTTTGAGAGATTTCTGTATACTCCACATAGGTTCTTGTGATGCATTCTTTTTTAGCACTTCTTATGGGTTAAGGGAGCTTAGAAAGGGTTGGACTCTTAGTTTAAAACTTAGGGCTATGTTTGTCTCTGAGGCACTTATCAGAGAAAGGACTGTTTAGATTTGGTGGTGAGAATGTCATCACGGCATGCCTCTTTGCGAGTGAGAAAAAATGCAGTTCTCTTTAGTTATATTATCAAGAGAGTGTATTGGGGAGGTGTTTGTATATGCTGTAATCGCAGGGTTAGAATACACATACTATATGATAAGGATGTTGATCGTAGGGACTTTTCGATTGGGGCAGTATGGCTGACATGTTTATCGGTCGCAAAGTTTTGGGACTCTACGATCGGAGATTAAGATTCATTCGGTTCATCAGCCTCAGAGTTTTGGGACTCTGAAACTGGAAAAGGGTTTTTAGGATCAAGTGAGGTATCAATTGAAGAATGATGTAGGTGAATGATTCTGCATGAAGTATTCATCAGAAACATAATTAAGGGTGAACTGTCTTCTAAGCTCATCTTTGATTTTAGCAATAAATTCCACTACTTCTCCTTTATCTTCTTCATTATGCAGCCTCATAATCTTCATGTCTATTCTTACCTTAGCATCAGGTCCAGCTACCTTCATTGTTTGAGAGATGTGAAAGATTAACTTCAATGTGTTCCTTCCTCAATTTGAGCATTGCTAGGCTTAGCAGATTATTGCTTCCCCACAGTTGACACTTTCATCTTAGAGGAAGATGGGCTAACTTCTATATATACATCTTTGTAAGGGTGCCTTGCACTTCTCCTTCTAGCTGGAATCTTCTGAGATGATATGATATTTTCATGGTTGAATTAGCTCCATTAGATCATATAGTATTTTCTTTAGAATTGGTTACTCCATGATTTGCTAACTAGACACTACGAACATAGGTTCTATCATTCAAACTTTTAGCATCTTCTGTACTCGTAGAGGTTCAATTCTACAATTCATACTTCATCGCCATTTGTTGATGGTCATAGATATAATCTTCCTTGGTGTTCCTCTTGGAATGGTATGCTTTGCATTGATAAGCTTGGAAGGTCTCCTTCTTCTTGGCATGGATTACAGACTCCCACAATTTAAGGACTATAACGAGCATGCTATGGGTTTCAGGTTCTCATAATCATGCTCATGAGATCCCATCATCCTTTAGCATATTTCCTTGAGTGAGTTCTGGTTTGTTGAAGAACATAGCTAAGGGATTGTAAAAATCCAGAATTTTAATTGTAATTTTAAATATTTATTGAAGTAAATAAATATTTTAGTTGATATGTTTATTATTAAATAAATATTTTTTTAATTGTTTATTAAAATAAATAATGTATGAGTTGAGGGAATTAGTTTAATTTTGTAATTAAGTGATAATTGGTAATTTGGTATTTTGATATTTTGAAGTTAATTAAATAAAGAAGTGATGAATTAATTTTATGAGATAATATTCTAATTAAATTAGAGAATTGATAAGGATTAAAGGAATTGGTATAATGATTATTTTAATTTAAGTTAATAATTAAAGTGATGTATTAATTTATTGAATAAAATTATAATGGAAATTATAATTTTGTTGTATTTGATAATGTGGAAAATTGATTTAATAAATTGTTATTAGTTTTAATTTAATTAAATAAAATGGGACAATAAACTATATTATAAAGGAGTTATGAAAATAAATTAAAAATTTTAATTTTGTTTTACCAAACAAGACATAAGGATTTTAAGTCATTATTTTTAATTGGCTTTGCCAAACAAGGCCTTATGACTTTTGAATTTTAAAAAAAACTTACATCAGTTATGATTATATATTAATACGTATTATATTATATGTTTATATTTTATATCAGTTATATTTTCTAAGTTACGTAAAGATAGAAGAGAAAGAAAGAACAAAGAAAAGACAGAAGAGAGAAAAGAGAGAAGAAAGAAGAGAGAAAAGAGAGAAGGAAGAAGAGAGAATTCTCTGAGTTGAGAATTTAGAAGAAGTAGTAGTGGTAATCACCTTCTAGAAAAGGTATAACCCTACTTTTCAAAGTTCTAGTTTTCTTCTAAGGTTCTAGTTTTCTTTTATGTGAAAAGTTCTCTGTAAATTTTGTGTGGAGGATGAATTGTTTATTATGTAGTTTTATATGTTAATTTGTTGATATAAATTGTTTTCATGTGGTTTATAGATGATTTAGAGTAAATTGATTCATGTAATATGTTTTAAAATGGAGAAAATCATATTATAGTAAATTATATTGATATATGTTTGATACGGCTTAATTTACTATCAAAATTAATACTTAATTCATAGTATAAACCATATAATTGATTATTGCTTGTGAAAATACATGAAGAAACGAAAACAAAGTAATTTAAATTAATTTTTTTGGTTAAAAAATGAATTCACAGTGATGAATTTCACTATGAATGTCAAAAGGGTGAAGAAATAGTAGAAACAGTGAAATTAAAGGTTATAATGTTGATGTTTATGCTGTTTAAATAGTTAAAAACATGTTGAAAACCTTAAGTTATGTTTCTGTAAGGTTTATATAATTCATATGTGTTAAATTTGCTTTTGGAAAGTAGCTTGTAAGCCAATTTGGCTTTACTTTGTGTTTTTCGCGAACACTGTCTGCTTGGAACTGTACTTCGGCGCTGCAGCGCCGCCCCGTAGTACAATTTCAGCACTGCAGCATCAGGTCAGCACTGCAGCGCCAGTTATAGGCCTTTGTCTCGCGCTGCAGTGCCAGCTCAGCGTCACAACGCCATTCCTAATGCAAACTGGGGCACTGCAGCGCCAGTTAGCAGTTTTGGCCAAAAAATTTATTTTGATTATACAATTCTATAATTTTTGATAAAGAGTAATGTTATGAATGTTAAAATATGATTTTATCTTATTGTGGTGTTATAGTACCAAGTATGAAAAATATTATTAGCAATTAATTAATTATGTTATAAATTGAAGAGTTATGGTTTAACCAAGTAGTTGAACCTAAGACTACAAGTCGTACATGAAATAAATACTTAATTATGTACTGAGTACATGTAGTAACTAATTATGTCATGATAACATGTGTATAGGATATTGAGAATCAAGTATACGGTTTAGCTTACACGCAAGACAAGTTTTTCAAACCCCAACCTTTATTTGAGTTGTCCTATCTCTTACTTATTTTATGCAAGTTTCCGAACTCTAACCTCTAATTGAGTTTGTTCTATCTTATTTACCTTTATATTGGGCAAGTAATTCCTAATCCTACTTATATAACTTAATTATATTCATGCAATCTCCTTACCCCAACTCTTACTTTGAGAAGGTTTCTTATCTTTAACTTATTTCTTATTATGCAAGTTTCTAAATTATGTTATTCTTATGATGAGTAAGTTTTATTGTTCAACTTGCTATCAATTATGCATGTTCAATAACTCAATTCTTTTATTAAGCAAAATTCTAGCCTTAGCTTAATATTTTTCAAGCAATGTTTGTTATATTATTCAATGCTTATACTTTATAGTTCATTTCTAAACATGACTTCAATATACAATGTTAATTCATTTATGACTCATTCCATAGCATATTGTTATTACATTTTTGATTCAACTAATCCTTAGTTGATGTTAAACTCTAAATTACCCTTGAAGCTTATCCAAACCAAACTTACTTTGGTGTAGACTTGTATTCTAAAACTGAGATGAACAACCCTATTATGGGGGATTAATTACGCCAGCTGTTTAGTTGTTTGTGCACAATACATGGTATAAAGGGTTGATCACCCTAAGTACGAGAAATCCCTACAGTCTTATGACTGTTTAGGTTTAAGTTGAAAGAATACTTATAACCTTGGATATAGTTCATGGTCTTGTGACCCTCAGATATATATTAAATTCTATTTTTAGTTCTTGATTGTCATGGATAGAGAATATTATTCAGTTCCACTGAGCCTATTCATTTGGTAGTCATTATGATATTATTATTCATTGTCATTTCAAGTGAGCATTTGTTTTGCTCACTCTTGCTTATATAACCATTACAACTAAAGTTGAGAAGGTCGATGAACCTACCACCAGTAAAGGGAAAGGAAAGACAAACAAGTGTTGAAGGACTTGTAAATCTGTTGATTTCTTTATTTTAATTGTTGAGATGTAATTATTTATTTTTCTGCATATGATGAGTGTTTAAAGTTAGACAACCTGGATTTTTATTGATGATGTAACCCTTTAATGGGAAGGTTTATTGTTTAAATTTTATTGTATTTGGGTAGTTAGAAATGAATATTTAGACAGTGAACACTAAATCTTGTGGGAATGAAGTACCCAGATTTAGGGGTGTCACATGGATCTTAATCTTTGCAGCTGGTAGAAGCTTGAAGGGTTCCAACCTTTCTTTTGGATAGTTCTCTAGTAAGGTTAGATAACCTAGATACCTGCAGGTTAAGTATTTTCTATTTTGGTGCCCATTGCTATTTGGGTCCTTCTAGGTTAGTTTTCTAAAAAGCCGTAGTCATTCAAACTTTTGTGTTCCCAAAATGTACGGAGATAAGCATTAACGATCATGAAGTATGTACACATATAAATGATAACAGTTATTAAACATGATTGTGAGTGTGTGTGTGTGTATGGTTTAAGCAATCTTGATATGTTAAACTTTCTCTTTGGTTATTACACCTTAAGCTTTTGCTATGTTAACAGATTTTGAATTTTTATAGAGTGAGAATCAACTCTATAGTTTGCATCTGGTTGGTTCATGGAGTTGATCAGTCTTCAAGAACCTTCAAGATAAAACTGTAGTGTTGATCACACTCTATGTTTTATCAAAAACACAAAACATTGATTTGTATGAATTTCTATACATACCAACCCATTAGTAAAGGTCGAGAACCTTAAAATGCTTTTATTTTACTTTACTTAAGGCATACATCAGATATCTTCCAAAAAATTTATTTTCAACCTCAAACATAGATGGAGAGAGAGTTTTTAAACTGAATAGTTTCCAACCTCAGATGTATTTCTCTCTTTTCCCTTTTTGAGGAAGAGAATGATATTTTGATAGACCACTATTATATCACATAAGGTGATGCAATATGATGTATGTATACAGTGATGAAGATACATACCTTGCCAATATCAGTCTCTTAACAATTAGTTGTCCTGTTTATTTGCACAATGATATGAGGCATTTGTATTTGCACAAAGTCTTTGGATTATAATCAGAGAAAATTCTTGGTAACTTAAATTCTTCGAAACCCTTGAACCTCAAGGTTCAGAATTATGAATTTTGCCAAATACATATTTGAGGAATTTTTCTTTCTAGAGAAGCGGATCATAACATGTTTAGGCATTTCATCTTTCAGAACTGTGAACATAAGATTCTTAGTTCTCACTAGTACAAAACAGTAAATAGACAACACTTAAACAAGAACGTTTTTATAAAAAACGTTGTGATATTTTTTTTCACAATGTTTTTTAACAAAACATTGTAGATACATATAAAAAAATGTTATCTATTTATAAATTTAATTTTTGGTTTTAAATAGATAACATTTTTTTTTAAAAATGTTATCTATGTCAAAAACACAGAGCTTAAAATAAATCACGCGGAAGTGAAAACTTGAAATTAAAAACCCTCCCCTTGCCTCCCAGCCTTCCAACAACTGAAGCAGCTCTCCCAAATCCCAATCTACACCCTCCCCTTGCTAATTTCACCAACACCAATACCTTAAACCCTAAATCCTCTACTCCACCATTCACTTCTCGATGGACACTCGTCGATCATCCCGGGTACCCAAGAAACATAATGGTCCAAACTAATATATATATATATATATATTAGCTGGGTCCCGTGCCTCCGGCACTGTATGGGCAGTGAGATTTATCTCAAACTTAGAACGACCCAGATGATTTATTAAGTGAGCGGAAAATTCAAAATCATTATTAGATAGATTAGATAGATAGATGTATTTTATTAGATAGATGTATGGACGGTGGGATTTATCTCAAACTTTGGACGGCCCAAATGATTTATTGAGTGAGCGGAAAATTCAAAATCATTTGTATTTTATTAGATAGATTGCCTCCCAGCCTTCCAACAACTGAAGCAGCTCTCCCAAATCCCAATCTACACCCTCCCCTTGCTAATTTCACCACCACCAATACCTTAAACCCTAAATCCTCTACTCCACCCTTCACTTCTCGATGGACACTCGTCGATCATCCCGGGTACCCAAGAAACATAATGGTCCAAACTAATATATATATATATATATATATATATATATATATATATATATATATATATATATACTAGCTGGGTCCCGTGCCTCCGGCACTGTATGGGCAGTGAGATTTATCTCAAACTTAGAACGACCCAGATGATTTATTAAGTGAGCGGGAAATTCAAAATCATTATTAGATAGATTAGATAGATAGATGTATTTTATTAGATAGATGTATGGACGGTGTGATTTATCTCAAACTTTGGACGGCCCAGATGATTTATTGAGTGAGCGAGAAATTCAAAATCATTTGTATTTTATTAGATAGATATATATGTAAGAAAATCCAATTTCATTTGTTCCATTTAATGATGCTACATGTTATTCGGTCCAAATGAGTGGGAGCGAAGGCAGTTCGGTGCATTCGGTCGGAGGAGGAGATACCGCACCGGGGACGAATAAGAAAGGCAAGGCCAAAGTGAGAGATAGGTGTGCGGAGTAATGGAGAGGAAAAGACCAAACATTCTGGTGACTGGAACACCCGGTACCGGCAAGACAACGATGTCGTCGGCGCAGGCGGAAGCCACCCAGCTCCACTACATTAACATCGGAGACCTTGTGAAGGAGAAGAATTTATACGACGGCTGGGATGATAAGTTTGACTGCTACATCATTAACGAAGACCTTGTAAGTCTCTCCTCAAAACCCTAATTTTTTCAGTCTATGATGTTTGTTTTTTACCCGGAGAGTATTGTATATAATGATTAAAATTGTAATTTATGAAGATTTTATTTAAATAGTTGAATCAATTCTAATTAACTATTGGGTTTAGTACATGTATATACATTCTTTAAGTTTGCTTGAATTTATCAAAGGAAATGAATGAATCTACTGTAACGTTCTTATCTTTTTTATTTTTGCTTTGTTTTCTTTCTTTTTTAGTCCCAACTGCCCAAGGCCAATACAACAAAGATTATTAAGAGGGAAAATTCAAAAACCCAAATGGTTGTCAAAAGATCCTGTGGAGAAATCCAGGCCACCATTATTAGTATAATCAATACTCAGTGTTTGAGCTCAATTTAAGTTGCTATTAACGTTAATTTAGCGAATGTTATAGAAAATAACTAAAGTTTGTTTGGAACTTGGAAGTAGAACTAATGATTGACTTAGTAAGTTATAGACCAACTAAGTTGTAATGGTTGGTTGCTTATAATTGTAAAATATATTGCCATGCCCTGAACTGTTAAATAGAATGGACTGTGACAGTATGCGTGTTGTTGTGGCTAGAATTTGTGTTATTAACAAGGTGGAAGGTAAGAAACTTGGTAACTAACTAAAATCATAAGCTTAATAGTTGTCAATTACTTGAATATACCTATATTCGATTGTATGTTGGACTGTTATGGATTGAATTTAGGCACAAGGAGATAGGATGTGTTGTGGAGTAATAAGGGGAATAATATGAGTTTACAATGTAAACCTATAGCTATGAAAAGAATGCTTTAAAACTGTGCACATAAGGTGCTTGCTAGAATGCTCCCATGAACTGTTTTTATCTAAAACCAAAACTTTGATAGATTTAAAACTTGGGGATTGATTCATGTATTAATCTGGCCCACATCTTTTTTTCTAATTTATGCTTCCCATTCATGCTGCTAAAGATAAGGTTGTGTTTGGTTGATTTAGCTCTTCATAGTCTTATTACATTGTTAATATACTGCTCTAGGATGGACTTGCTTCCATTGCAGCTAATTGCGTGTATAATGAAGTTTATTTGTACCTTTTAATGTGTGTTTTGGCCTGGAAATGTTAAGAAAGTTTAAATCTTTGAGCTGATTGGAACTCAGATAGATTGAGGGAAAAGAAGTCTAAGCATGTATATTTGCTTATTTGGAAGATTTGAGGATGAGAAATGAAGAGATAAACTGAATCTTTTAGGTTATGTACTAGTTTAACATTCTTCAGCATTTATGGACAAAGTTTTAGAATCTACTCATTGCTTTATTTTATAAAGTTGCATAAGCATTTTTCATCTTATTGAGATGACAGGATATGTCATTGTTGGATTGTGTTGCTTTTTGATTTCCGCTAATTCTTATTTTATCTGAATAGAGGTTGTAATCTTTAATAATATTTGGTTCCCTACATCTGTTTATATTTCTCTCCCCTGCAAATAAACTTAGATGAAATCTTTCATTGGGTTCCATTTTTATATATTGGTTTTATTTATGTTTCTCACGTATGGGGATGAACACAACTCAACTTACTTCTACTTGGAAATGATGAATTCTGGTTTCTTCCTTTGTCTTCAGTTACCAACCAAACTAGTGGCAATATCTTATGTTATGTGACACAGCCTCTTAGTTGTACAGTTGCTTTGACTAGTTGGTTCTACAATCGACTCTTTCTATCTTATTTCACCCCTTCACCCTTTTCAATGTTATTTTAATCTATTAACTTTTTTCTTTTAGACGGGACAAGAGGAGATAAAGTGCTAGTGGCACATCCTATCTAAACAGGACTGAGATAAAGTGCTAGTGGCACATCCTATCTGAACAGGAGGGGAATAGTTGCTGCTAGTGGCAACGGCATGTTACAGCAATAGCAGCAACTGAGTTGGGCTGAGCTAGGGGCTCTTTTGAGCTCTCAATTGGAAGGGTTAA
Organism: Panax japonicus; assembly: GCA_020205505.1. NCBI lineage: Eukaryota > Viridiplantae > Streptophyta > Magnoliopsida > Apiales > Araliaceae > Panax > Panax japonicus. The sequence goes on along the minus strand of CM035110.1, from coordinate 41,984,612 downwards.
AATTGACCCAAATTATTTAACTAATGCCTTTCTATAGTAGGTGAATGTGTCCTTCATCTAATATTCAAAGTTTATTAGCACATAGATAAAAGATTTGGGAATTAAAATTACTTAAGGCTAGGGACAAGGAAAAGAAACTGTTGCCAATAGACAGCAGCGAATAGCAGTGAACAGCTGTTGTAGCAGCCTTGGTAAGTCATGTTTATTATTGTGTTGTAAATTGAGGGTTACCCATAGAGCCTAAATTCCGATCTCCTAAAAAGATAAGTGTAGTATATATAATAGAGGATAACAAAAATGTGTTAAGGTGTAGCAAAGCAAAAGGCTAAGAGAAGGAACTGCTACTCAGCGGCAGCAGCTGTTACTAGCAGCAGTTGATTGCTAGCTACTACTTTAGTAGTGTTAATGAGCTATGATAGATTTTTATATAACATAATTAATGCTCATAAAATCTGAGTTATCATCTTTACAAAAGTAACAAATAAGTTAAACTATTAAAATTATTAAAGGGTCGTTGAGCGAATAAACTAAATTTGGGGCCGTGGGGCCATATAAGGCCACGCTTAGCCTGACAATGCCCCAAATGGCCAAACATAGCTTGATTATCACAATAGGTCAAGTTGGGACCGTTTTGGGATAGAGAAGAAAATGAAGAATGTTACACTTTTTTATACAAGAATAAAGCTATAGTGTTATGAGAACTGTAAATTACTCAACCAAAGTTGTTAATATTTTCAAAAACATAAAATAAACTACAAAAGCACCTTGTATGCTAGAGTTTCTGGAAACAAGACATGAAACTACAAAAGCACCTTGACTCTACATTAATGTCCAGTTAAATAAAGTATATGACTTTACATTACATGATTCCTACAGGTGTCCAAAAAGATGTGAGAAGAAGATCCTTTAGCATTATGTACTCTTTCTAGCATAATGAGAAACAGTATGTTTTAAATGATAAAAGGTAACCAACGTACAAGTTCTATGCTTGTAATAATTTTATATTTTTGATGAAGTTCCTTAATTCTTGCTAAAAGCCATAATGTGCCAGCGGGAACTCAGCTAATCGAAGTGGCTTCGATTGGTTATTTCTTTCTCCAGTGAGACTATTTATACTTGCATATTTTCTGTTGATACAATTTTTAGTTGACTTTAAATCAACCATTTCAAATTTCTGTACCACTTTCTTATGTGCAGGTAAATATAACAAGATAATTGTTATTCCTACCGAGATTTTTCATCTCCTGATGAAATTTCATTTGCATTAACTGCATACCAGCTCTTGTAGTAGAAAATATCTTCATCATAATTATCTTGTTATAACCTTTTTTGTCCTTCAAAATAATCTGACAGTTGAATTAGAAAATGCACAAGTTACTTTGGATGCTAGTCAAACTGGAAAATGAGGGATTTGTTACATGAATCTAAATCAAGTTCAGGCAGATACATGTTTGTATTTAATGATAATTCATTAAATTGCTAACTTTTCTATTGTGTCCAGTATAATGTTCTTAATCTCTCCTGTTCTTCTTTGTAGGTGCAAGCAGAATACAATACATATTTTATGGATAGTTTAATTAGGTAGTAGTTTAATTTTATGGATAGTTTGATATATTTTGTGGATGTAGTCAAATTCACAATTTAATATAGTAGTAATTATATTGAAAAGCGAATTTAGGATGTATGGATAGTTTGGTATTATTGGGATGTAAACGTATTGTATGGTATTAATATTCTTTGTAATTTGTATATTTTGAATTTTAGATGTATGGATAGTAATATTATTTGTAATTGGTATATTTTGAATGTTTGATACATTTTGGCTTTAAATAGATGATACCTTCTAAACGTTGTATAAATGTGTTTAAACGTTGTATGTTGTTGCTTGCTAAGGTAGAGATCCAAAAACTGTTGTTATATGCATGTATTACAACATTTTTAAGTCAAACTACAACGTTTTGAAAATGTTGTATAAAGGGTGTCAAATAGATGACACCTTCTAAACGTTGTATAAATGTGTCTAAACGTTGTCTGATGTATCAAATTACAGCATTTTAAGCCAGAAAACGTTGTGGAATCATACTATCCACAACGTTTTCAAGCATCCAATGATTTCTAGAAAATAAATATACAACATTTTTTAAGAAAAAAACATTGTATCAATAGGCTGCAGACTGCTAATCGACTATAAACATTGTTAGATTGACCTATAGTAATTTCATTAAAGAACAAGGACCAATCTGGATAGCATAAGGTCGATATACATGTTTTCCTGCACATATGTTGGTTGATTTCACAATTAAAGCAAACGTGCAAGTATACACGGTCAACAAGTAATAGAGTGATAAGATAGAGTGTCGATTCCACAGAGAATTCTAATTAATAAACTCCAACTACTAGCACTATATCAATTCAATTTTATTTAAACAACCATAAATTGTGATTTTTCGAATTAAGAAAACTAAGTTGAACAATTAAAATAGATTAGTCTAAATTGAAAGCAAATAAACAAAACTAAGATTTGATTGGATTCAGATAAATAAGGATTAAGACTCCAATATCACTAATTATGAACTATAAATCAATTATCCAATTATCCCAAATATTATGCCTACTGAATTGTTAACATGAATTCTCAAATGCCAAAAGTCATTTTCCAAGTGATCAATTGCCTTCTATTTAATCCAGATTAATTTTGCTATATTCCTATGCAAAACAATTGAATTAAACTCTTTTCAATCCCAATTCCTTATGTGTGTTACATGCGGTGAACAGATATTTCCATTCAATTCACAAACCTAATTATTCACTTTGCAAATAACTAAGTCACATGTCACCATGCCCAGTTCTAACCCTATAATTCCTCTTTCAATTCCTTATAGAGAGTAACAAGGTAATTATTGACCAGATAATTAATCAATCAGCATAAAGCAAGGTGAACAATTTACTTCAACATAAATAATTGGAATAAATCAAATAATTAATTCATAGCCATAAAAGGTTCAATTGGAATCTTAATTAAAGAAATTAGTTCATAGCAGAAATTAAAACCAACAATATTTGAAAAATCATCCTTAATGAATTACACAAATTTAAATAATAAAGAACAAGAAGAACTCCAAGTGAAAATATTCAAATTCTCCTTTTGCTCCTTGATCAGCCTTCAATTGTGTAGATTCCTTTCATACTTCAATGTAAATAAACTTTATATACCTCCCACCTTGTACTCCAATCCTTTTCCAAATCAACTTAGTAAGTAACCTTCCCTTAGTAAGTCAACCGTCCAGTCACGCGCCAGCAAGGTCAACTGAATTCCCGGCCCAGCGCCCCGGCGCTGGGATTAGTACTGAGTAGAGCGCCCCGGCGCTGGGGTGCATAAAATGTCTATTATGCCCTTTTCAGCTCAAATGCCCCCAAGTTTTCCTACAGCTCACAAATCTGCAATCTCATAACTAAACACATTAAAACGAATCTAAATACTTTGAGAATACAATAAATTAAGCCCAAATATATCCAATTCATGGGTATATTACCCAATCGTCAAATACCTCCAAACTTAAATCATTGCTTGTTCTCAAGCAGCAAAACACAAAACAACAAGAAATACTAACTATCATGCAAATGCAAACTATCTAAGTATTCTTAATTCCAGCAATCGAATAGCATACATATAATCATAGGCCTCAGAAAAATCACATAAACATGCTAATACATCATGTTAAAACAGATCAATAATACCCCAACAATCAACAAATCTAAATCTGTTATTACTGATGTCGTGAGTGTGTTCAACAACCATGCTAACCAATGAAAAGAAAAATGTGAAAGATAATAAATTTCTTAATAGGCATCATACAGTTTCAACTCGAGAACTCATCAAATAAACTTGATTCAACTGAAATTAAACAATCACCAAAGTCCAGGGATCAAAATGGAATACGTATGCTTGTTTTTGTTATACGGTGGCTTTTTGCACTTTTCCCGCTTTATTATATTTTTTTTCTCTCATGACTATGCATTGTCTTATTCCCTTAGGCTTTTCAGTGTTACCTTAACGAGCTTTCGACCAACGACTCCCAAGCCATTAAGACCTTAGGGCGCTAGGTGTAGAGACAATCCCCTCGGGCTTACTTACTCAAGTAACAAAGGCCACAAAACTAGACAAGCATGCCACGGTTTTTTTTTTTTCCTTCAAAGCTTATATACTCCAAATATTTTCCCCCAAACTTGAGTTTATATCTAAATTTAGTCTTCACTAGCTATTTAAATTGTTCCTTCATTTCACTAGCATTCATCCTTTAGAACTCTATTATCTATCCATTTAAACTATCATAGCCAACATGATCATTTTTCAAAACGTGCTATCCTTATAATATCAGTGTCAATCAGATGAAGATTTAAATCATGTCAAGAAAATCATTTCACTAGCTTAACAATCCTTACTAAACTTGTTCATGCAATTTTAATTTAATCATTGGCCCCAAACATACGTACTATCAAAGCTTATATACTCCAAATATTTTTTTTCCCAAATTAAAACCATTAACAATCTAATAATTCAAAATAAAAATTAACTACCCCCAAACTTAACAAGAGCAATGTCTTCATGCGAAAGATAAAACAATATAAAATAGAGGACTTCCCTGACGAGCTTATTCCTTGGGTGGAGCATCCTCATCCTCGCTCATCTCTTGATTAGAAGGGGGAAACACAGGTAGAATTGGAGCAATGGGGAACTGGCTAAGAGTAACGCCCGGGTACAGTTGGGCGAGCATGGCATTCTAAGCAGTAAATTGGTCGAACATATATTTGTAGATGACATCTTGACGTTCTAAAAGACGGACATTCTGAGATTCAATATTGTAAAACCATCCTTCTATTTTGTGCTGGACTGCTTCTGGAACCACACCACGGTGAGCTGCTGAGGAAGGGCCATAAGTAGGTGGAGCTTGAGGTGGTGGAGCTTGAGAAGCTTCAACTTGGGGAATTATGAAATTCAATCCCCTAGGGTGGTTGATTGGGGAACAAAAAAAAGGAAAAGCTCTTGACAAAAGAACTGTACTAGCTCTTGACAAATCTCGCGAATTATCTTTTCATAGTCCAGCCCATCACTCACAAGTCTTGCAGATTCGTCGTTCAGTTCCTCTAATGGCAGTTGATAGCACCCGTTTATGTCCTCGTCTCCAATTTCAACAGTTTTGCCCCTCACGAACACCCCATAGTGGTAATTCTTGGGTACGTTGGCGTAGAAGTCTTTTACAACTGCAATCACGGTCGGATCAGGCTACTCGGTGAGTGTGAACCAATTCCTCTCAGCTATCATGACTGCTATGTCCCCGTCTTTGGATTGATCGGGCCTTAAACCTCGTTCGGGGAGGAGAGATCGGGTAGCCATCTTGTTGTAGCGTTCCTGTGCCTCAGCGGAGACAAATCGTCGATTATCAAATTTGGGCGGAGCTGGGGCAGAACCGGAACCTTCTCCACGCTGTCGCTTTGAAGCCATTTATAAAAATTTATACACGTAGTGGAGACGTGGGATGAAGTTGGAAGGTTGGAGTGGGAACTGAGTATTTGAACTGCAGTAGGAGTCTAATTCGCGTCCTCAGTACCGGGGCGCTGAGAGTTGGTTTAGAGAGAGCGCCAGGGCGCTATGCTGCAGGGTCTGGTAGGTGAGCCCAGCGCCGAGGCGCTGGATTATAGCCTCCGTGCAGCGCCGGGGCGCTGGATTATACCCGTTGCTAAGAATGGTCACCCAAGAATAATTGGGATTTCGCTGTCCACTTCACAATCCAAGATAAAGAAATCCGCGGGGAAGATGAATTTATCCACTTTCACTAAAACATCCTCAACAATACCTCGTGGATATGTAACCGATCGATCCGCCAACTGCAAACTGATATTTATCGGTCGTGGAGCCTGAAGTCCAAACTGACTGTAGACGGATAATGACATCAAATTTATACTGGCCCCTTAATCACACAATGCTCATCCCAAAAACTGATTTCCAATTTCACATGGTATATTAAAGCTACCTGGATCCTTAAGCTTCAGTGGTAACTTATTCTGAATGATCGCACTACATTCTTCGGTTAATGCCACTGTTTCAAACTCACCCAATTTCCTCTTTCTTGATAAAACCTCCTTCATAAACTTAGCGTAACTCGGCATTTGTTCCAAGGCTTCGGCAAAGGGGATGTTGATATGCAGTTTTTTGAAAATATCCAAGAATCGTGAAAACTGATTATCCAACTTGGATTTTTGAAACCTCTGCGGATACGGTATGAGAGGCATTGTGATGGTTGGTTCCGGTTCTTTCTGCTCTAGGGTCTCATCTTGACGTTTTCCGGTGTCCACCACTTCCTCTGTTTCACTTGTTGCGTTGTCCCTCTTTTCCCTATCCGTGACTTTCTCTTGCAATTCCTTTACACTTCGTAGAGTTACAACCTTACAATGCTCATCTCTACCTGAATTTTTCTTTGTGTCACTCGCAAGTGTTCCAAGTGGTCAGTTATTAAGTGCATGTGCTATTTGCCCCCGTTGATTTTCCAGATTCTTGATTGACGCACCTTGGCTTTGCATATTCAGCTCCATTTGATTAATTTTTTTTTCATGTTCCTCGTTCTTTTTTTTCAGAAGCTTTAATAAATCTATCCAAGGCTTCTTCCCAACTTGCTTTTCGCTCTAGTTGTTGTGTCTGATTTTGAAATCCGGATGTGTTTTGTTGTCTCGGCGCTTGAGCTTGAACTTGATTGTTACTCCATAAAAATCCCGGATGATTTCTCCAACCCGGATTATATGCGTTTTGATTCGGGTAAGGTTGGGTAGATCGATTATAACTCCCTACAAACTGTGCTAATTCAGAATTTATGGCATATTGATCCGTAGCATGACCCCCAGCACATAATTCATAAACCATTGCTACCTGCTGTGAGGATTGTGGACGCCATGTTTCCACTTGCTTAGCTATTGCGGCCACTTTTGCCGCTAATGCTGTCATAGCATCTACGTCAAACTTTCCCGGTGTTTTTGGAGGGTTAGACCTAGTCATGGGCCACTGATAGTTGTTGGTGGCCATTGTCTCTAACAGTTGATATGCCTCATCAAAACACTTAGACATGATCACTCCCCATGCTGCATCAATACTGGCCCTCGTGGACGCGTGCAAACCATCACAAAATATCCCTAACTGCATCCATTGCGGAATTTCGTGATGTGGGCACTTACGGAGCATATCCTTAAATCTTTTCCATGCCTCATATAACGATTCTGAGTCAAATTGTGCAAAGGTATGAATATCATTCCGTAATTTTGCCGACTTCGCGGGTGGGAAAAACTTAGCTAGAAATTTTTGGGCTAAGTCGTCCCAAGTTGTGATGGAGCCAGGAGGCGAAGAATGTAACTAACTTCGCGCTTTATCTTTCAAGGTAAATGGGAACATCCTCAACCTTGTAGCATCGTCCGATACATTGTTGAATTTGAAGGTGTCGCAAACATCCAAGAAACTTAAGATATGCTCATTAGGATCATCTATCGAACTACCCCCAAACTGACATGTATTCTGTAGCATCTGAATTATTCCCGGTTTAATCTCAAAACTGTTTGCATTGATCGCCGACCTCCTAATACTCGACTGTATATTCGTGACATTCGGCATGGCATAGTCCCTAAGTGATTTCTGGTCGTTCCCTGCCATGTTCGCTGGAATTTCTTGTTCTACCAGTTCTTCTTCCACAGGTGACACTGCACTAGTCGACTGCAATTTCCGGAACTTCCTTTCAATATCGTCCGTATAAGGAAAAAGTTCCTTTTTCTCCCTTGATCTAGTGTGCGTGCATACACTCGCAAAGAATTCTTGCAAATACAAGAAGAAAAATAAGTAACGTTTAAATTAAGACCGAATTGATTATAACTAATATGGAATTAATACTAATAAAGAATTCCCTGACAACGGCGCCAAAAACTTGTTGGTTGATTTCACAATCAAAGTAAACGTGCAAGTATATACGGCCAACAAGTAATAGAGTGATTAGATAGAGTGTCGATCCCACAGAGAATTCTAATTAATAAACTCCAACTACTAGCACTATATCAATTCAATTTTATTTAAACAACCATATATTGTGATTTTTTGAATTAAGAAAACTAAGTTGAACAATTAAAATAGATTAGTCTAAAAGATAGCAAATAAACAAAACTAAGATTTGATTGGATTCAGAAAAATAAGGATTAAGAGTCCAATATATCCAATTATGAACTATAAATCAATTATCCAATTATCCCAATTATTATGCCTACTGAATTGTTAACAGGAATTCTCAAATGCCAAAAGTCCTTTTCCAAGTGATCAATTGCCTTCTATTTAATCCAGATTAATTTTGCTATATTCCTATGCAAAACAATTGAATTAAACTCTTTTCAATCCCAATTCCTTATGTGTGTTACATGCGGTGAACAAATATTTCCATTCAATTCACAAACCTAATTATTCACTTTACAAATAACTAAGTCACATGTCACCATGCCCAGTTCTAACCCTAGAATTCCTCTTCCAATTCCTTCTAGAGTAACAGGGTAATTATTGGCCAGATAATTAATCATTCAGCACAAAGCAAAGTGAACAATTCACTTCAACATAAATAATTGGAATAAATCAAATAATTAATTCATAGCCATAAAAGGTTCAATTGGAATCTTAATTAAAGAAATTAGTTCATAGCAGAAATTAAAACCAACAATATTTGAAAAATCATCCTTAATGAATTACACAAATTTAAAGAATAAAGAGGAAGAAGAACTCCAAGTGAAAATCTTCAAAATCTCCTCTTGCTCCTTGATCAGCCTTCAATTGTGTAGATTCCTTTCCTACTTCAATGTAAATAAACTTTATATACCTCCTATCTTGTACTCCAATCCTTTCCCAAATAAACTTAGCAAATAACCTTCCCTTAGCAAGTCAACTGTCCAGATACGCGCCAGCAAGGTCAACTGAATTCCCGGCCCAGCACCCCGGCGCTGGGTACTGAGTAGAGTGCCCCTGCGCTGGGGTCCAGAAAATGTCTATTATGCCCTTTTCAGCTCAAATTCCCCCAAGTGTTCCTACAACTCACAAATCTGCAATATCACAACTAAACACAGTAAAACGAATCTAAATACTTTGAGAATACAATAAATTAAGCCCAAATATATCCAATTCATGGGTATATTACCCAATCATCAACATACAATTTTAAACTTGTGAGCTCATCTTCATTCAGATGTGACTTATAAGTAATACTAATCTTAGAACTTATTAGTGCCATGGATCAAACTCAAAGCATTAGCTTTTGGATACAGTGTGAGAACCTATTTTGATACCAAATGTTAGTTCACGGGGGCACACAATAGATCTATGGGGGGCGTTGAAGAGATCCTTTAAAACTTTTTATTTTTCTTTAATCTTGTTAAGTGATTAACAGATAATTAATAAAATAATCAATTTTTGCACAACGAAATAGGTTAAGATTCCCTTCATATGTAACATTAAATACAGTCCTAATGTTAGATTAGTTGTAAGCAGATATAGCAGTTATAGTGTGGAATGTAAATGACATAAGTAAATGACACCGGGGGTTTTAAGTGGTTCAGAGACTAAATGCTCCTAATCCACTCTTTTGCTTCAACAAGCATGTATTCCACTAAGGATTTGATCAACTTTTAATCACTAAGATTCCTTCAAGACCAACAGCCCGGAACACTAGTTCACTAAGAACTCTTCAAGACTAGCAACCTTGGAAACTATAGACTAATCCCGACAGACTTAGAATCTCTTGTACCGTCCGGTACTCAGCAAGCCCAACAGACTTGACTTTGGTTTAGTCACTGAGATAAGGACTTAACATGCCCTAAATGTTTGGATGTTTGTTTGTTGTTGTTGAGCTACTAATATGACATTCATCTTGTTCATCTTCTGGTACTTAGAAGCTTCTTGTGATCATTAGGAATTCAATATTGGTATTTAATCACAACAGATGTACTGCTAATATTTACGTTCAGTTTGACATCTTGTTGTTCTTAGCAGTCTGGCTTATCCCTTGGTACTACTGATCTATGTTGTTGATGTTTTGTCTTCATCTGATATTTAGCATTGTACACTATCACCATTGATGTACTGCTAAGTCTTGTATATCAGCTTGAATTCTTCTGGTCCTTAGCAGCCTTTCAACACTAGTTGTCTTGTGCACAGATTCGACCATGTATTTTCTTTTCTTCAGCTCAGTGTGTTCATGGTGAATCGTAGAGTGGCTCAAGTATTTTATTTTTTGATCTGCCACTCAAGTTGTTATCTTCTTGGCCTTCCGAGCCTCAATATAAATGCCACTTCGTTGTCATACCCCTATGTATTGAGTGAAGCTTTTCACTATAAGACTCTCATAGTTGTACTTCACTCTTCTATGGTGGTCTCACTCTCACTGAGACCTTTTCTTTGTTAAGCTCTATACGACTTACTTTGTCTCAAGTCAACAACTTTATCTTCTTTAAAGCTTCAGATCTTTATAGATTCATTTATCATCTTCCCGTTTGAACATAGCCGTTGGGAGTCTTCTGTTGAAGAGCTTTCTTTGGAGCATTTAATGATTTAGATATTCTAAAATCTTTGATGTAGACATACTGGGTTGATGTGACAACTCCTTTTTGACTTTCCAGACACATCAGTCTGCTTTATCACCTAACTCTTCTGAAACGTCACTTTCAGTAGACTAGTAGGTAGTCACCCCTCTCTTTTGTTTCCTTGATTTACACCAAGGATGTTTGGAGAGTATATCGAGATCCTCAATTCACAACGTTTGAATGTCAGTCTTCTTTGTTTAGACATTCTCACTCATCAGATAAATGCCCTCTACGATTTTTATGTATCTTGTTTATGGAAATCATAGGATGACTTGACCTTGACATCTCTTATGATTCTGAGAGTGCTCAACATTGTACCATCTTTAGCTTTTACAGTTTGGTCTACGATCATGCTTGGTTTGTCTTGCTTCAGGAACTAGTAAGTTGATTGACTACTTTGAAAATTTGGTTTACATATCTGTTTTGATTAGTCATGCTCAACTTCCTTAACTTTCAGCCTTGTTATATCTTGATCATACTTCATGGTGAGACTGAGCATAGACAATCCTCTTCGTCTGTCCTCTATATGTTTACCCTTGTCTCTGTAGGTGCTTTATTAGACTCTGCTCCTAATTTACAAACACTACGATCGTTGTAGTTAACACTACAATCGTTATCTTTTGATGAGCGCTTGTAGGAGACTCCTTCTGAATGGATTTTCACTTATTAATCAGCCTTACTAATAGAGTTGGTGCTTTGATCTTTTATTTTCTTATATGTCATTCAGAGAATAATTTCTGATATTCCTCAAGTAGACTGCAATCTAAAACTTGACTGCTCTTACCAAAGGATGAGATCTATGCGGACACTTTAGGATTGCTCATCTGTTGAGAATCATAGAGTGCTCTACGATTATTCCTTAGCTATATAAGCACTTGGTTAACAATTTGGCTCTGGTTCTGTAGACTACGATTCTAATTGGTGACAACTTGTAGACTTCACGATTTCGAGTGAAGCCTACGATTCTTGTTTTAGCTCGACAAGCGCTTGGCAGACAACTTCTACGATTCCGAGTGTAGTCTATGATTCTGCTTTGATAATCTATGTTTCTGCCTTACTTTCTTAGCAGACTATAGTTACTGGTGCAGTGCTCTTCGATCATACATGCCTATCTATTACACTTTATAAGATCAACCTAACAAGTGTGATCTTTCTATCCATAGTCCTTGTACATTATGATATTTTGAAGGAATTTTACAAAACTATTCATTTGTATTAGATCAACCCAACACATTTGATCATTTTAATCTAAGTCCTTATCTATATTGTCTATCATCTATATTAAGGAATTTACAACTTTTATTAATGCATACATATTTCCATATTCATTCATTAAATTCATCATCTTCATCATCAAATTATATGAATAAAGGAATAACATTCACATGCATATTTTTAACACATACAAGAGGACAACAGAGTCTTTTCACACCCCGAAGACAGCCCCAAGGGATGACAGCATCACTTCAACCCCAGAAACAACCCTGAGGAAAGATATCATTACTTCAACCCTAGAGACAACCCCAAGGGAAAATTTCAATCCCGGAGACAACCCCAGAAGGGAAAAGCTGTAATGTTGGCAACACAACACAAAAAACATTCGTCCGGTTAAGGATAGGCTCACAAAGAACCACCACATCAATCTCGAGTGCAAACTACTCAAGACAGATCCACGGACTACCTTCGGATACTTGAAGATGCTATTTTTATCATGGACTCATCTTCCTAGATTCAGAAATGGTCAAGCCCGATGTCATTGCATTGCTCTCAGAAAGAGTTTTTTGGAATGGTATGACACATCTTCTAGTGATTCTCGGATTGCAAGATACGAACGTTTCAGCAGACAGCATATCGATTGAAGAAACAAACTCTAAGGCAGTGGGACATATTAGGCCTAGCTGTATGTGTACATGCAGCTTCTGTAAATAGACTTGCGTCTGGCCAGGGTCTATAAATTAGATCCCTCAGCTCATTTCAAAGAGAGATAATAAGAGATATTTCATTTTCCAAGTTTCCAGAGAGAGAAAGAGAGCGATTTTCATCTCAAACTCTGTAAATCTCAATTTTATACACTTCTATACATATAGATCTTGTTATATCAACTTTCTACCAGTTGAAATCAAGTTCGTGCAAGCTTTTAGCCTTCTTTGTGCAGTTCTTACACTGTATTATAATCAACAATACTACGATCGTTAGTCAACACTACAATCGTTATCTTTTGATGAACGCTTGTAGGAGACTCCTTCTGAATGGATTTTTACTTCTTAATCAGCCTTACTAATAGAGTTGGTGCTTTGATCTTTTATTTTCTTGTAGGTCATTCAGAGAATGATTTCTGATATTCCTCAAGTAGACTGCAATCTGAAACTTGACTGCTCTTACCAAAGGATGAGATCTATGCAGACACTTTAGGATTGCTCATCTGTTGAGAATCATAGAGTGCTCTATGATTATGCCTTAGCTATATAAGCACTTGGTTAACTATGAATTTGGCTCTGGTTCTGTAGACTACGATTCTAATTGGTGACAACTTGTAGACTTCACGATTTTGAGTGAAGCCTACGATTCTTGTTTTAGCTCGACAGGCGCTTGGCAGACAACTTCTACGATTCCGAGTGTAGTTTATGATTCTGCTTTGATAATCTATGTTTCTGCCTTACTTTCTTAGCAGACTATAGTTACTGGTGCAGTGCTCTTCGATCATACATGCTAATCTATTACACTTTATAAGATCAACCTAACAAGTTTGATCTTTCTATCCATAGTCCTTGTACATTATGATATTTTGAAGGACTTTTACAAAACTATTCATTTGTATTAGATCAACCTAACACATTTGATCATTTCAATCTAAGTCCTTATCTATATTGTCTATCATCTATATTAAGGAATTTACAACTTTTATTAATGCATACATATTTCCATATTCATTCATTAAATTCATCATCTTCATCATCAAATTATATGAATAAAGGAATAACATTCACATGCATATTTTTAACACATACAAGAGGACAAAAGAGTCTTTTCACACCCCGAAGACAGCCCCAAGGGATGACAGCATCACTTTAACCCCAGAAACAACCCTGAGGAAAGATATCATTACTTCAACCCTAGAGACAACCCCAAGGGAAAACTTCAATCCCGGAGACAAGCCCGGAAGTGAAAAGATGTAATGTTGGCAACACAACACAAAAAACATTCGCCCAGTTAAGGATAGGCTCACAAAGAACCACCACATCAATCTTGAGTGCAAACTACTCAAGACAGATCCACGGACTACCTACGGATACTTGAAGATGCTATTTTTGTCATGGACTCATCTTCCTAGATTCAGAAATGGTCAAGCCCGATGTCATTGCATTGCTCTCAGAAAGAGTTTTTTGGAACGTTTTAGCAGACAACACATCGATTGAAGAAACAAACTTTGAGGCAGTGGGACCTACTAGGCCTAACTGTAGGTGTACATGTGGCTTCTGCTGGTAGACTTGCGTCTGGCCAGGGTCTATAAATTAGATCCCTCGGCTCATTTCAAAGAGAGAGAAAAAGAGAGATTTCATTTTCCAAGTTTCCAGAGAGAGAAAGAGAGCGATTTTTCATCTACAAACTCTGTAAATCTCAATTTTATACACTTCTATACATATAGATCTTGTTATATCAACTTTCTACCAGTTGAAATCAAGTTCGTGCAAGCTTTTAGCCTTCTTTGTGCAGTTCTTACACTGTATTATAATCAACAATACTACGATCGTTAGTCAACACTACAATCGTTATCTTTTGATGAACGCTTGTAGGAGACTCCTTCTGAATGGATTTTTACTTCTTAATCAGCCTTACTAATAGAGTTGGTGCTTTGATCTTTTATTTTCTTGTAGGTCATTCAGAGAATGATTTCTGATACTCCTCAAGTAGACTGCAATCTGAAACTTGACTGCTCTTACCAAAGGATGAGATCTATGCAGACACTTTAGGATTGCTCATCTGTTGAGAATCATAGAGTGCTCTATGATTATGCCTTAGCTATATAAGCACTTGGTTAACTATGAATTTGGCTCTGGTTCTGTAGACTACGATTCTAATTGGTGACAACTTGTAGACTTCACGATTTTGAGTGAAGCCTACGATTCTTGTTTTAGCTCGACAGGCGCTTGGCAGACAACTTCTACGATTCCGAGTGTAGTTTATGATTCTGCTTTGATAATCTATGTTTCTGCCTTACTTTCTTAGCAGACTATAGTTACTGGTGCAGTGCTCTTCGATCATACATGCTTATCTATTACACTTTATAAGATCAACCTAACAAGTTTGATCTTTCTATCCATAGTCCTTGTACATTATGATATTTTGAAGGACTTTTACAAAACTATTCATTTGTATTAGATCAACCTAACACATTTGATCATTTCAATCTAAGTCCTTATCTATATTGTCTATCATCTATATTAAGGAATTTACAACTTTTATTAATGCATACATATTTCCATATTCATTCATTAAATTCATCATCTTCATCATCAAATTATATGAATAAAGGAATAACATTCACATGCATATTTTTAACACATACAAGAGGACAAAAGAGTCTTTTCACACCCTGAAGACAGCCCCAAGGGATGACATCATCACTTCAACCCCAAAAACAACCCTGAGGAAAGACATCATTACTTCAAGCCCAGAGACAACCCCAAGGGAAAACTTCAATCCCGGAGACAACCACGGAAGGGAAAAGATGTAATGTTGGCAACACAACACAAAAAACATTCGTCCAGTTAAGGATAGGCTCACAAAGAACCACCACATCAATCTCGAGTGCAAACTATTCAAGATAGATCCACGGACTACCTACGGATACTTGAAGATGCTATTTTTGTCATGGACTCATCTTCCTAGATTCAGAAATGGTCAAGCCCGATGTCATTGCATTGCTCTCAGAAAGAGTTTTTTTGGAATGGTATGGCACATCTTCTAGTGATTCTCGGATTGCAAGATACGAACGTTTCAGCAGACAGCACATCGATTGAAGAAACAAACTTTGAGGCAGTGGGACCTACTAGGCCTAGCTGTAGGTGTACATGCGGCTTCTGCAGGTAGACTTGCGTCTGGCCAGGGTCTATAAATCAGATCCCTCAGCTCATTTCAAAGAGAGAGAAAAAGAGAGATTTCATTTTCCAAGTTTCCAGAGAGAGAAAGAGAGCGATTTTTCATCTCAAACTCTGTAAATCTCAATTTTATACACTTCTGTACATATAGATCTTGTTATATCAACTTTTTACCAGTTGAAATCAAGTTCGTGCAAGCTTTTAGCCTTTTTTGTGTAGTTCTCGCACTGTATTGTAAAATCTTCTCAGATATGTGCTTATTTAATACTTTAGTATATATAAGTGCTATATATATATATATACTGCTTGGTTGTGTATAGATCTAGCTTTTACTAATTATTTTGTATATATAGTTGGTATTTATAGTATTTTTACTAGATTTATCCTAGATATAGCTTGATCTAGCATTTAACCGATTAAAAAGCTTTATATCTTGACCTATTGAGCTAGATAGGCTTAAATCTAGGTAGATCTAGTTTATTTACAAGTTTTGTAAGTATTTTTGCTACCACGCGACCCTAGATCCATATCTAGAGCAAAACATAAAGCTTAACTACTCGCGTGCAAGAATTTAACCGATAAATCTCTTGTTTAGCGAAGTTAGAATATGTATATATATGATATGTTAAAATATACATCGTGCAAGCTTTTAAATGATATCATATGAGCCTAGGAACCATAAGGTTAAAGATTCAATCAATGAATCCAAATTCAGTTCCAGTGATGGACTTATTTAAGTTGTATACAACTTGAAATCCATTGTATATATTATCTTGGTCCTTAAAACGGTATCCAGATTTAAGGACTCAAAATAGTAAAATTGTGGTTTGTGGGTACTCGGGCTCACTTCGATGGCTTTCCTTCCCACAAGGAGCCCAACCCTTGTAGTTAATAGTTTCGATTTTGATCCTGAAGATGCTTCACATCTCGAATAAAAATCAAAGAAATCCACTTCTAGGATAAAATTGGAAGCATCAAAGGGTCTCGATTCCTATTTCGTGAAGGGTTTGAAAATTGTCTCTTCAAAATATCACTTTCATATGCTTTATCTGAAAAAAATAAATGTTTCTATAAATCAAACCCTTTGTACATAGGTCCAAAGAGACACAACACTACTTTCAAAATAAAGAACTCAATCACCTTTATGGAACTATAAGCACACACACACACACACATTTCAAGCTTAGGGAATGAAAAAGTCAAGGTAACCGTGTTTCACGGGAGTCAAGGGGTTGCCTAACACCTTTCCCTCGCTTAAGTAAGCCCCCGAACTCTATGAATCTCGGGTTCCAGACCAATTAAATGGAGTCACATATTGGGCCATATTTCTAATCCTTTCAAAACCCGGATGAGTTGATACATCCATTTAAACTTATATCAATTGGCGACTCTATTTAATTCGGTTCAATCATTAAAATCATTCTATTTTCAAAATCGTCAACATTTATGTTGGTCCTTTCCTAAAACACTCCCTTAAAATAAATTAATTAAAATAGCAAAATACAAAAGGTAAAAATAAACTAGGAATCAAAATCCCCAACGTCGACAACACCGAGAGGTGAACCCAAGGAAAGAAAATCTTGAACAATGTAAAGCAATTTCATTAAGGAATGGTAAGAATCTGGAAAATAGAGACAAAAAACCTGCAAAAAAAGTTAATAGTGAAAAGTAAGAGAACAAATTAGATGAAAGCCATAAATTTAAAAACAAGAAGGAAAAGGTGAATGAAGAAAAAAAATGAAGTAGTTCAATATACAATTACATTTCCTGTTCCATATCCTCAAAGTTTGAAAAGCCAAAAGTTAGATCACCAAATCTCTAAATTCTCGGAAGTACATAAAAAATTGCATATTAATATACCATTTGTAGAAGCATTAAAACAAATGTTGAGTTATGTGAAATTCATGAAAGAAATTTTTTCAAAGAAAAAAAGGATAGTTGAGAATGAGTTGGTGGCATTAACTGAAGAGTGCAACGTTGTTAATCAAAGTAAGTTACTGACTAAATTAAAAGATCCTGGAAGTTTCACAATACCATGCACTATTGGGCAACAGTATGTCGGGAAAACTTTATGTGACCTTTGTGCGAGTATTAATCTCATGTCGTTATTTATTTAAAAGGAACTTGGATTACAAGGGGTTAAGCCAACAAATGTAACGCTACAATTGGAAGATCGATCAATAACATATCCATTTGGTGTACTTGAAGATGTTTAGGTGAAAGTAGACAAGTTCGTGTTCCCAGTTGATTTTGTGATTCTAGACTGCAAGGAAGATAAATAAGTTCCACTTATCTTGGGACGACCTTTTTTAGCAACTGAAGGAACTTTGATACATGTTCAAAATGGAGAACTTACCATGAGGATCAAGGACTAAGAAATCAAGTTCAATATATTCGACTCTATCAATTTTCCAAATGAAATAGAGTAATGCTTGTGACGCCCCCAAAATAGGTATACACATCCCATTCCGAGTCGCCAAATACATGGTACAAAATTTAAATAAAAACTTAATTATACAACTATCATGCAAACAAAGACAAAACATAAGCTGAGAGTTTTAACATGAATATTGTCTTATAGACAATATCCAAACTCAAATGGAGTCATTATAATTATTATCACACTATTTTATAAAATAGTGAGGACTACTACAGCCACCATCTCAGACTGTCATTCCATTCCCTGACTAGTCCCAGCTATGTTCTCATTTCTAGAAGAGAACAATGAAAGCAAATGGTGAGCTCAACTAGCCCAGTAAAAAATATTATGACTAAGATAATGCAGATAAATTATCGTTAGCCTTCAACAGTGTAAAACTGATAAAATATAATAAACAACAAGTTTAACTACAGTGGAAGAAGCAATCCATTAAAAGAGTCAAGTAGAGCATGATATCTACTATCTTCTATGATTTAAAAGTTCATCATTAATATTTTATCGCAGTAACACAGCTCAATAAATAATCCACATCATCGAATTATCCATGCACTATGGGCCAAGGATATTTGTTAGTACCACATCCATAAATTATCCATGCACTACGGGCCAAGGATATTTGTTATTATCACCAATGGTCATGATCATGCAAACACTTGTCACACAATGCACTACGGGCCAATGAAGACTTTTACCACATCATTTGTAATATTACAGGTCATGATTATACCGATACATAATTCCTGGTCATAATCATACCAATCAATAGTCCATCTATGCACTACGGACCAAAGATGACTTTCATCACAATATAAGCATGAGGATGATGACAAATGATATAAAAATTCAATTAAGTGAGAGCAAGGATAAATTTTAAAAATTTATAAATCAATTTATCTAGAGTTCAAGAATGTCCAAATTGTCAACATGATAACTGCTTTGTAGAGTAAAATTCAAGAATACTATTCATGTATAAAAAATAATTTGGACAGAAAAGAAATAAATTTTTGTCATGAATAGTACCCCGGGTAAATAGTACCTGAGTGAATAGTACCCCGTGAATAGTACTTCATGAATAGTACCCCGTGAATAGTACTTCATGAATAGTACCCCGTGAATAGTACCCCGACATAAAAAGATTCAAAATTTAACAAGAATGTTCAGAAGAATATTTCCGTAAAAAGATACTAGATGAAGCGCAAATTTCAAGGATATTCTACTACTTTCAAGGAGTATAGAAGCAATACTTATCAACATGAGTGTAGAATTAGGAATACGAAATGAAATAATATTACTTACATACTACAAAGTATGAAAGAAAATATTATTTCATATGAATATTGAACAAAAATAATATCCTTTACGAATATTGAATGAAAATAATATTCATTATGAATATTGAATGAAGATAATATCGCTTACGAATATTGAACAAAAATAATATTCCTTACGAATATTGAATGAAAATAATATTTCATACGAATACAAAAAATAATATCTCTTATGAATATGAAATAAATAATAACCCTTACCCTAAAAGGAGAGTATTTCTGACTGTTATGGCGGGGATATCCTTGAAGAAAACTTGTACTGTTTTCTACACTCAAAGCTTCCTTAAACTCAAAAGAAATACGCTCAATATTATAGAAGAAGAATTCTCTGATTCTGGTGTGATTTTCATTTCTAAACTAAGCATCCTATTTATAGGAGAATGGCAGGGAACTATTTAAGAAAATTACGGGTGAACAGTAAGGAAATTCACGGGCGCAATCTAATTTTTTTTTCATTATACTATGCTGCACTATGCAGCACTATGCACACACTATGCAGTACTATGCAAACACTATGCAGTACTATATAATAATATATATATATATATATATATATATATATATATATATATATATATATATATATATATACATACTTTTACAAGATTGTCCCAATCTAATATGAATTCCTTTTTAATGACTCTTAATTGATTATTAATAGGAATTTCGAAATCTGACTGAGTTGGAAATTCAAAAGAAGTAGGAGAAGAGGATTCTTCTTCTACAGGGTCATTATGTGCATAGCAAGGGTGACTAGCTTGACCTTGATTAAGGATACCATTTAACTTGATATCTCTAACGGAAGGGTTACTAAGTACTTCAGTGTCTCTTCGAGTATGAACTGAAGGTGCTTATTCTCCTTGATCCTAGAAGACTTTATGACTAGGATTCTATAAGATCAACTTGATTCTAGATCTACAAAGGTGGTTTGAGTTACCTAGTTCATTTTATGTCCTGCCAAAATGTAAGTACGGCAAATTATTGCAGTGATAATCAACGACTCTTACACCAAATGTGGATTGATAGTTTTTTTGTGTTTCTGTGAATGTAATATATAGGCCTGCCAAATTTTCCTGACCCCAATAGAACCTGACCCTAACGGGGCCTGATTTAAAAAACCTTATAGTGTTGGGTAGGGTATGAGAATTGTCTCCCAGCCCACCCTCGTACCAAACTCCCAATTATATATTATATGTACAGAATTTTAAATTACAATCGTCTTATACACACACACACACACTATATTAGTATTTAGCACAATTTTATCATTACAATTAGATTCAACCTAATGTCCAACTTATAATTCAAACTCGTCCAGCTTTTGAATTTTTTGAATTGGGTTCACCACTTAAATTGAATTCCAGTGTTTGCTTATTCTTGAACCTATTTGCATGTCCTTGTATATAGGTGTTTAAGTACATATAATAAAGTTCCAGAATGCCTTAATTGTTTATATTACTTTGCACATACACTAGTAGTTTCTGTATCTGCGTTTTTGATAAATATTGATTGCATTAGTTACAACCATTCAGAAAGGGGAGAGGAAATTAAACATTTTTATTTTTTTAAGCTAGGCGGATTTCAAGGTGGGGCGAGGATGGGACAATTTATTTTGGGGTGTGGCGGGTATGGGGGTTGAATAACTATAGGCGGGTCAGGTATAGGGAGAGGTCCACTGGACCACATCAGACCCGTTGCTATATATATAATTAAGTAGCTTTAGCCAAGCTCTAAGGCATGCCGTATATAACATTTTTCACACACACACACACGCATATATATATATATATATATATATATATATATATATATATATATATATATATATATATATATACCTGCTCAGCTTTTTGAAAGTTCTCCTTTGGACAAGGACTCCCAAACCTCTTTCCAACTTTCCATGTATGAAGATACTCTTCTGTGCTTTGAATAGTACCTTAAAACCTTATTTCCAAAACATTTCTCTTCTTTGATCCTGTCGCGTTGGCAGCAAGCGTCGCATGGTTATTATTGTAGATGCTCTTGTTTGAGCTTAGTTACATCAAAAGTAGTAGGCTGTACACGTCTTCGTCTGACATATCTAGGTGATGCATTTCTTATGTGAGCATCCAAATAAGTGGAAAAGGCCTTGGATGTTGAAATGTACAATTTCTCTTATAGTGCCAGAATTTATTTATATAATAATATATGCTCAGTGTAGAATGCAAGTTCAGTTTAGCGTATGAATGTCCACTATCAAAACTTGATTCAATTAAAGATATTTTTGACTGCTAACTTATGTAGAATACTTTTTGGCAAATACAAATCTGTCCTTTTACTTTAAGGAAATGCTTTTTGGGTGTAACCTTACAGAAGCACGTCTAGAATATATAGTCATGACCAATGTTGTGTCAAGTCTAGGGGTGTTTCAGACTTTGCTGTAGCTACTAATCTCTTAATTCTTATATTCCCTCTGTAACACAAAAAGAGTCCCATTAGGAAAATTTACAATATTAAGGATATATTTTTGTTTCATGTTTATTTATAAAAATATAAGTTATTAGTTTGGTAAGGGTGGCATTATAATGAAATTATGACAAACCTGAGGAAATTATCATTCTATAATATTATCAATAGGGAATTGATATTTCCACATGATCTCCTCTCACATGAAGATGGGACCCACCTCACCCTCACGCGAGAGTAAAACACGTGGAAATATAAAACCACATGTAGAAATAGCGTTCCCCTCAAAATACTACTATCAATAAAAAGATACTATTTTTACAAAACATTTTTTTATTTGTGCAAATGAAACTTTTTTGTGGGAGAAAGGGATTATTTTATAGTAGAGCATGTGTGTATCAGGCTTTTTCTCTTGTATCTTAATATGTAATTAGTTAATGTTACACATGGCTGCATATACTGACTATTTGAAAAATTAAAATGTCAGCTTTTGAACCCACATAACAAAGACATTCTGGACATCCCTGGACTAGCTCCTCCTGTTCCTAGTCGAAAACTGCTTTGGAATATGAATTAGGAGTTCTACAAGCAAACCATGGTGTTTGATAGGAGTTCTATTAGCATATCATATGGTGCTATTCGGGCACCCTCTTTGACGAAAACGTGATATGGTTTTAGCACACGACGAATTCCCAAGCACATCCGATTGATCTTTTTCAGCTACATTTCCTGAAAGATATTGCTGTTGTCTCATGGAGTATCTTCAATCTGAAAAGCTTGCAAGTTTATCTTACTTTCCAAACTACATTTAATAGATGTATCCACATTTGATGCGACAAAAATTTGCCATATGATTTCACTTGCCATTGTATGTATTCATTACTCTCAGACCTTTGTATAATTATGAAATTCTTTCCATGTATCTTTACTTCTGTATCAAAACAATTGACACTAGTTAATTTTTCTCTTACTTTTTCCCAACAAAATTATGTCCCTTCAAAAATGACAAGCAAATGAGAGCTTGTTACCCACATGTTTAATATTCCAAGCTATTTTTACTTAATTAGGGTGTCTGGAAATTGATTAGGGAGGGTATTTCAATATTCCATTTGTAAGCAGATTGAATCATTAAGTGTATTTTTAGAGTAATTCTATCCGAAATGTAGCATTGAATATCCGGCGAAAATAATACTGATGCACATTCTCCGGTTTCATAAAATGAGTCTCACTTGTAAAAAGAAATTGTTTTACAAAATTTTTTTAACAAATAAATAGTGCATGTAACATAAAACAAAAATATATTTTTAATATTTTCAAATTTATTGAATAAGAATCTTTTCGTGAAACTTAGGGGAGAGTATATTGAGAAGAGTTAATGGTAGCATTTGGAGGTTCAAACGCACCACAAAATTTTTGGAGCATTGCGTTTGAATCCCAAACACAACTGTTTGTGAATTAAATAAATTACATCTGAAATAAGTAGCATATGATATTGTTTGTAAACAAATAAAATTCTCAACTGCGTTTGAAATTTTCAAATGCACTAAACTCTCTAACAAACACATTTTTTTTTTGCTAAGCATCTAATAAACACATTGAAAAAACTTGCATTCAGTGCATGAATTCGGCCATAGCATTATTGATAACAAAGGAAAAAGAACTTTTTTTATAAAAAAAAGTTGGGCTTTTTCTCATAGTTTTGGTCTTTTTAGTGGCATTTAGCTCCACTTCCTTACCATCTCCGGCAGTCCTACGCGGGGTTTATCTTCATAATTTTGTTCACAAAAAATTGATGTAATGTAATGTCAATATGTCATTGTCTGTTGACTAATTAAGTTATGGTCTTTGATCCATTCGTCGCTACAAATAAATTTGTTTCTTATTTGGCCAATTAAAGTTTAGCCCAAGTTTAAAATGTGTCATTATCAATTTATCTCCGAATCAACTATATAATTAAAAGCATAAATTTGGTATAATTTTATCAAATTTTAATTCAGCTTTTCTATTCATGCATCGAATATATCAACTGAATGTAAGTTTGCTAGAAACCCCAACCTGTAAGAAAAAGAAAGTTGTTTTTTATTTTTATATGTACAAGAAAAAAAAAATTATTGCTGATTCTACCAAATTTATTACAAGAATTCTACCAAATTTATTACAAGATTTTTTGTCACAATTTTATGTAACTAAGACGATATATATTTTAATCTTTTTATGTGAGATAATTTTATTAAGATATCAAAAAAATCTCTTAACATATTACACTATTTAATTATATTAATTTCATTATCAAATAATTGTTCTATCTAAATTAAACTCATTAAAACTTAAAATTTTATCGAATCACACGATTAATTATATCAATAATATATGTGATTTTTTAAAACACAATAACTAAAAAATAGTTGAAAAATTATAGTGATTCAATTTTAAGTGAATTTTGTTAATATAAACACTAATATAGAATTTCATTACAAACTTAAATAAAATTAACATAATTATTTTTTCATAATTATAACTAAATAAATTTACACACTGTTCAAATGTTTAGCTTAATAATTGATCACATGAACGTACAATACATAATTCAAAAATTTATTATTTAGACAAATATTTAAATTCTAATTAAATATTTTTTAATTTAATTAATTATCTTAATAATTAACATAATAAACCGTTATCTATGTCCCCCTTGCTTGAAAATAACAAGTATTTGGCACATTTTGTAGAATGTTTTGCATAGATTATGACTGTTCTTCACGTATGTACTGGTAGATCCGGGTAAATCTACTGCTGGAAATAATGGCTTTCCACTTATTAAGTGCACTCTTTAGAAAAAGAGCTAGGTGTGATAGACGCCACGATAAGTATGCGTGAGGTGAGGTGAATGTCGCCCGTATTATTTATAGTAAAGATTTTTTTTTTATTATTGAATTTAGACTGAATTAAATAAAGTAAAAGTGATTACAAGCCTCATGGGAAACTCCAATCAGAATATAGCACAGACATCATAGGACATGCCCTATAATGTTATATGGATAAATTACATATATTAGTACATTTTTAAAAATAATTACAATAATGGTGCATCCATAAAATAATTACAAAAGTAATACATTTTTCCATATTTATTTACAATATTAGTGTAATTAGGATTCCTTAATTTATGCAATTAGAATTCATTAATTTATGCAAATCTCCATTATCTCCTCTGTTGAAGTTTTTAAATTGTAAAGCTGAGTTGCCTAATAACTAATTGAATTCAGGCTCTACTCGTACTTTGTATAAATTCCAAATTTAATTCGTAAAATAATAACAATCCACGGTTTAAAAAAAAACTCTGGTTCGGAGGAGATGGATTGTCAGTTTGAATTCAGTTTCTCGCAGTTGCAGTATTGCATTCATTCCGAAGAAACCACCTGAGCCAAATCAAATGAGTTTTCAAATCTCCAAAGCTTTCCCAGTATCTCATGATCTTCAACCACTCATGGCGTTTCTCAAACCATCTCTCCTCTCGCCCCTCTTATCTTGTTTTCTGTTTCATTTGCACCCAAGAAAGTTTTACACTATACAAAAACCAGGTACAGAACAGTATTATATGGACTTATCTCAGAAGTATTACGAATATATGAAAGCTTGTTCATCTCTTAGATCCATCCCACTTGCCCGAAAACTCCATGGTCAACCTTCATACTAAGGTAACCAAACCTTCATACCAAGGTTACCAATCAACCTTCACACCTGCAGTTTTTTTCGTAGTGCATTTGGTATCCAAACCTTCACACCAAGGTAACCAATCCACCTCCACACCTTCATTTTTTTCATAGTGCAGTTGGTAACCAAACCTTTACACCAAGGTAACCAAACCTTCATACCAAGGTAACTAAACCTTCATACCAAGGTTACCAATCCACCTTCACACTTGCAGTTTTTTCGTAGTGCAGTTGGTATCCAAACCTTCATACCAAAGTAACAAAACAGTCATACCAAGGTAACCAATCCACCTCCACACCTTCATTTTTTTTTATAGTGCAATTGGTAACCAAACCTTTATACTAAGGTAACCAAACCTTCATACCAAGGTAACCAATTCAATTTTATAAAGTTACCAATTTTATTTTGAATGTGATGCAGTTGGTAGCCAAACCTTCATGCAGTTGGTTGCCAAACTTTCAGACCAAGGTAACCAATTCATACTGCAGCAGGTGTGGACGTAGATTGGTTACCTTGGTATAAAGGTTTGGTTACCTTGGTACGAAGTTTTGGTTATCAACATTACATTACACATCACTCTTTTATTTCTCTCTTTCCTATGCAGTGTTCTTATTTTCCTTTGGACATGAAATTGAAATTGGAATTTCAGGAGTTGTGCCGGAGAATCTCGCCGATACATGGTACTGGACAGATCAGTTTTCTTTGGAGATTATTTACCACAACCGTATGATGAATTATCATTGCAAAACCCTGGAGCCAGAATCCGCTACGGCGTTGGACTCGCGGTGGGCAAGTATTTATGGACGTCGAATTACACATTCAGGGACCGTGATCGCCATTGTGAGATGATTCTGAAGAAGGCAACCTGTGAAGAAGGAGATTCGCGGTGGAGAAGTGGCGGAGAAGCGGAGGAGATGGCTACAGTGATAAAGATGAAGATTTGAATTTGAATATTTGAATTATTATTTTGAATTTGAATTTTTTTTTGTTCTTAGATTCTAGATATTTAAATTTGAATTATTAATTATGACAGTTATTTCTCCTTGATTTTAGGTTTCTTTATTAATGTGAATTGTATTATTTTTGTAATTATTTTGTGTGTGTTTTATTTTTGTAATTACTTTCTAATTGTTGTATATTAGTGTTAAGGACCCATGTTATAACTATAAAAGATTACAAGCCCAACAACCCAGCAAAGATAAGAAAGCATTAAGTAACGGTTACAAATAAAGTCCAACAGACAAGCTATAAGAACAAAAAACAATAAATATAAGAAGACCCTATGCAAGTAGACTAATCATCAATAATTAGAACGAACAGCCTGAACCAACTCCTAGACTTCAGACTTTTCCCGAACCATAGCAGCCGAACCCACATGACGCTCCCCTAGCCGAACCTGTTTCTAGTAAAGTTATATTGGCTCATCAACGAAGCTGCAACCTTTTGTTTATATTGAAGCGAAAACCTTGATACAATTGACAATGTAATGAATTCGATGTTGAATGGAATCTCGACCCGTTGTTTATATTGAGACAAAAATCTTGATATAGGAAAAAGACGACACACCAAATTATGAATTGTTGAATCATAAGTAAGTTGAACCTCTCAACAAACTTTGAACAGTTTAAAAATTCTTAAAGGACCAAAAGAGAAAAACAATTTAAGAAAAACTAATAATTTCATTAATGAATATATTTTTAATACACCAGCTAGGTTTATTTATACTACTCAAAGCAACCCCAATCCTAAAAGCAAAAGGAACAAATTACAAAACAATCCAACTAAACTTTGGAATTGATAACCTAACTATTTAGATTCCGAATTGCATTAGGATTAAAACTAGTTTCCTAAATCCTAATTCCTTGCTATGATCAAATTGTAGATACTTCAATTCCTATGCCAATTTGGATTAAGCCAAGCCGCATTTGAATTAAGTCGTGTCTCGTAAACCATAACACGTCTGGATTTTCTTGTCGTATCTGAAAACATAACAGAGCACCCTATTGTCGACGTCGAGAGATTTTTCGACTTCCTAGATTGTGTTTGTTTTTTACCATTTGTATTTCGCTATGTCGATTAACTTATTAAAGGGTGAGATTTAAGGAAAGCAGGACTAACATAAATGTCGACGACTTTGAAAAGATTGATTTTGATGATTAGGCCGAATGAAACAGAGTCGCTAGTTGGTATATAATTAAAAGGATGTAACAACTCATCTAGAGTTTGAAAGTTTTCGCAATATGGCCCAATATGTGACTCCATAACATTGGTCTGGAACCTGAGATTCATAGAGTCCGGGGATTTGGTTAAGTGAGGGAAATGTGTTACGCACCCCTCGACTTCCGTGAAAATATGGTTTCAGCATCTTATTGATTTCCTGAACATAAAGTGTGTGTGTGTGTGTGTGCTTTTATTTGATTTATACTAAGTGCTTTGATTTTAAGTTTATTCTAAGCTTTATTTCAGGTTATTTGAAAGTAGTGTTGTACCTCTTTTAGACCTATGCACGAAGAATTTGATTTAGACAAAAGTTCATTTTAGAGCAAAATATATATAAATGACGTTTTAGAAAATAAGGTTTTCAAATCTTTCGTCAAAATAGGAATCGAGATCCTTTGATACTTTTGATTATTATCTTTGAATTAGATGTGATCCTGAAAGTAGTGTTATACATCTTTGGACCTATGCACAAAGGATTCGATTTAGACAAAAGTTCATTTTTAGAACAAATATATATAGAGATGATTAAACATAAATCAACATGTATAATAATATATTTACTATATAATTAACATTAGCATGCATCTATATAATACTGTATTCTATCAGGGATGAATATGAACTTAATTCTAATTTGGTTCATTAGAGCCACCATGAACCAAAAGGTCAAACCTAGGGTGCAAAAATAAAACATTGAATACAATTATTATATTCAACCCAGGCTTCATTACAAATGGAACTTCAATGCTCCTCTTTGTCTCCAATTTCTCTAACAATTCTATATTATCCTATTACAGTTTATTTTTCATAAAACAGAAACCTTGATCAACAGTTTAGGAGAAGTACATAGGAGGCAGATATAATTTACATCAGAATATTAGAGAGGCGAGGTATGCAGACCCCATTTATAAAAACCACATTCATTCAAGACTATTAAAATTAAATCCAATCGCATTAATAAAAAGTCCAGAATCATCTACTTTATTATCATACATATCAACATATGTATTAATAAAATAAACATTTAGTATATATGTTGATATTATTTAATGGGCAATAAACTTTTGCTAGAAATCCTGTTTTTGAAACAAAACGAACTCCTTTATTTTAATCAAAAGTCAGATCAAATTAAACTCTTTTATTTTTAACAATTTGGAATCCAATTCTAATTTAAAATAAACACTTTTATTTTAATCATATTTCAATTCAAAAATAAAATTTTTATTTTAATTGAAACAAATAAGAAAAATAATTTTTTTTCAAAACCTGAAGACCTGGCTCGACCGCTCCTAGTTTATACTGGGAAATGGAGCGGCTGCACTGCGTAGCCGAATCAGACAGTTCGTTCTTTTGCCTAGAAAATCAGTTCTAAACCATATCAACAGATCAACACACATTGAATCAATAACAATTAATGATTTGCATAAGGAGGCTAGATACCACTGTAGGATTGCGAAAACATAATGAAAGCATACAATCTAATTGTAAACGCAATAGAAGCATGCAAAATAACAATTTAAAATTTTGTACAATCCCAATGTCATTATGCAACGCCCAAGAGGTATCCACAAGAGTAATATATTAAAGATGTGATTTTGACTCAACAAGGTTTTGGATGGCTAATCTTTAATTCTCTCTATCCTAACAACTTAGGGTTTTGAAAATACTTGCAAGAGAGAAGCAAGTTGCATGAGCATTAGTCTTTCCCACAATAAGACTCCTCTTATTTAAAGACTAATCATAATCCTAAACCCTTTAGAAGTTAGGGTTTTAATTTAATTTAATTTCCAATCTAATTGAGAACTAAATAATAATAATAATAATAAGACTACTCTTATTTATTTATAATCTAGTATTTCTCCAAATACTTAATTATAAATATTAGTATTTCTCAAAATACCATATTATTATTATTATTTAGTCAATTTAATAATAATATTAGTAATAATAATAATAAGATGACTAATATTATTAATTTATAATATTAGTATTTCTCCAAATACTTAATTATAAATTTTAAGCTATTTAATTTATTCCACTAATAAGTTAAATATACTTAATTTATTATTATTAAGCCAATCACTTCTAAAATCATATTTCTCCCTTTTATTAACCCTCTAGGTTCAATATTAATCCGATATTAGAATAAATAAATTAGAACAATTCTAATATTATTTATAATGAATTAATCTCTATTAATTCAAATATAAATAAATAATATTTTTTCTACATCATGAGTGACATCTTATATCATTACTAAGAACCTATTCTGTGAATAGTTACTGTTCAATTCAATCCTTCTACTACACAATGTCCCAATCAAATATAAAACATGGAATTATTGTCAAGTTTTATTTATTTGATTATATGTATTTTGATTCTAAAAAGCACAACAATAGTTAATATAAATTAGAAACTCCTTTCTAATTTTCATTCAACTCTGGTCAGGGATTTCCATGTTGTCACTTTATTGAATCACATAGGACATTCTCTCCCTTTACTGGAAGCGGTATATCCTTTGTTGATCATTCACCTATCTTCATATATACTTTATTATATTCGAGCACATCCTACGACATATTCAAGAATATCAAGGAATATGTCAAAACATAATTCAGTATATGTAATACCCGGTAAAAAAAAAAATTTAAATTCATATTTTTAATTAGGCTTTTATTATGTTTGGATCAAATTGTATTTAATTTGTGTGGCTTATAATAAGTAGGTGATTACATTAATTTGGGCTTTTATACTAATTGGGTCTAATTTGTATTTGGATAATATTAAAATCCTATTAAAATTAGGAGAGTTAATAAGATAGGTTAATAAATATTTAAACCCTAATCTATCTCACATACCTCTCATAACTGACTGAAAAAAAAGGCGCAACCTCTACTACGAAGAGAGAGAAAAGAAGGGAGAACAATGGCGGCACAAAAAAAAGAGAAGAAAATTCATCAACCTTTAAATTTTGCAATATCCAATTAGTAAGTTATTATTATTTTTTTAAAGCTATTAGATCTATTTTGTTGGAAGTTCACTAATTCATAAGAAAGTTTAAAAATATATTTTATATGCATAGTACTTTTGCAAAGTGATTACCGAAATTGATTAAGGTGGCTATAGGAAGTGGGTATATATATAATGAACATGTCAGGTGGCCTATTACTACTATCATTGTATATATATATATATATATATATATATATATATATATATATATATATATATATATATATTGTTTTTGTTTATTAGAATATAATATGTAAGCTTAGATATTTTGTTTCTTAGCAATCTAATTTCGAATGGCAGTGGGGTGATAAGATTAGTATACTAGCTTAATAAATAACTAATTATTATGTTATATTTAGAAATTGTACCGAAAGTTTTGTATATTAATTCAAATCGAATTCGTATATTTGTTAATATTATAAAAAAATATTATTTAATAAAATTAGTTAATATTATGTTAGTAATGGTTAGATTTGTAATAAAATTTTATTTTATTATTAGTTCGAACAGAAGGAATTTAACGAGTCATTTTTAGAATATAAATTTTGGAATATTAATAATTGATTTAAGGTGATGATTAAATGTACCTTGAATGAATAACAAATTATTTTGGAGTTTATGAGTTGGATTATATTTAATTTGAGGTGAATATGTTTAGGTGGTGAATAACGTTTCGTATTTGATATCGTTGACAATTGAGGATAAGATTTTGTGGAGTGTGCTATAAATGGTTTGGAAGTATCAGGTACGGATTCCGTACTCTTTCAGCGACACTTTTTGTTAAATTTGATTGTTCGTTTGTTTCCTTATTTCGAATTCTGTTATGATTTCACATAATTGTTTCCTGTGAAATTAATATATTTATTTCAATTGGAGTTGACACATTGGACTCGTACTTGTACTCTTTGCATCAGGTTATCATGTCTATTATTTATTTTGATAATTGTAGAGCGGTACATGTTGCTACCTTCCTTTTTAAACCTTGTGACTATAATTTGATTTGGTTCAACATGTACATATAGAAACCTTTTGTTTTGGTATTATGTCGCATGTGTTGTGACATGGTATTTTTGTTAAAATATACCGTAGGGTATACTTGAGCTATAACCACCTGTGGGGGTACCACAGGCATGTCGTCTTGGCACGAGAGGCATGACACTTTCCGTGGCGGTGTGATTAGTCCACGGCGTCTCCATTTTGGGCTCCGGAGTAAGTGGGCCATTTGGTGTTTTGTTGTGGGAGGCGTATGGGTTAACCCTAGTTTTCTGTTCTGCGGATTGGTGATGTTGTGCCAAACACACCTATCCGATTTGCATACATTTGGATTCGCGGTCCAATGTGTGATTTGCCTGTGTGGCATTATTTTGACTTGCCTGTGTGGCATGGTTTTGACTTGCCTGTGTGGCATCATTTGACTTGCCTGTGTGGCATGGTTTTGACTTGCCTGTGTGGCATTATTTTGACTTGCCTGTGTGGCAAGGTATATTTTTGAGCTCATTCGGTATAAAATAACTACAGCCATTTGTTTCAGCCTATTATTTTATTGGATTAGTTTTGTTGGTTTCTGTTCAGTTCAAGTCATTAAGTTAGTCACTTCAGTTCGTTATTTCTTTATTCTTTTATTTGTTTCGTCAATTACATTGATTCAGATATATTCATTACGTTGATTCAGATATATTCCATTCAGATTCTTGGATATTATATTTTCGTTCGTACTTGCATTTGAGGCTTGTTCAGTATTTTGTCTCAACTGTTTTCGTATATCAGTTGTATATCTTTTGTATATCTGTATCCGTACTGGGCAATTGGCTCATGCTGTGTTTTTCTTCCGGCAGGTTTACAGGGGTGATTCAGGGCTAGCTAGTGTGATGAGAGTTTTGCCATCGACCAGTTAGGTTGATTCAAATTTTAAGTTTTAATTATTTTGACTCAGTTTAGAGAATTGTACTTATTACTTTATTGATGGATCACCACTATTAATATTTTGAGGTCTTTAGTGCTCTGTTAATAATTTTGAGGTTTGTTGTGCTTCGCACGTGACCTCCCTTTCCTTTTCGGGAAGGGGGTGTTACAGTATATACAAATTACTATGATGATCTCATGTCCAACGATCATTTGTATTACTATCACTTTAGGAACTTCTATTGACGGACAAGTAAAACTCTATTAGGGTTCCTTTATTAGTCATGTTCAGTGAACTTATTCTCCAATAAGCAGCACATACTTGCTTTAGTTTCTCCACACAAATGATCATGAGATCAATCATCATCTTCAACAGAGCAAGCATGGTATGTACTAATCTATCCGAAATCAGTAACCCCACATTAGTGATCTATACGATTAGGAACATTTTATTTTTGAGCTATCAAGAATTTTTTATCAACATCATGATTCTAAAAGTATTGCCCAATAACTATGAGTTTATCACATTTATTAATTAACATGGATAAAGAATGCCTTTTATAAAATAAATTCTCTTATTAATAAATAAATAAGATTACAAAGTAAATGCTTATTACATCAATTATGTAATTGGCTTGATGATACTACTTTCAATTTAAACCTAAGGGTAAAATTGGAACATACACTATACTATCTCCTTAAACTAGTTTTCTTAGTTTTTGTGAGGATTGTACTCGTGCAATCCTTTGGTGGATGATGGTAATATATGGCAATCTTTTTTATACTGAGATTTAGAAGACTTATTCAAATGTTACTCTTGACAATTTATTGGTGTTTTTGTGCTCACAATACTAGGAGCGGAGAGATGAAATAATGAAGCATTAGATCGCGAAAGAAAAACTTTAATGCCATTTTCTTGTTTTGGACGTTACTTTTCAAAGTTTGGTAGCATGACTATGGCATATTCTATTTGTACTAGGTGGTTCACGACACCGTTAATGTTGGAACAGAGACTGCAGCAGCTCTCAAGGCACAGGTTTGTTAGTTTACTTCTATGAAAAGTAAATTAAATAGCATGGCCATTTTCTGCATATAAAGATTTGGCAACTAAAAATTTTCAAATATCATTGTCATTTCTGCATCTGAAGATTTGACAACCAACTTTGTTTTTATCTTGTCATTTATTGTAATGTTCAGACTGAACAAATGAGTAGGATTGTCAATGAACTGGATTCCATCAATTTTTCCATCAAGAAGGCTTCTCAGCTGGTCAAGGAAATTGGGAGGCAGGTCAATCTCTGAATTATCTCACCCTTATATATTTGATAGTTCTGGATTTCCATATTGCTTACTTTGATTCCTTTATTAGGTTGCAACTGATAGGTGTATTATGGCTTTGCTCTTCCTCATTGTGATCGGTGTTATAGCCATCATTATCGTAAAGGTTTTGTTCTTTACCTTTTGCTATTTGTGTTTATTATTATCTAAAGAAATTTAATTTTTCGATCAGTTTCTAGTTTCTACTATCATATGCTAGCGTTGATCATCTTTCTAATATTGCGCATCTTCAATGATGCAAGTGAAGGTTATCCATCTAATTACTTCTGTGTTTTCTTTTACATGAAAATGGAAACCGAATAACACATTTTGGTTTTATCTTCACTACTAGATTTTTCTAGTTTGTATAGTCAATTATCAATTGCTCCGCATTATCTATGTTGTTGGGAAATGTCTCAGTAATGAAGACACATTAAACGCCATGTTTAATTACTGTTGCACTCCTTTCTTTTCTTTCTTTTTTTTCAAAAAAAAAATACTGGAGAAGTATTGGTACTTAAAGAAGCAAGAACTTTAATCCATCTATTTTTTGCAGGCTAGAATAGCCAGATTTAATTTTCCAACTACATTAAGCTTTTCTTTCTATTAATTATTTGAAACTATTGAAAGTATATTTCATTTCATCATGGACTTGGTGGAAGTTATGAAGGTGGTATTGGCATAGCGGGGTCTCAACGCTGGTGGTGCTGGTATAATGAGGGAATAGGAGGTTCGGTCAGTGGGATTAATTTAAACTCCTGATTCATTAAAATAGTGGATATAGGGTATCAATGTTGTTACCTTGATGGTGTCAATAGAAGTGCAATAAGAATGCATTTATTTTGGAATCGAGTTAATTACTCTTGATGATAGAATTTCATATCTCAAGCTCTTTGATAGCAATTCTTATGAGCCATCTTTAGGTGATACTACTGTGGAAGGATATTGCCTTCTCATCAATTGTCCTAAATCTCAGATATCTACTTAGTTGTGCATACTTAGAGCATTCACAATAGTTTCATCTCTATCCCTATTTTGCAGTGTCATCGGGTCATTTTGTAGGATAAGGATTCAATTTTTTCAATGTACCCAACATGTTCCATATATTGATTCCTTAAATAATGAAATTTAAAATTTAAAAGTTAAAATTTGAAAGTTCCAACAGTCAAAACATGTTTTGACCGTTGTAACTATTTCACATTTGTATTGGCTTCATGCGTTAGAACTTATGATAGATGAAATATATTACCAAATCTTGTTTTTAATTATAAAATCGCTATTAATTTGTTAATCATTTTTGAAGTATGTGATATTTTTAAATTTAAAATTAATATAAATTTAATCAATACATATTGTAACTTATTTAGCAAAAGAAAAAAAAACAACTATTACTTATAAAATTTATTAATTTTACAATTTTTAGCAAAATTATTAAGTTTGAGAATGCATCAAGTTGACTTATAAAAATTAATAATAATCTTATAATATTTATGAAAGAGAGTATAATTTATCAATTGTATTCCACTATAAAATAACTTTTATTTTATTTTAAATTTTAAGTAATTTATGGAGTGAGTATTGAATGGATTATAGCTGCAAATGTACATAAGATCAATATTAACTTTTAAAAAATTAATTTGTGATATTTTTAAATTTAAAATTAATATGATTCATTTAAATTTTGAAAATAATAAATTTTATAATTAATAGTAATTTTATAATATTTATAATTAATGGATATAAATTAAATAAATTTAAATCAATTTAAAATTCGAATACGTTTGAAATTAATTTTAAAAACAGGTTAATATTAATTTTATAACTTGAAAATGAAGTAGTAAAAAAGTCATATGACAATAATGTCAAGATGTGTATGATTGATGAGTTGTCTATTTTTAATGAGGGTGTGAAATGTCATTTTACATGTATAAAAAATGGTCTTTTGACTCCCTCACCCTGGAAATAAAATCCTTTATAGAGATTAAAATAGGGAGTTGAATAAGGATAAAAAAAACTGTTGAATAATGATAAAAAAACTGTTGAATAATGATTTGTTGATGTATTCTTCAAAATTAGGGATAAAGAGTTTATTAGGAAAACTGGTGTGAATGCTCTTATAAAAAGCAAATCTACTTAGTTGTGCATTAAAAGCTTTCCAAGTTCTAATTCTGCTTCTATATTCTCCTTGATCTTAGAAGACTTTATGACTAGGATTCTATAAGATTAACTTGATTCTAGATCTACAAAGGTGGTTTGAGTTACCTAGTTCATTTTATGTCCTGCCAAAATGTAAGTACGGCAAATTATTGCGGTGATAATCAACGACTCTTACACCAAATGTGGATTGATAGTTTTTCTGTGTTTCTATGAATGTAATATATAGGCCTTCCAAATTTTCCTGACCCCAATCACTACCAAAAATCTGGGCATCTGAGACGGACAAAATTCGTCTCAAATATAGCAAAATCCGTCTCAAAATCATTTTGAGACGGATTTTGAGACGGATATTGGTCGTGTCAGTTGCTCGCGTCGCTAATTATGCCCGTCTCAAAATCCTTCTCAAAACAGTAAATTAGATACGAAAAATTGCCATCTCAAATCCGTCTCAAACTATCTGAGACGGACATAGTCCGTTTCAAATCCGTCTCAGATCTTAACCCATGGGGAGCTGAATTTTGAAACCGATTTTGCCGGTTTCAGATTTGGCGGGCAGATTTGACGCTTATTTTAGTTCACGTACGTTGAGACGGAAAAAGCCGTTTCAAATCCGTCTCAAAATAGGCAGCAACTAATTATTTTACACATATTTTGAGACGGATACCATCCGTCTCAATCCCGTTTCAACTTTGACGCCAATATCTTTTTAGCATGCATATTTTGAAACAGGCTACAGCCGTCTCAAAATTCGTGTCAACTTTAACGCCAACATCGCAAATTCTTTGAGACGAAAAGAAACCGTCTCAATTCTGTCTCAATATATTTATTAGCAACAAATTATAAATATTTTCATAATTTAATTTCAAAATCTAAAAATAAATATGTTCAAAATAATAATGATAATTACTAAATTGTTATTTATAGACAATAATAGATAAGACATCTATCGACGAGTACTATTACAAATATCAACGTACTACAAGTCTCACCAAATACAACAAAAATAACTTCTAAAAATTACTGCTTTAAAGCTCAAAAATATGCATAATCACACCATCATATCCCATCCTCGATGGTAAACAAAAGTAACTTCTAAAAAATACTACCTAAAAGATCAACATGCATATATAATCACGAGTCTCCATCCTCGTTACTATCGCCTGAATCTTCATCATGTTCATCCTCGACATCAACATCCTACAAGTAGTAGTACATGGAATGCATGTCAAATATATGAAATGAATGCAAGCGTTTTAAACATAAGACTAAGAAAATTGATTACATACTATGGTCTATGAACAAACATACTATGTTCATACTATGTTCATTACTTCCGTACACTTTGCCAATCTGTCCTCCTGTAAAGTTAAAAGATCTTATTAATTAAGGGATGATAGCTGATGAAAAAAAAAGGAAAAAAAAATTTGAAAGCTGATGACATACCTATAGTAGCAAAAGCTTGGCCCAAAATTTGAAAGCTGATGACATAAGCTTATTATCTCATGCGTCGTAAGAGTTCAAAAGAATATATAAAAAATAAATCTTTAAATAATAGATCATTTGTGAAGCAATTAGGTGATGGAAATATTGAAGCTTCCAGCTGGAAGAGTGTGTGCAACAGTATTTCTAAAACCCATATTATACAATTAACTGATTCAGTAAACCAACTTTGCTTAAGAAATAAAACAGTGACAACAGTGACATGCAACTTGAAGCTAGTAGGTTTCGTTGGTTACAACACCTGATTCAATTCAACAAAGAGCCAAAGAATCAGACTAAAATGCACTACCTTGCCAGCATGAATGCACAAAAAATGCACAAAAATGAGCCAAAGAATGCATAAAAATGCCACTGCCACCTGGTGGGAATAGGCTGAAGTGACGGAGTATCCCTTTTAATGCATCAAACTGTGAAAATAAAAAAGAAACTTGCCGTTGGACACTATGTAAGTAGTCAATCAACAAATGTTAATACTTGTGTGCAACAAACAAATTTAATACCTGTTGGGAGTTGGCTCGTGAAAATCTGGACCCCTGTAATCAATCACTTCGTCTGGATCTTGAATGTAGTTAACAGTTGGGTAAACTGGATCTTCACCCCATACTGCAAGGGCCAATATGGTAAAGAGATACAAGAACACAGGGAAAGTGGGCAAGGAGAGTAGAGTACATTTTTTATAACAAATATTCAACATATGTTTTATATCTCTACATAAGAAAATTAACAGATGTACCTCAATGTATCAAAAGCACCATAAAGCTTGCATGTTTTTACCTAAGCTTGTTTCTGCGTTGCAATCTAAGTCAACTTTTGATACACACTATATGAACACATAAAACTAACCATTACAGAAAATAGTCAACTTTTGATGCCTTAAGACGTATATACCTTGTTTTTATGGTCCTTTCAGCATAATCATACAGGCTCACATGGCCATGAATGCCTCCTTCTATAAGATACTGAATGATCTCTAAAAGGGAGCAAATATGTTTCACAAGCTTTAGTTTTGTGAGCTCTACAAGAGTACTTGCCACCTCTGATTACAGTATCTCCATCTGCAGTAAAATCTGCAATTCATATCTTGTGTGTATTAAGGAAATTGTTGTAGCAAAATGAAGCCAAGTCGTTCAACTACAGAATACTTGTATGATTCATAAAAGGCATTAATAAATTAATCCACGAAACATGAATTAGTTAAGGATACTCTCTAACTATATTTTCCGAGGTGAAACCTTGATCAGATGCTTGCAAAGATGTATGGTTATCATTCCACTTCTTCAATTCCTTGGGCTTCCTTGTTAAAAGAGCTATTAGTTCAGTACCAATTGTCTCATCCAGCATTTTATAAACTTCAACTTCTTTGATTTAGAGCAGTCTCTGGCAAAGTAAATCTCATCCAGTACAGCGTCCCCATCTTCCACTGGTTCATAAATGCTGCATGCCAAATTATCTGTAGTTGTCCATGACATTAGGAAAGCATTAGTACAACGTACAAGAACTGTTGCCAATGTGCTACAATGCCTTTGCCAATATTACAGATGGAAGGAATGAAGTGATGAAGTAAGATAAAGGACTTAAATACTTGTAAGCATACATATATATCAAAGAAATATATCAGGCAAAGACACTAAAATTCAACATGTATCAAGGATGACTATTTTAGTGATTTGATGAGACAATATAGCTTAATGGAGTGATGTTGACACCTTGATTTGTTGGTACAAGCATAATTCTTATTATTATCTTCAAGACAGAAACAGATAGTAGGGGTGAAGTTTTTTCTTACATCTGCAAATCAATCAAACATCAGAATAAACAACTGACCTACAGGAAATAAAAACAGAATGAAGAAGGGAAGAGAGAGATACAAAGCCTCATAAAGTTATATATCGACTGAAAAAACTAAAATTGAATATCAAATACACCCTACCTACTACCTTATTTGCTAGAAGAAAAACAGGCCAACGAATGATCTGTTGACAACAACTCTGACGAGAATGGAATTTTCATCAAATCTACCTTCCTGTTATTAATAGAATATATGTTCATCAGATTTCTACATATACATGTTGAAATTAATAAATGTATCAGAAGAAAGTTAACTTGTTGCTTATCAGGTCCTCTTCTTGGAAGCTACTGATAATTTGGTTCCAAACAAGAACAAACTTCACAAGCCCATCCTTCTCTTTTTTCGACACCTGAAACAATATCAGTTTAAGAATGAATCAATAATCGAACACAAGATTCTTTCAAACAGCTTAGCCACATATTATACGTTTGAAATGCCTATACCTTCTGAAATCTCTAGTTAAAGAACCTTTTTCTGTTTTTATCATTTCTTGTTGGTGGTGGGATAAGGCAATGATTGAAGGTATAGGCATTTCAAACATACCGACTTTGTTCTGTTAATCTTTTATAATTGAATATATATAGAGTAATTTACAGAAAGCTTGAAGCCACTTATATAGGCTGATTACTT
The DNA here is from genome assembly GCA_020205505.1 of Panax japonicus. Taxonomy (NCBI): domain Eukaryota; kingdom Viridiplantae; phylum Streptophyta; class Magnoliopsida; order Apiales; family Araliaceae; genus Panax; species Panax japonicus. Next base: position 41,944,352 of record CM035110.1, on the reverse strand, counting down.
TGCTTAATATTCGAAGTTTTGGGTCCTGAGAGTGCAAGAATTGTTTGCAGAAGTGGTTCCAAGAGATGCTCTGCATAAACCTTGTCAACAATATAGTAGAATATTATTTGCTTATATATAATAACAGAAAAACATTGCAACATCAAACTCTTTTTTATTTGCACTACATGACGGAAAGATTATCTCTGAATGACAAATACTTGAAATAAAGAATTTAGTCACACTCGTTGTTGGAGCAAACTAGACGTCTCACATGCACAAAGCAAAACAAGACGCAAACAATCAACCGGTAGATATAATGGCTTCAGTTGCACTGGGTACTAGAAGTATCATGATCTGTTGCAAACAATCTTCTAACTAGTAAAGGGAAAAGAAAAGGCATGCAACAAATATCCAAAATTAGTAAGATGTATGCAGTTAAGAAATTAGATCTTTTCATCAGTAAATTAATATGAATACATAACTAAGAAATTAATAATGTTATATCCCTATATTAGGGGGGAACATATATGTTAAGTTGTTAACATAATGCATCCAGTCTCAAGGAACTCACAACATCAGTGTCGATTATGTAGTCAAATGGTGGATTAAGGGCCTTTATATGATCTTCATTACCCCAGTCCAGCTCTGCAACTTTGATGGAACCAATGGAATCTACAAATATATGATTTGGACTTATGAGAGTAGTAACAACAACCACATATTTTGATGAATTTTTTAAACCCCCAAGTTCGTCATCCTATTTGATCAAATGAAAGAACCCACATAAAATTAAGTAATGATCAAGACATTGTTCACCCAAAACCTTGGTATTCATCTGAATCAGGATTCATCTTAACATACCAGAAACTTAACAAGATACCTGAATCAGGATTCATCTGCATAATCCTTGAAGTATTATGTTCGACATTTCTCATTAACAAAGGCAAAACCTCGGTCTGATCTGTTGAAACTACATCACATCCTAGCAATGCCATGCCTGAAAAGAAAGCCATATGCTACACTAAGAAGTACTCCACACAATAAATCTAAATTTACTAGAAACTAGAACAATTTCTCAGAACCATCATATATATATATATATATGTACACTTTATATATACACACATATATATATGAATATATACATATACACACACATACACATATATATTGAAATAATAGCTAAAAACAACGCTCACCAAATCCTGCTACTCCACAAGCTGCTCAAAGTTCAATAACACGTTTTACTTTCAGCTTAGAAGAGATTTTGAAAACATGTAACCCTTCCTGCATATAGCTCTCCCCCTGGTTACAACAGCAAAAAACTACCAAGATCAGGCAGGGAGTCATGGTAGTACTGGTCAACGAGATTGTCTTCTTCTAGACCTGAACCTCGATTAAATATATGAAAGCCCACCGCTCAACGTGATTGTCTTCTTCTGGATCTGAAACCCCGATGAAATATTCGAAAACCCACCACAACAATGATAAAAAACACCTGTATGATTATCACTAACTTCAAACCTGAAATCATCAATCCCCAGTTAATGTTTAGATAATCATTAGTTGCATGAGTTTACTGAATGAACTTATTACCTTTAAGTTTCTGTACAGAGTCTGCAACATCGAGCCTATGGAGGACTACTTTTGTATCAATAGAAACTGGATTACTGATTTTTTCACCATACTGAATCCTTCTATATGCAACATTCCCACCCATGAAGCAAGTGTTAGGACAATTAATACTACCATCATACTCATCACTTCCATCACATCACTTCCATCACAGCAATCTACAAAAACATTGAATTGCAATATCAAATGGCAAGCACAATACATCCAGAAGTTTCACCGAACCCAAAAGTACTGATCCAACATTTTTTATAGGTAAAAAAACTTTATTCAGAAAGGCACCAAACGTGAACAGCCTTAGAACAAGCGAAGTATACATAAAGCAGCATAACAAAAAAGTCCTCTGCTTATATCTCCCCTTTCTGCAATTTTTCTCCTAGGCAATTCCACCAAATAGATTCAGCACTACTTGTTATAAAACATAAAGTTTACGATTCAACCTTTTTACACTAACAAGATGTCCAGAAATGAGCAGATAGATAGAATTCATATTCTATTATTCAGCTTTTGATGGTCACCTTGAGCTGACAAAGATTTCATATTCAATTATAAAAGATTAACAGAACAAAGTCGGTATCCATTTAGGTTGATGCAATCCTTCAAGTTCTAAATTTAATAGATGAATTTCAAAGAAGATCCAAAATCCATGACTAGTAACTAATTCATACTTTAGTAACTACTTCCTCAAACTAGAAAGGGGGTAACAAAATTTTCACCAAATAAGAAATCCCAAATGAGATAGAAAAACAAAAGGCTTAATCGGTACTAGAAAGGCGACATTTTGACTAACCTGAATTGACGAGAATACAGCCTCCCTTCCCATTACTTTCTCAGAAGATAAATACTATATGAGCTCTTCCGTTCAGAATTTCACTTCATCCTCAGCCGCCGCTGCTGCTGCAGCCACCGCGGAATAATTCCGCCTAAAATAAGAATCATCCACCGCCGGGGACGCCCACTTCTGCGGCAACACGACCGGCTTCATCACAGGTACGGTTCCAATCAAAATGGCCACGAACTAGGTACGGTTCCAATAGATTCAGAAACCCTAGCGAGAAAGGAACGAAGAGAAGAAACTGAAGAGAAAAGGAACAAACAGACGAGCCTTGGAAAGAAAAAGACATGTCTTTTATAATTTTAAGTGTTCAGTAGCTACGTATTTTGTTTGATATACAACCTTTTTTTAAAAAAATGTTATCTAATTAAAACTAAAAAAATGCCCTTTTAAATAGATAACATTTTTACATATATATCTACAATATTTTTTTTTAAAAATGTTGTAAAAAAAAAAAACCACAACGCTTTTATAAAAAACGTTGTAATTTAAGTGTTGTCTATTTAGTATTTTGTAGTTGTGTACCTTGATTAAACTTCAATAGGTCAAAATTTCTGTTCAATTTTGCACTAAAACCCTAAGTACTACTGCACCATTCGTCTGTAACGAGAGAGAAAGAGCGAAGATACTGAAATGAGGAGCCTCTCTATAACTTTCTCTGCTTGGAACCCTCGAGGATGCACTCCCAGTCATCGAGTCGAGTCACGTTTTATTTAATTTTAAGTTTTAGCTTCAGCGCGTTTTTTAGTCCGTGTTTTTTAACTAGATAATAATATTTAAAAAAAAAAGGTTATCTAGCTAAAATCAAAAAAATGTCCTTTTAAATAGATAACGTTTTTTATATATATCTACAACATTTTGTGAAAAAAATACCACAACGTTTTTTATAAAAACGTTGTGGTTTAAGTGTTGTCTATTTACTACTTTGTAGTGGTGGGTTTTGGGGATTTTATTTGTTTAACCTCAATTTTGTCTTATTTCTTTTCTTTTTCTATTTTTTTGTTGATATAGTTGGAGGGAATTTTTGGTGGGAAATAAAAATACTGAGACGGACTATATCCGTCTCGAATCCGTCTCTAACAATAAGGAGGGAATTGGAGACTAATATTTGGAGGGAAAATAAAAGTTAGAGACGGATATTTCGGTCTCTAATCCATTTCAAACATAAATATTTATTTCCTTTTTTAATTATTAATTTGAGACGAGCACAGTTGGTTTAATTATTAATTTGAGACGAGCACAGTTGGTCTCAAATATGTTTCTAAAACGAGTTTATAATTTTCTAAAAAATACTTACTTTTTGAGACGGTTAAATCCGTCTCTAATTTCGTTTCTAATATTTGAGACGATGTTTGTGGTTTCAGAATCCGTCTCGGTTTTTTACTTCCAAATCATGTCGAGACATAGCAAAATTTCGGTTTCTAAGTCCGTCTCAAATTACTAAAATTAGAGACGGAACTTAGTCCGTCTCAAAAAATTGGTTTCAGTTGCCGTATATAACATTTTTCACTCTAAGGTATGCCGTATATAACATTTTTCACACACACACACACGCATATATATATATAGATATATATATATATATATATATATATATATATATATATATACCCGCTCAGCTTTTTGAAAGTTCTCCTTTGGACAAGGACTCCCAAACCTCTTTCCAACTTTCCATGTATGAAGATACTCTTCTGTGCTTTGAATAGTACCTTAAAACCTTATTTCCAAAACATTTCTCTTCTTTGATCCTGTCGCGTTGGCAGCAAGCGTCGCATGGTTATTATTGTAGATGCTCTTGTATGAGCATAGTTACATCAAAAGTAGTAGGCTGTACACGTCTTTGTCTGACATATCTAGGTGATGCATTTCTTATGTGAGCATCCAAATAAGTGGAAAAGGCCTTGGATGTTGAAATGTACAATTTCTCTTATAGTGCCAGAATTTATTTATATAATAATATATGCTCAGTGTAGAATGCAAGTTCAGTTTAGCGTATGAATGTCCACTATCAAAACTTGATTCAATTAAAGATATTTTTGACTGCTAACTTATGTAGAATACTTTCTGGCAAATACAAATCTGTCCTTTTACTTTAAGGAAATGCTTTTTGGGTGTAACCTTACAGAAGCACGTCTAGAATATATAGTCATGACCAATGTTGTGTCAAGTCTAGGGGTGTTTCAGACTTTGCTGTAGCTACTAATCTCTTAATTCTTATATTCCCTCTGTAACACAAAAAGAGTCCCATTAGGAAAATTTACAATAGTTAAGGATATATTTTTGTTTCATGTTTATTTCTAAAAATATAAGTTATTAGTTTGCTAAGGGTGGCATTATAATGAAATTATGACAAACCTGAGGAAATTATCATTCTATAATATTATCAATAGGGAATTGATATTTCCACATGATCTCCTCTCACATGAAGATGAGACCCACCTCACCCTCACGCGAGAGAAAAACACGTAGAAATATAAAACCACATGTAGAAATAGTGTTCCCCTCAAAATACTACTATCAATAAAAAGATACTGTTTTTGCAAAACATTTTTTTATCTGTGCAAATGAAACTTTTTTTGTGGGAGAAAGGGATTATTTTATAGTAGAGCATGTGTGTATCAGGCTTCTTCTCTTGTAGCTTACTATGTAATTAGTTAATGTTACACATGGCTGCATATACTGACTATTTGAAAAATTAAAATGTCAGCTTTTGAACCCACATAACAAAGACATTCGGGACATCCCTGGACTAGCTCCTCCTGCTCCTAGTCGAAAACTGCTTTGGAATATGAATTAGGAGTTCTACAAGCAAACCATGGTGTTTGATAGGATTTCTATTAGCATATCATATGATGCTATTGGGGCACCCTCTTTGACGAAAACGTGATATGGTTTCAGCACACGACGAATTCCCAAGCACATCCGATTGATCTTTTTCAGCTACATTTCCTGAAAGATATTGATGTTGTCTCATGGAGTAGCTTCAATCTGAAAAGCTTGCAAGTTTATCTTACTTTCCAAACTACATTTAATAGATGTATCCACATTTGATGCGACAAAAAATTGCCATATGATTTCACTTGCCATTGTATGTATTCATTACTCTCAGACCTTTGTATAATTATGAAATTCTTTCCATGTATCTTTACTTCTGTATCAAAACAATCGATACTAGTAAATTTTTCTCTTACTTTTTCCCCACAAAATTATGTCCCTTCAAAAATGACAAGCAAATGAGAGCTTGTTACCCACATGTTTAATATTCCAAGCTATTTTTACTTAATTAGGGTGTTTGGAAATTGATTAGGGAGGGTATTTCAATATTCCATTTGTAAGCAGATTGAATCATTAAGTGTATTTTTAGAGTAATTCTATCCGAAATGTAGCATTGAATATCCGGCGAAAATAATACTGATGCACATTCTCCGGTTTCATAAAATGAGTCTCACTTGTAAAAAGAAATTGTTTTACAAATTTTTTTTAACAAATAAATAGTGCATGTAACATAAAACAAAAATATATTTTTAATATTTACAAATTTATTGAATAAGAATCTTTTCGTGAAACTTAGGGGAGAGTATATTGAGAAGAGTTAATGGTAGCATTTGGAGGTTAAAACTGTAACACCTCCTTCCAGAAAAGGAAAGGGAGGTCACGTGCAAAGCACAACAAATCTCAAAATAAATAAACAGAGCACTTAACAACCTCAAAATATTAATAGTGGTGATCCATCAATAAAGTAATAAGTACAATTCTCTAAACTGAGTCAAAATAATCAAAACTTAAAATTCGAATCAACCTAAATGGTCAAAGGCAAAAATCTCATCACACTAGCCCTGAATCATCCCTGCACACCTGCCGGAAGAAAAACACAGCATGAGCCAATTGCCCAGTACGGATACAGATATACAAAAGATATACAACTGATATACGAAAACAGTTGAGACAAAATACTGAGCAAGCCTCAAGTGCAAATACGAACGAAAATATAATATCCAAAGATCTGAATAAAATATATCTGAATCAACATAATTAACGAAACCAATAAAAGAATTAAGAAATAACGAACTGAACTAACTAACTCAATGACTTGAACTGAACAGAAACCAACAAAACTAATCAAATAAAATAATAGGCTGAAACAAATGGCTGTTGTTATTTTATACCGAATGAGCTCAGAAGTATACCTTGCCACATAGGCAAGTCAAAATAATGCCACACAGGCAAATCACACATTGGACCGCGAATCCAAATGTATGTAAATCGGATAGGTGTGTTTGGCACAACATCACCAATCCGCAGAACAGAAAACTAGGGTTAACCCATACGCCTCCCACAACAAAACACAAAATGGCCTACTCCCTCCGGAGCCCAAAATGGAGACGCCGTGAACTAATCACACTGCCACGGAAAGTGTCACGTCTCTCGTGCCAAGACGACGTGCCTGTGGTACCCCCACAGGTGGTTATAACTCAGGTATACTTTACGGTATATTCTAACAAAAATATCATGTCACAACACATGCGACATAATACCAACAAAAGGGTTCTATATATACATGTTGAACCGAATCAAATTATAGTCACAAGGTTTCAAAAGGAAGGTAGCAATATGTACCGCTTCTACAATTATCAAAGTAAATAATACTAAACATGATAACCTAATTCAAAGAGTACAAATACGAGTCATACGCATCAACTCTAAAATGAAACTAATATATTTATTTAACAAGAAATAATTATGTGAAATCATAATAGAATTCGAAATAAGGAAACAAATGAACAAATCAAATTTAACAAATGTATCGCTGAAAGAGTACGGAATCCGTAACTGATACTTCCAAACCATTTATAGCAAACTCCACAAAATCTTACCCTCAAATGCCAACGATATCAAATACGAAACGTTATTCATCACCTAAACATATTCACCTCAAATTAAAAATAATCCAAACTAATAATTCTAAAATAATTCATAATCTATTTAATATGCCTTTAATCATCGCTTTATATCAATTATTAATACTCCAAAATTTATATTCCAAGTATAACTGTTTAAATCCCCTTCGTTCGAACTAATTACACAAATTAACAAAAATTAATAAATATCTATAAGTTAAATTACTAATTATAAATTTACCCACTAACAACATAATACTGTTAAATTTATTATCAAATAAATTTTATAATTTTATCAACAAGATTAACGAGTTTAAATTAATATACATAACTTTTAATTTTATTCGCTAATTCCGTTTATAAATTTTATGGCCAAATAATTATTGAAAAAAAATAAATAAAATAAAAATAAAATAAAATAAATAAAAATCCACGAAATCACCGCCTGCATATTACTTGCAAGCCTGAAATCAACTATATATCTTTTTATATTAACAAATCAATCATATAATTATATATATATATAATATACTCCACTGCCCTCCATTCAAAAAATAATTTGACAAACTTATATATATATATATATATATATATATATATATATATATATATATATATATATATACACACACACACACACACACACAAGTCAAATCAGTTATGTATGCTTTTTTCCAATTCTAAATCATGAAATTAAAAGAAATTTGAAACCTAAAAATCTTTGATATGGAGAAACACGCCAAAAAAAAACCAACCTGATGATCCTTTTCTGATTATTTCGTACACAACTTCCTTCACAATATAATTAGAGGCGGCTTTCTCCTTTTCTCTTTCTAAGGTTGTATAAGGAAAAAATAAGATTAGGTTTAGTTTTTTATTTATTAATAAATCTTATTAATTCTCCTAATTATAATTGGATTTATTACTACCCACATTTAATTAAATTAAACTCAATTAATTTTAAAGGCCCAAATTGTACTAAATTAATTTACCCATCTCTTATTAATATTTATTAGCCCACACAAATTAAATAACTAGTTTGACCCAACATAAATGACAAAGTCCAATTAATATGTTTTAAAAAAAAATAATTTTTATTATGCAATATTTATTTATTAATTTTTTACCGGGTATTACATCACATACCCCTTAAAAAGGATTCCGTCCCCGGAATCAAAAGAATGAAAAGTACCTAATTATAAAAAAGATGCGAATATTCCGCTCGAATAGACTCCTCCATCTCCCAAGTAGATTCCCGCTCCGTAACAAAAGGAATTATCTTCCTCAATTTTAATTTTATCAGTTATTTAATTATCTACTAAAAGAATTTAATCTTCCAAACAAAACAAGGAAGAAAAGAGGAAAACAAAATCATTTACCTTTTTTTTTAATTTAAACACAATTGTATAAGATAAAATCAATTAATATTTAATAATTAAAAAAATGAGTTATTACATTTTTCACCCCTTAAAAATAATTCCGTCCTCGGAATTCAAATAAGCTACAAAAAATAATAATTTAGTTACGACGTAGCGCCGCCATTTGTAACGATCAAGCCTGGTAAGTCCATAGGTCCACACAATTATCCATGTACTCGTAAAAGATTCGTCGGCTACCGCGTCAAGCCTTGGTAAGGTTCTTCGCGTTAAATCACATGATCCACTGTTGGTGCGTGCCCCCCGTTAATATCTTTGAGTTTCATTCTTGCAAGCGTACGTACTCTTCGGAACATAATTCGAAATCACAAACATTTTTCTTCATCTAAATACGATTCAAATAACCAAAATATTTAAAATTATTTTTAACTCGTTAAAATGTTTATATTCCACACATGACAAAGATATAACAAATTATTTTTATTTAATTTTACATAAATTCACGCAAAACTCTAAAGACATCAGATATCCAAAACAACTATGCAGACCATATTACTAACTCTCCCCAAGTCCTCAAGAGCTTCAAAATATCCCATCCTTAATTTGAACTATTCACCAAATAATATTACACCAAAGAATATACTACTAATATCTCTTTATCACCAACTTTCCTAAGTCCTTAAGAGTTTCAAAATATCATAACCTCCAATCAAATTAGTTCTAAAATATTATTACACCAAAAATATACTACTACTAAGATCTCTCCATCACCATACCAAACTTCAAATCATATATCCTACTATTTGAATAAACAAACGATAGCTTTCAAAATCTCTTAAAGATTCATCACTTAATATCTAATCATTTAATAAATCAATCATTCTCTTAGTGCAAACCTTAACCCAACAAATTCCAAAATCTCCTCATACTATCACTCAAAATTTTAAATAAGATAACTCCAATATTCTACTAGGAAATAATCGCAAAATTCATTTACTCCAAAAGAATAATCTAATTACCACGAATCTTTACAACAACTCAAAATTACAAGAGATCCTTTGTACTTAATAATTTTCACTTTATCATATTATCCCACCGATTCACATACCTCAAATTATTCATAACTTAACAAAAATTAGAGTCTAACCCAAATAAAATCCTCAATTCCAAAATCCTAATAATTTGTAATTACCTGAAATAACTGTAACAAATATTTCTCCAATATCAAAACTCGATGATACAAATACTCATATCATAATCGTATAATCATTTCTTAACTGAACATAATATAACATTATTCTCCTTAATGATCCAATCACAATCCTTAACTAATATTATTGCTCCAACGCATAACCATAATAATCTTAACAAATTATCTCGCCTTTCTCAAATCAACTATAACTCAAAAAACTAAGAAAACACTTGGTCAGAATAAGACCAACCAAACAGAGAACAAAATCAATTTAAACTCCTATGTCTACCCAGTGATTTACCCACAACTCACAGGTCAAACCTAAATATGTTTTCTACAAGAAAGAACCTAAGCTCTGATACCATATCTGTAACGCCCCCTTCCCGAAAAGGAAAGGGAGGTCACGTGCAAAGCACAACAAATCTCAAAATAAATAAACAGAGCATTAACAACCTCAAAATATTAATAGTGGTGATCCATCAATAAAGTAATAAGTACAATTCTCTAAACTGAGTCAAAATAATCAAAACTTAAAATTCGAATCAACCTAAATGGTTAAAGGCAAAAATCTCATCACACTAGCCCTGAATCATCCCTGCAAACCTGCTGGAAGAAAAACACAGCATGAGCCAATTGCCCAGTACGGATACAGATATACAAAAGATATACAACTGATATACGAAAACAGTTGAGACAAAATACTGAGCAAGCCTCAAGTGCAAATACGAACGAAAATATAATATCCAAAGATCTGAATGGAATATATCTGAATCAACATAATTAACGAAACCAATAAAAGAATTAAGAAATAACGAACTGAAGTAACTAACTCAATGACTTGAATTGAACAGAAACCAACAAAACTAATCAAATAAAATAATAGGCTGAAACAAATGGCTGTTGTTATTTTATACCGAATGAGCTCAGAAGTATACCTTGCCACATAGGCAAGTCAAAATAATGCCACACAGGCAAGTCAAATGATGCCACACAGGCAAATCACACATTGGACCGCGAATCCAAATGTATGTAAATCGGATAGGTGTGTTTGGCACAACATCACCAATCCGCAGAACAGAAAACTAGGGTTAACCCATACTCCTCCCACAACAAAACACCAAATGGCCCACTTCCTCCATAGCCCAAAATGGAGACGCTATGGACTAATCATACCGCCACGGAAAGTGTCACGTCTCTCGTGCCAAGACGACGTGCCTGTGGTACCCCCACAGGTGGTTATAACTCAGGTATACTCTACGGTATATTCTAACAAAAATATCATGTCACAATACATGCAACATAACACCAACAAAAGGGTTCTATATATACATGTTGAACCGAATCAAATTACAGTCACAAGGTTTCAAAAGGAAGGTAGCAATATGTACCGCTCTACAATTATCAAAATAAATAATACTAAACATGATAACCTAATTCAAAGAGTACAAATACGAGTCATACGCATCAACTCTAAAATGAAACTAATATATTTATTTCACAAGAAACAATTATGTGAAATCATAATAGAATTCGAAATAAGTAAACAAATGAACAAATCAAATTTAACAAATGTATCGCTGAAAGAGTACGAAATCCGTACCTGATACTTCCAAACCATTTATAGCAAACTCCACAAAATCTTACCCTCAAATGCCAACGATATCAAATATGAAACGTTATTCATCACCTAAACATATTCACCTCAAATTAAAAATAATCCAAACTAATAATTCTAAAATAATTCATAATCTATTTAATATGCCTTTAATCATCGATTTATATCAATTATTAATACTCCAAAATTTATATTCCAAGTATAACTGTTTAAATCCCCTTCGTTCGAACTAATTACACAAATTAACAAAAATTAATAAATATCTATAAGTTAAATTACTAATTACAAATTTACCCACTAACAACATAATACTGTTAAATTTATTATCAAATTAATTTTATAATTTTATCAATTAACAAGATTAACGAGTTTAAATTAATATACATAACTTTCAATTTTATTCGCTAATTCCGTTTATAAATTTTATGGCCAAATAATTATTGAAAAATAAAATAAAATAAAATAAAAATAAAATAAAATAAATAAAAATCCACGAAATCACCGCATGCATATTACTTGCAAGCCTGAAATCAACTATATATCTTTTTATATTAACAAATCAATCATATAATTATATATATATATATATATATATATATATATACACACACACACAAGTCAAATCAGTCATGTATGTTTTTTTTCCAATTCTAAATCATGAAATTAAAAGAAATTTGAAACATAAAAATCCTTGATATGGAGAAACACACAAAAAAAAACCCAACCTGATGATCATTTTCTGATTATTTCGTACACAACTTCCCTCACAATATAATTAGAGGCGGCTTTCTCCTTTTCTCTTTCTAAGGTTGTATAAGGAAAAAATAAGATTAGGTTTAGTTATTTATTTATTAATAAATCTTATTAATTCTCCTAATTATAATTGGATTTATTACTTCCCACATTTAATTAAATTAAACTCAATTAATTTTAAAGGCCCAAATTGTACTAAATTAATTTACCCACCTCTTATTAATATTTATTAGCCCACACAAATTAAATAACTAGTTTGACCCAACATAAATGACAAAGTCCAATTAATATGTTTTAAAACAAAATAATTTTTATTATGCAATATTTATTTATTAATTTTTTACTGGGTATTACACAAACGCACCACAAAATTTTTGGAGCATTGCGTTTGAATCCCAAACACAACGTTTGTGAATTAAATAAATTACATCTGAAATAAGTAGCATATGATATTGTTTGTAAACAAATAAAATTCTCAACTGCGTTTGAAATTTTCAAATGCACTAAACTCTCTAACAAACACATTTTTTTTTTGCTAAGCATCTAACAAACACATTGAAAAAACTTGCATTCAGTGCATGAATTCGGCCATAGCATTATTGATAACAAAAGAAAAAGAACTTTTTTTATAAAAAAAAGTTGGGCTTTTTCTCATAGTTTTGGTCTTTTTAGTGGCATTTAGCTCCACTTCCTTACCATCTCCGGCAGTCCTACGCGGGGTTTATCTTCATAATTTTGTTCACAAAAAATCGATGTAATGTAATGTCAATATGTCATTGTGTGTTGACTAATTAAGTTATGGTCTTTGATCCATTCGTCGCTACAAATAAATTTGTTTCTTATTTGGCCAATTAAAGTTTAGCCCAAGTTTAAAATGTGTCATTATCAATTTATCTCCGAATCAACTATATAATTAAAAGCATAAATTTGGTATAATTTTATCAAATTTTAATTCAGCTTTTCTATTCATGCATCGAATATATCAACTGAATGTAAGTTTGCTAGAAACCCCAACCTGTAAGAAAAAGAAAGTTGTTTTTTATTTTTATATGTACAAGAAAAAAAAATTATTGCTGATTCTACCAAATTTATTACAAGAATTCTACCAAATTTATTACAAGATTTTTTGTCACAATTTTATGTAACTAAGATGATATATATTTTAATTTTTTTATGTAAGATAATTTTATTAAGATATCAAAAAAATCTCTTAACATATTAAACTATTTAATTATATTAATTTCATTATCAAATAATTGTTCTATCTAAATTAAACTCATTAAAACTTAAAATTTTATCGAATCACACGATTAATTATATCAATAATATATGTGATTTTTTAAAACACAATAACTAAAAAAATAGTTGAAAAATTATAGTGATTCAATTTTAAGTGAATTTTGTTAATATAAACACTAATATAGAATTTCATTACAAACTTAAATAAAATTAACATAATTATTTTTTCATAATTATAACTAAATAAATTTACACACTGTTCAAATGTTTAGCTTAATAATTGATCACATGAACGTAAAATACATAATTCAAAAATTTATTATTTAGACAAATATTTAAATTCTAATTAAATATTTTTTAATTTAATTAATTATCTTAATAATTAACATAATAAACCGTTATCTATGTCCCCCTTGATTGAAAATAACAAGTATTTGGCACATTTTGTAGAATGTTTTGCATAGATTATGACTGTTCTTCACGTATGTACTAGTAGACCCGGGTAAATCTACTGCTGGAAATAATGGCTTTCCACTTATTAAGTGCACTCTTTAGAAAAAGAGCTGGGTGTGATAGACGCCACGATAAGTATGCGTGAGGTGAGGTGAATGTCGCCCGTATTATTTATAGTAAAGATTTTTTTTTATTATTGAATTTAGACTGAATTAAATAAAGTAAAAGAGATTACAAGCCTCATGGGAAACTCCAATCAGAATATAGCACAGCACAGACATCATAGGACATGCCCTATAATGTTATAACCATAAAAGATTACAAGACCAACAACCCAGCAAAGATAAGAAAGCACTAAGTAACAGTTACAAATAAAGTCCAACAGACAAGCTATAAGAACAAAAAAATAATAAATATAAGAAGACCCTATGCAAGTAGACTAATCATCAATAATTAGAACGAACAGCCTGAACCAACTCCTAGACTTCAAACTTTTCCCGAACCATAGCAGCCGAACCCACATGACGCTCCCCTAGCCGAACCTGTTTCTAGTAAAGTTATATTGGCTCATCAACGAAGCTGCAACCTTTTGTTTATATTGAAGCAAAAACCTTGATACATTTGACAATGTAATGAATTCGATGTTGAATGGAATCTCGACCCGTTGTTTATATTGAGACAAAAATCTTGATATAAGTAAAAGAGGACACACCAAATTATGAATTGTTGAATCATAAGTTAGTTCAACCTCTCAACAAACTTTGAACAGTTTAAAAATTCTTAAAGGACCAAAAGAGAAAAACAATTTAACAAAAACTAATAATTTCATTAATGAATATATTTTTAATACACCAGCTAGGTTTATTTATACTACTCAAAGAAACCCCAATCCTAAAAGCAAAAGGAACAAATTACATAACAATCCAACTTAACTTTGGAATTGAAAACCTAACTATTTAGATTCCGAATTGCATTAGGATTAAAACTAGTTTCCTAAATCCTAATTCCTTGCTATGATCAAATTGTAGATACTTCAATTCCTATGCCAATTTGGATTAAGCCAAGCCGCATTTGAATTAAGTCGTGTCTCGTAAACCATAACACGTCTGGATTTTCTTGTCGTATCTGAAAACATAACAGAGCACCCTATTGTCGACGTCGAGAGATTTTTCGACTTCCTAGATTGTGTTTGTTTTTTATCATTTGTATTTCGCTATGTCGATTAACTTATTAAAGGGTGAGATTTAAGGAAAGCAGGACTAACATAAATGTCAACGACTTTGAAAAGATTGATTTTGATGATTAGGTCGAATGAGACAGAGTCGCTAGTTGGTATATAATTAAAAGGATGTAACAACTCATCTGGAGTTTGAAAGTTTTCGCAATATGGCCCAATATGTGACTCCATAACATTGGTCTGGAACCTGAGATTCATAGAGTTCGGGGATTTGTTTAAGTGAGGGAAATGTGTTACGCACCCCTCGACTTCCGTGAAAATATGGTTTCAGTATCTTATTGATTTCCTGAACATAAAGTGTGTGTGTGTGTGTGCGCTTTTATTTGATTTATACTAAGTGCTTTGATTTTAAGTTTATTCTAAGCTTTATTTCAGGTTATTTGAAAGTAGTGTTGTACCTCTTTTAGACCTATGCACAAAGAATTTGATTTAGACAAAAGTTCATTTTAGAGCAAAATATATATAAATGACGTTTTAGAAAATAAGGTT
This sequence comes from Panax japonicus, assembly GCA_020205505.1. NCBI lineage: Eukaryota > Viridiplantae > Streptophyta > Magnoliopsida > Apiales > Araliaceae > Panax > Panax japonicus. Next base: position 41,928,651 of record CM035110.1, on the reverse strand, counting down.
TTCAAATCTTTTGTCAAAATAGGAATCGAGATCCTTTGATACTTTTGATTATTATCTTTGCATTAGATGTGATCCTGAAAGTAGTGTTATACATCTTTGGACCTATGCACAAAGGATTCGATTTAGACAAAAGTTCATTTTTAGAACAAATATATATAGAGATGATTAAACATAAATCAACATGTATAATAATATATTTACTATATAATTAACATTAGAATGCATCTATATAATAATGTATTCTATCAGGGATGAATATGAACTTAATTCTAATTTGATTCATTGGAGCCACCATGAACCAAAAGGTCAAACCTAGGGTGCAAAAATAAAACATTGAATATAACTATTATATTCAACCCAGGCTTCATTACAAATGGAACTTCAATGCTCCTCTTTGTCTCCAATTTCTCTAACAATTCTATATTATCCTATTACAGTTTATTTTTCATAAAACAAAAACCTTGATCAACAGTTTAGGAGAAATACATAGGAGGGAGATATAATTTACATCAGAATATTAGAGGGGCGAGGTATGCAGACCCCATTTATAAAAACCACATTCATTCAAGACTATTAAAATTAAATCCAATCGCATTAATAAAAGGTCAAGAATCATCTACTTTATTATCATACATATCAACATATGTATTAATAAAATAAACATTTAGTATATATGTTGATATTATTTAATGGGCAATAAACTTTTGCTAGAAATCCAGTTTTTGAAACAAAACGAACTCCTTTATTTTAATCAAAAGTCAGATCAAATGAGTAGTGATTTGAGAAAATCTTTCCACGAATCTTCGATAATAACCAACTAAGCCTAAAAAGCTACGTATTTCGATTACTGACTTAGGTTGCTCTCATCTGTGACTCATATCCCAATCTTGGATAGCACATCACAATAACACCTATCAGTTTACTACCGCACGAATATGGCGTCTCCTACGGAGAGTTTGGCTTCAGTGCATTCCACAAAGGAAGTCATTAGATAGAGGCTCGAGTATCAACTTCTATAGTTGGATTTTTAACTCCTGAAGTTTAATAGGAGCCATTAGATATGAGATTTTAGAAATAGGTTTCGTGCCGGATTTAAAGTCGATACAAATTAAATATCACGCTCTGGGAGTAGGCCAAGAAATTTTTCAGAAAATACGTCAGGAAATTCACTAACAACAAAAATATCATTCAAATCTGACGTATTATTGTTCAAGTCCAATTGATGGCTAAGAAAGCTTGACATTCGTTTTTCAATAAACAAATAGCTTTGTGGTTTGATATGACAGTGACTGATTTTAGTGGTTTAGTGGTTTCAATTCGTATGACAGGTTGGTTAGGAATATGAAAACTAACAACCTTACGAAAACAATCAATTTTGGCATGATGAGTGGTTAACTAATCAATTCCTAAAATCACATAAAAAACAAGTATCTTTAAAGAGATAAGATCAACAGGTAATGTGATAGTGCCAACTTGGATCATGCAAGATTTATAAACTGTAGATGTAACGAAGGTTTCACCCAACGGAGTTTCAACAGATAAATCAAAATCTAATTTCTCCGGAGTCAAGTTTAAACGTTGAGCACAAGCAGAAGAGATAAAAGAATGGGTAGAACCGGTATCCAGTAAGGTATAAACTTCGCAAGAATTCAAGATTAGCTTACTCGTGATCACTTCGTTTGGGTTCCTCACGTTTTGGCCAGTCACGACAAACGCTCTTCCAGGAACCGCTGATTTCGACTTATCCGGGACAGACCTTGGAATCACAACTCCCGCTGAACTTGGTTTCACTATAGTAAAATCTCGAGCGATGTGGCCTTCCTTTCCACAATTGTAACATACCTTGGATTGTTATGGACTGTTTGGGCTGATATGTCCCTCCTTCCCGCATTTGTAACATCTAACTGGCGGTCGTTCTCCTCCCCTAGAATTTGTTGTTGGTGCTGGTGCTGCTGCTGATGTCTTCCCGTCGTTGTTGAATCTCCTCTTTCTGAAATTTCCACTTGACTCACCTCTCCTATTATCATGTCCATGATTACCACCTGAGTGGTTACCGCCTTTGTCCGTATTCTTTCCTCCTCGCTGGTTATCATCGTTCTGATGACTGCTGTCACCGATATGACCCTGGTTGTGGTCCCTCGGTTTAGTATACTCACTATCTCGCTCTAACAACTGAGCCTTGTTTACAACATCTGAATATAAAGAAAATTTATGAGATATAAGGTATTGACGAATCTCGGGTTTTAAACCTCTCAGAAACATCCGCGTCATGCGTTCCTCATTCTCCACCAAATGAGGTGCAAACCTGGATAACTCTGCGAATTTCGCCTCGTACTGAGACACCGTCATGTTATTCTGTTCAAGTCTAATAAACTCTACCTCTTTCGTATGACGAATACTTTCAGGAAAGTACTTGTCATTGAAAAGTTTCTGAACTCTTTCCCAAGACATGTTGAGTGCATCTGGTTGGGTACGCTTAACAGATTCCCACTAGTAATCTGCTTCAGCACGAAACATAAAGGTAGCGAATGGAACCTTCTGTTCCTCCGTGCATCCTAAGATATCGAATATCTTGGTAATTTGCTTGACCCATGTTTCTGCCATGATCGGATCTGGTTTTCCCTTAAATTCTTGTGGTCCCAACTCCTTGAACTGCTTAGCCGTGACAGACCGCGCGTTGCCATCATTTCCACCCGTATTTTGCACACGAGTCTCCCTCGTCTGATTTTGCATGAACTGCAAAAAGTTCCTAAACATTCCATCATTCATCGTTTGCTCGGTAACGTTGTTTACAGGAGGAGTATTGTCTTCCTGTTGCACGTTCTCCTGGTTTGTAACTAAAGGTTGTTCCACCATCTCATAAACTCCGTTGTTAACGTTCTCAGCAGCCATTCTTAAATACTGCCATAAAACAAGGGTTAATTAAAAAATTAACGTATCACATAATATCCCTATATTATGACTAACCAACAAATTAACTTAGGTAGGACACACTAGCGAAGGATTTACTCGTCTCTCCCCTCCTAGTTCTATTCCCCGATTTCCACCAGAGACCATATCCCTAAGCTCTGATACCAACTGTGACGCCCCCAAAATAGGTATACAACACCCATTCTGAGTCGCCAAATACATGGTACATAAAGCAAACTACAACTTCAATAATACAAATGTCGTGTGAAATACGACAATACCTACTGTGAGTTTAAATACAAATATTGTCTTCTAGATACGCAAATAAGTCCTCATTACAATTATTCAAACACTATTTTATAGAAATAGTGAGGACTGCTAAAACATCTTCCTAGAACCATCACTCCATACCCCGACTCGATCCTGCTATGTTCTCACCTCCTGAAAAAGAAAAATGGAACAAAAAGGAAAGGGTGAGCTCAACTAGCCAGTAAAGAATATTATGACTAAGATAATATACAACAAATTATCGTTAGTCTTCAACAGGGAAAAATCTGATAAAATATAATAGACAACAAGTTTTAGATCAACAAATGCAGCGGAAACAACAATCCATTAGAAGAGTCACGTAGAGAATGAGTTTTACTATCTTCTAATGTTTAAAAGTCCATCGTCAATATTTTATCCCTGTAACAGTAATCAATATACATCTTTAATCAAATATTCATCTTTGCACTACAGGCCAAAGATATTCATTTGTATCACCAGTTGGTCATGTTCATCTCAACACCTGTTCATCTTTGCATTACGGGCCAAAGATATTCATCAGTTAATCATTCATCTTTGCACTACAGGCCAAAGATATTCAATAATATCATCATTAAGGACTGAGGATGATGAAAAACATTTTTAAGAACGAATCCAGTGAGATAGAAGGACAAATATTAGGGATTTGTATAACAGTTTATCCAAGATCAATAATACTTCATAATAACTGATTTTGAAGCAGAATTCAAAAATAACGATCAAAGCATGGATACAATCAAAGATAGTAGCCAAAATAGATATTTTGGACAAAAAGAAGAAATTTCATTTTTCGATGAATAGTGCCGTATTCGTGAATAGTGTCGTATACGTGAATAGTGTCGTACACGTGAATAGTAACTCCGACACCAAAAGATAGAAATTTCACAAAAACATCATCACGCTTCGTGAATAGTAACTCGTGAATAGTAACTCTGACATGAAAAAGTTCTAAATTGATAAAAAGTTCAGAACAATATTTCGGCATAATGATATTGAAGAAGATAATATCATTTAAGAAGAAACAACATCCCTTACCTCAAAATAACCGTACTTTTGACTGAATTTCGGTATAGTGCTGACAGAAACTCGCATCGTATAGAAACACTCAAAGTATACTCACAAGAATATGCTCGATAATATAAAGAGAAAAAGAGAGAAAACTTTGTTTCTGGTGTGATTTTCAATTCTAACTTAGCCCTCTATTTATAGGAAAATGCTAGAACGCCAAAGGAGACTAAATTAATAAAATATTAATATTTACCAAATATTCAAGCCCACCACCAAGGAATCTGATTTCAGCCACCAAGCACATGTTAAAGATGCTCACCAACCTTTGAAAAACGTTTTTCTTGAAAATAATAATTAAAACTTCCAAAAATCAATTATTTCGGAACTCCGGAACTTCAATAATTCACAATAAATAGCCCTTTTATCAGAAAATTCAAATTTCGCGACTTTTTATAGGAATTTCAATTCTCTACAACTTTGCAAAAGAAAAATTTTCCAAATTCCAAACAGAAATAATCCAAAATTCACAAACGGGCGATTTTACAGTCTATAATAAATTTTCGGTAAAGAATTGTGTCCACCGACACACAAAACATGTGTTAAACATTTAATGCCACAAAAATACTCTTCCTCATCATATACTCATATATCCCACATTCATTGTAAAAATATTACCGTTAATATATTATTAAAATAATATATTTAAATGAATTATTTTATCAGAAAAAGATAAAATATTAATTTTCAACAATTGTCACATTAAAAATTTTCTCCATCTATATCCACATAAAATGAATATCTTCTTTATCATAGTAATCAATAATTAATTATTTAAAAATAATATTATAGAATCACAGTATTGACAACTAGGCCGTTCCCAGGATAGAGGAGGCTTTCCAATAAGGATTTCTCCTTACTGGCGCGCAACTAGGTGACCAAACCTCTCCTTAGATAGAGCTTTCTAGACATTGCCAATAATGTTATCTGATAATATTATTCAAATAATATAAATTATTGATCTGATAATGGAAAATACTGTGCAGTGACAATTATTGAAACAATAATAATATAAATATCAACGCAACAATTATTGAATCAATAAAATAAAATAATGAATAGTAATTACTGTAACAATTATTGAGTAGTGCCTTTTTACGTACGAATCAATAATTCAACCATACTGTGCAATACCGTATACTACTGTACAACCACGCGTATTACTGTATTTTAACCACCAGGTAACCTAACAGTGTTAACTGTAACAATTTACGCCGTTATTTATAAAACTCAATCTTTGTCATTTTCTTTCATCCAACCGTTTTTCGTTATGGGACCCACAAATGACTGCGCCGTCGTACGGAGATTCCCGACAATAAGAATATTCCACGACCAAACGAATATTCCCCGACAAAAAGAATATTTTGTAACCACTTGCTTATTTTGTAAAATTTTCACATTTCACCCATAACCAAAGCATTATATCAAATTAACCCTTATTAATTTAGAATAATGAATAAAAGAAAATTTAATTTTATTTATAAGAAGTTGGGGTCTTACAAAGAACATTATAATAATAAATTTAATCCCTATCAACTCTAACTTAATTATTGAATTAGAATATTATCTCATAATAATTAATTTCCTTAACTCATTAATTATTTACTCAACAAATAAATAATCAAATCAAATCAAATCAAAATAAACAAATATTTATTCTACAATAAACACATCAATTAAATATTTATATAATTCAATAAATATTTAAAATTATAATTTAAATTTTTGGATTGTTACAACAATAATTGAATAAAATTGAGTGACTTCTCATGTAAGCATCAATTATCAAAGATACTGTACAATACCGTGTGCTACTATACAACCACGCATATTACTGTACTTTTATCACCGGGTATTTCAACAGTTAACAATCAAAATTTTGCCATTAGTTTTATAAAAAATTATTTCTGTCGTTTTCTAAATCTGACAGTAATTTTGTTGTGAGGTCCATCAATGATTGTGCAGTCGTACGAATATTCCCTGATAAAATGAATATTCCCAGACCAAATGAATATTTTATGACAACTTGCATACTTTGCAAAATTTGTAAATATTACCCAGAACTATAACATTATATTCAAAATGATATTTAGAGAAAATTAAATCTTTATTAATAAAAGTTGGGGTCTTACAATGTTACTTAGCTCACAAACATATAGAACAGATTGAGGATGATAACAAGGTGACAAATACGAAAGAAGTTTATTTAAGAGGAAATGACAAAGGACGCACCTGCTATGGAATTACGACAATTAATTAAAATTGAAAATAAAAAGAAAGTCAGACTGATGACTTAAAAACAAGCGTTATTGGGAGGCAACCCATGAGTTAACTAAGAAGTTTTATTTTATTTATTAATTTTATTACTCATTTTAGTGAATCCAATTTAACCATAATAGTAATTTAATTGAATTTTCTATTTTTAGGGATATAAAAATGAAGCACAAAAGAATACAAAAGAACAAGGTCAACAGTGGAAATGAGATGTAATTAAAAAATATGGGTGACAGAGAGGTATACCTTTGAAAAATAAAGAAGTAATGGGAGACATGGCCAAGTGAAAAAGAAAAAAATGCTAAGGCAAGGAAAAGAGAAGGCCAAGGCAAAAAGAGGAGAGGCGCACGTGCAACTGGCAGAAGAAACTCGGTCGCGACGCTCATAAGGCATGAACTGCAACACTCAAGGTTCCAGGCCGCGACGCTTAAGCGCGCCCAACACTTAGTTGACGGATTTTAAACGCCTATTTTCGCCCAAAACACTCCCTCACTCGGTTAATTAAAACACTCACCCACTCACCCAAACTCTCCTAAAAACCTTCTATAACTCCAATTCATCCCCATTGTCCACAATAATCAATCTTGTTGGGCCAAGGATATTTGGGCCTTTGAAATACAGTGGGTTGTTATCCATATGGTATTATGTGGTCTTGGACAAGGAGTTGTTTTGGTAGACAATGGATTTGTGGAGTAAGCTTCCTAATTATATTTGGTCTTTGGATATGGAAGGAAGTGTTAGGTTATAAACCAACTTCTTTAATTCTAGGAGATTCGGTACAATTGTAACAATCCAAAATTTCAAATTATAATTTTAAATATTTATTGGATTATATAAATATTTATTTAATGAGGTTATTGTTGAAATTATTGAATAAATATTTTATTGATGTAATGGTTGTTAGTAAATATTTATGAATCTAAATTTATTAGATAATATTCTAAATTGAATTAATTTATAATTTAGAGATTTGTAATATAACATGAGATATTATATTGTTGTGTTGATTTAATAATTTAATTGGTATATTAAATAAAATTATAATTTTGTGTTATTTGTTTAAATGGTATATTTAATTAAAATATAGTGTGCAATTAAATTAATTGGTTAATGTTGGATATGGAAATCTAAATAAATAATATGTGATTATAAATGATAAACTAAATTATTTATTAAAATAAATTAAAGGAGTTTAATTTAGTTTTGCCAAACAAAACTTAAATATATTAAGTCTTTAAATTTTAAAGGGTTTTGCCAAATGGAGCCTTATGGATTTTGGATTTTTTAATTTTAAATTATAAATAAAATAAATAAAATAATAAATATAATATAATTAGAACCTAAACGTTATTTTATAACTGATATTATAATTAGTATGCGTATTAAGGTATCCGTTTTCTTTTACGCATTAGTTAGTCTATATTGGCTATACTGAGAGTTTAGAGAGAACTTGAGAATTGATAGAGATTGAGAGGAAACATAAGGATTACCAAGCAATTTCCAGTGATTTTAGCAAGGATTATCAAGCTTATTGAAGGTATTGTTCATACCTTTAATATTATATATATATATATATGTGTGTGTGTGTGTGTGTGTGTGTGTGTGTGTGAATTTACGACATAAAATTATATGTTCTGTGAATGCATAATTTTTTGAATTGTTGCTATATGACTGTATTATCGCATTTGTATGTAATTGTAATGCTAGAGTTTATGTTTAAACATGAATTGTATGCTAATTTCGTTTTTAAAAGTAGAAAAATAATGACAGTGTATATATTTGTCATATAGCTTGTGTAAGTATCAATTTTGATGGTCAATTCATATGTTAAACTATAAATTGGGTCTTTCTTATGCTAGTTCGTTAAGAAACAAAGATAATGTAGTTTGAACGAAGTGATTTGGTGAAGAATTGAGATTACAGTGATATTTTTATCTAAGGAAGTAAAAAAATGAAGTTTTATGTGAAAATATGGAATTTGAGGAAATTAAACTAGTATAATTGTTGTTAAATTGTTCTATGTTAAGGAATATGTTAGCAAACATGTTTTTGATAGTTCTATACCATTTGTACGTGTTAATATTACTGTTTGGTGGGTGAAATTCGTGTTTGTTGGGCTAAAGTCGGCTACTATTCATGCCTTTCTGGTTCTGTCTGTGCACTGACTCAGCTGCGTCGATCCCAGGTCTGTGTATGACGTCGCTGTGCCAAACCCTGTCCTGAGACAATGAAGTCTGCTACTTCTGCAGACCTTGGATACCATTGTAGCTTAGCTTTATGATATGTTAATGTGTCCCATGTGTAATAACATGGTTAAAACAGAATCGTGCTATGTGGTTAGTAGTTTCAAAGTTTCAAATGATTAGTAAGTGATGAACATGGTATATTAGAACTTAGTGAGCATGATGAATAGTAAACAAGTGTTGTGAAGGTTAACACTTGAAATTTCTGATATTTGTATGGTAGCATAAGACTTGTGCTAAAATAATAAGTCTAACTTGAAATGCGTGTTATGTTGGAACGTGAATGTTAATATATCTAATAGATGGTGGTTCTAAACCTATGTGTAGGTGAACGCGAGTTTAATATTATAGCTTACGCTCGAGGCAAGTTTCTAAACTTATCTTATTACATTGAGCAAGATCTATAATTCTACTTTTTCAGTTGAGCAAGTTTTCTAACTCTACACTTTCGTTGAGCTAGTTCATTTATTACATTGTGCAAGTCTATTCTTATGATTGAGCAAGTTCTTGTATCTAGTTTGTTTATGATTTCTAAATCTTATTCTGATATTGAACAAGTTATTCTTGTCTTTAACTTGTTATCTAGCATGCAAGTTTACATATTCTGATATACTCAATTTGAACAAGTTTTATCGTTTAAATTACTATTGGTTATGTATGCCTAGTACTCAATTCTAAATAACCTTGGCTTAATATTATTCAAGCAATGTACGTTATGATTATTCGATTTTTATGCTATTAGTTTATTCCTAAAGTATTATCTTAATTTACAATGTCGATTCAGTTATGATTATTCCATAGCATGAGGTTATCAATATTTTATTCAACTAATCCTTAGTTGATGACCGTTGAATTCTAAATTACCCTTGAAATGTATCCAAACCAAACTTACTTTGGTGCGGACTTGTAATCTAAATACTGAGATGAACAACCCTATTATTAGGGGATAATTTACGCTTAGCGTTGAAATGTTTGTGCACAATACATTGTACGAAGGGCCAATCCCCCTAAGTACGAGGAGTCCTTATAGTCTTATGACTGTTAAAGTTGAAATTGAAAGATTACTTACATTTGTGGACATAGTTCGTGGTCTTATGACCCTCAGATATATTTCTTATTTTAATTCCAGTTTTTGGTTATCATTGATAGAGTACTATTCAGTTTTGATGAGCCTATTCATTGGCAGTTATTATTATTATTCTCCTGTTGATTCATTGTTATATCTAGTGAGCATTTGTTTTTCTCACTCTTGCATAAATATAATTATTGCAGCTAAAGTTGAGAAGGTAGATGAATGTTGCTTCCTTTTTAATTTTAATAAAAGGACTCTAACTAATGTAAGCATACATTGGTTAACAAGTAGTACAGAGTAAGAAAAGAATCGATCCGCGGAGAAAGGTTTCAAAATTAAATTATTATCAATCGTATCACTATTTTTATATGTTTAAACGAATGCTTACAAGTTTAAATTAATCTAAACTCAAATAATTAATAAAATAAGAATAATAGAATAATAAATTAGATTTGGAAATAATGGGATTCTAACTTCATTCCATAATTCATCTAAATATTACCATCATGCAAGATTATACATGTATCCTGGAAAATTAGTCAAGAGCAAAAAAATAGACATAACCATTTTTCAATGCATTATGACCTGCTTACATAATCTCCACACACAATAGAAATCATGTAATCATCAATAAAACCAAAATCACTATATTTCTATGTAAAATTGCAGCAATATTGAATTGAAGCACAAGCTCTTATAATTCTACACACGGTGAAATAGTATATTTCTATCTGGTTCACAAAATATAAAGCTAAACAATTCAGCCTCATAAACACATGCTATCATGATTACAACCATACTTACATATCATTTTTCAATTCCATATAAGTATATAAAATGAATGGTGATCAAACATTCATGCAATCCAATCAATCATAATAGAAATTCCATGATAACCAATCAATCAAGCAACCAGGTCATTAATTTTAGACTACATATCAAAATCCGTTAGAATCCCATAATGGAATTTAGTTCATTTCTGAACCGAAAGCCATTATGGGATTATAGTAACACATGGAAAATAAATAAAACAATTGAAAGAGAAGATAGAATTGATCAAACCCAATTGCAAATTATGTTCCAAAATGTTGTTCAAATCTCTAATAATTTTCAGCAAAATGAAAGGAGTTCTTATTCAATGACTCAATTCAAAAGAAGATGAAGAAAATCTTAAAATATATGTTCAAATCCTCTTTGGAAAATGTATTCAAAGCTTACAACCCTCATTCTCTAAAATAAAAAATTGATAAAAATTAATAATACTAGCGTCTGGTACCAACCAGAGTAGTTTTGATAACTTAAAACACTTAAAAATTCAAATTTAAAATTAAGTCAACTAACAGCTTTTGATGACTCGCGCGGCCGCGCGAGATCCCAATACAAAATGGGCGCGGGGGCGCGTGTATGCGATTTTAGCTCTGCAGGTTGTGTGACGCCCCCAAAATAGGTATACATCACCTATTCTGAGTCGCCAAATACACGGTACAAAATACAAATACAAACTTAATTATACAAACGTCGTGTAATATACGATAAAGCATAGCTGAGAGTTTAAATAGGAATATTGCCTTCTAGACAATATCCACTCTCAAATAGAGTCCTCATTACATTTATTGTTACACTCTTTTATAAAATAGTGAGAACTACTATAACACCATCTCGGACCATCACTCCGTTTCCCGACTAGTCCCGGCTATGTTCTCATTTCCTGAAGAGAACAATGAAAGCAAAATGGTGAGCTCAACTAGCCCAATAAAAAATATTATGACTAAGATAATGCAAGATAAATTATCATTAGCCTTCAACAATGTTAAACTAATAAAATACAATAGACATCAAGTTTAACAACAATGGAAAAAGCAATCCATTAGAAGAGTCAAGTAGAGCATAATATCTACTATCTTCTATGATTTAAAATGTTTTCATCAATTTTTATCGCTGAGACTCAGTTTAATAAATAAACCACATCATCGAGTCATCCCTGCACTACGGGCCATGGATATTCATTAAATCATCAATGGTCATGACTATACCGAATAATCCCTGGTCATAATCATACCAAAAACTGTCCATCAGTGCACTACAGGCCACTGAGGACTTTTACCACATCATTTATAACAATACAGGTCATGATTATACCGAATAATCTCTGGTCATAATCATACCAAGTCCATCTATGCACATAAGCCAAAGATGACTTTCATCACAATATAAGCATGAGGATGATGACAATGACATAATAATTCAATAAAACAAGTTCAAGAATAAATTTTAAAGATTTATAAGTTAATTTATCCTGAAATCAATTACGTCCAAATTGTCAACATTATACTGCTTTGTGGAGTAAAATTCAAGAATGCTCCGAATAATATTTTCATGAAAAGATACTGGATGAAGCACAAATATCCATGATATTCTACTAATTTCATGGAGTATAGAAGTAAAACCTTTAACTCACTGAGTATAATAGAATATATGAAACTGCAAATGGATTTTCGCCTGCCATGCGGTAATCCACGTAGACAGATCATTTTCACAAGTTAATAAGGAATGAATACAAAGGATCATTCACCATGCATGTGGTGGATACATAGACAGGTTATTCTAATGGAGTAATAAAGAATGGAATAACAGAAGAATTCACCATGCATGCGATAGACCGCACAGACAGGTTATTCCCAACAGAATAATAAGGAATGGAACCAGGTCATGCGTAATCCGCACAGATAGGATGTTCCAACAGAATAATAAAGAATGGAATAACAACAGAATTCACCAGGAATGCGATAGATCGCACAGACAGGTTATTTTAACAAAATAATAAATAATGGAACCATGTCATGCGTAATACGCACAGACATGATATTTCAACAGAATAATAAAGAATGGAATAACAGAAGAATTTCACCATGTATGCGGTACTTTGCATAGACAGGTTATTCCAACATAATAATAAAGAATGGAATAACAAAAGAATTTCACCATGTATGCGGTACTTCGCATAGACAGGTTATTCTATCATAATAATAAAGAATGGAATAACAGAAACTCTCTTCATGAATACGAAAGAAATAAAACCCCTTACCTTAGAAAGAAGAGTATTCTGACTGGTAGGGTGATGATATTCTTGAAGAAAACGTATACTATTTTCTACGCTCAAAGCTTCTAAAGAAATACGCTCAAGATTATAGAAGAAGAATTCTCTAAATTTCTGGTGTGATTTTCCATCCTAACTAAGCATCATATTTACAGGAGAATGGAAAGGATACTATGCAATATAATATATATATATATATATATATATATATATTATTTAAAATCTAATAAAACAAATAACTTTATAAAAGTATTCTGTTTTATATAAAAAGTTTTTACTATGCAAACACTATGCAGGCACTATGCAAACACTATGCATAATAAAATATATTATATTCTATTTATAATCTAATAAAACAAATAACTTTATAAAAGTATTCTATTTTATATAAAAATATTTTACTATGCCAACACTATGCAACTACTATGCAAACACTATGCATAATAAAATATAATATATTCTATTTATAATCTAATAAAATAAATAACTTTATAAAAGTATTCTGTTTTATATAAAAAGATTTTACTATGCCAACACTATGCAGGTACTATGCAAATACTATGCATAATAAAATATCTTATATTCTATTTATAATCAAATAAAATAAAACATTATAAAAAATATTCTGTTTTATATAAAAAGTTTTCTGTTTTATTACATTTATAATAATAATAAAACAAAACTCATAATCATTATTATAATTCACACTATTTATCGACCAGGTCATTTCTAGGAAAGAGGGGGCTTTCCAATAAAGATTTCTCCCTATTGGCGCACAAATAGGTGACCAAATCTCTTCTTGGCAGAACTTCTAGACATCGTCAATATTGCAAATAATAATATGAATAACTTCATTGTCTCAATTATTAATTTAATAATATATAAAATATTGATAATAATTAAATCAAATAACGTGAGATACTATGCAACAATTATTGTAGCAATAATTGAACAAAACTGAGTGACTTCTTATGTAAGCATCAATAATCAATACCGTGTGCTACTATACAACCACGCGTATTACTATACTTTTACTACCGAGTAGTTCAACAGTTTTAACGATAAAACTTTCCGTTGTGAGGTCTACCAATGATTGTACCGTCGTACGGATATTCCCCGACAAAAAGAATATTTTTCGATCAATCGAATATTATATAACAACTTGCATACTTTTCAAATTTTCTAAATATTACCCACAACTATAACATTATCTCAAATCCACACCATAATTTTGAAAAAAATATTTTGAGAAAATTAAATCTTTATTTGTAAAATTTGGGATTTTACAATCTCCCCTCCTTATGAAATTTTGCCCTTGAAATTTACATACGTACTTGGTATGCCGAACAAATGAGGACACTTCGTCAGATTCTAACTCTTGAGGTATAACCTTTGAGTGTTGAATACAATCCTTCTTATCCAAGATTTTAACACGTATCTCCTCATACGTTAAATCTTCTGTTATCTCGTCTAGTTTTAATTCAATAATATGGTTCGGGTCGTCCACATATTTAGGTAACATCAATACGTGAAAAATGTTATGAACACGCGACATATTTGGCGGTAAAGCGAGTCTATAGGCCACAGTTCCTACTTGATCGAAAATTTCAAATGGGCCAATTAAATCGAGGTTTGAGATTTCCTTTCTTCATCGATTCTTGCTTCTAGAATAACGCCCTCTTGAACCTTCTTCTTCATATTCATCAGCTCTGAGTATGTAGCTTGAGCGACTTTAACTTTATCGATTAAAGTCGTTTCTACTCGTATATTCGCTATCTTCACGTGGGTCTCTAGAGTCTTTAACTCTATCTTCATCATTTGTAAGTTATACAAAATGGGTTTTTGTGTTAACAAGATCACACTCGTAAACACATACGATCTTCTACTCAACGCGTCAGCTACCACGTTCGTTCTTCTATAATGATATTGAATGGTATAGTCATAATCTTCAACAGCTCGAGCCAATGTCTTTGGAGCATTATATATTCGTTTTGGTTGAAGAAATATTTAAGGGTTTTAAAATGGGTTTTGTACTGGGGTCAATACAAAATTCGATTTCACACTCTAGGGGTAGGCTAAGAAGTCTTCAAGAATACGTCGAGAAATTTATTAACAATAGAAATATCATTCAAAAATGTGACCCTCATCCAAGACTTGGATAGCACGTCACATTGATACCTATCAACTTGTCACCGTCGTTCATAGCGTCCCCTACGGAAATTTTGGCTTCGGTGCATTCCACACAAGAAAGTTACCAGTGAAATGCTCGGGGCTCTTTACTTATGGCTTGATATAACATTGATTAACTTTAGTGGTTTGGTTACTTGAATTCGCATAACAGGTTGGTTAGGAATATAAAAGCTAATAACCTTACGAAAAGCATGATGAGTAGTTAACCAATCGATTCCTAAAATCACATCAAAGGAAAGTATTTTCAAAGAGATAAGATCGACAGGTAACGTGAAAGTGTCGATTTGAATCAAATAAGATTTATAAATAGTGGAGGTAACGAAGGTTTCTCTTAACGGAGTTTCAACCGATAAGTCAAAGTCTAATTTCTCCGGAGTCAAATTTAAATGTTGAGCGCAAGCAAGAGAGATAAAAGAATGGGTAGAACCGGTATCTAACAAGGTATAGACTTTGCAAAAATTTAAAATTAACTAACCCGTGCTAACTTCGTTCGGGTTACTTGTGACGCCCCCAAAATAGGTCCACACGACCTATTCTGAGTCGCTAGATATCATACTATAAAAATCAAATACAAACTTCATTTACACAACTGTTGAACTGTCGTGCTGAATACGACCACAGTTAAACTGTGAGTTTTAATACAAATGTATGTAACTCTCATGGTGCCTTGACCATAACCTTATAATGGTACCTTATATAAAAGTACAGTCAATAACTGTTTTAGAAATTAAAATCTTTGGGAAGTGCTTAAGGAAACCTTCGTACATGGGGGGCCATGCTTCTAGGTTATGATAGATATCATATGTCCATAGAATTATCCTTGGTTGATCCAATAGTCCCCAAAGAAAAACAAGAAGATTGCTATCATCTTCTTTCAAATGGTGAGTCTTCTCTTGACATATAATTATCTTCGTTGTCTCCAAGTGAGAATTATATTTCAAATAAACTCCAAGATTATATAGGTAGTGCTCGTAGATATACTCAGCAAGTGGATGTGCACAACCCTGTCTTATGATAACACGAGGTTGTATTTTATTAGACTTCTTGTATGATAGTGGCAAAACACCCTTCCAAAGTGGGTTCACCTCACCCTATTCGGTTCACCAAAATTAAATATCAAATGATGTATACAATACGACACACTTATCTAAAGTTCTCAATAAAATTATTTCCATACTATTTAGGGAGAACCTCAACAGCTATAGACCACCGTTCTATTCTCTTGTTACCCCCGCTCGACCTAGCTACACTTTTATTACCTGAAAGGAATTGTTAAACAAAAAGGGTGAGCACAACTAGTCCAATAGAGAATATCATGACTAAAGATAATTTACATCATCAATAGCTTTTATCAGTAATAAATCAGAGATTTAGAACATATGGTAGATGATAAAACTTTTCAACCATAGTTGCAGCGTAACGAGCAATCCATTAGAAGAGTCAAATAGACCATAGGGTCTATTATCTTCTCCATGTTAAAAGTCCACCAACAATGTTTTATCCCTGTAACATCAATCAACAATTCTGTCCACAATCATGTGAATAACTCATAATCATAATTATGATTCTAAATTCCTCTTCGCACCCA
The DNA here is from genome assembly GCA_020205505.1 of Panax japonicus. Classification (NCBI taxonomy): domain Eukaryota; kingdom Viridiplantae; phylum Streptophyta; class Magnoliopsida; order Apiales; family Araliaceae; genus Panax; species Panax japonicus. The sequence goes on along the minus strand of CM035110.1, from coordinate 41,911,906 downwards.
GGACGAAGATAATTTTCATCACCTGTATTTACATGAAACATCAAAATCATGGTTATACCAAATCACAATTCTTATTCATAATCATACTAATAAATTCATATTTGCACTACGGGCCAAAGATATTCATTAACAATTCATCTTTGCTCTACAGGCCAAAGACATACAACTATATTATAAAAGAGTCAAGTAAAGCATGATATCTATTATCTTCCATGAATTAAAAGTGTATTATCAATATGTTATCGCTGAGACTTAGCTTAATAATTAATCCACAACATCGAATCATCCCTGCCCTACGACTAAGGATATTCATTAGTATTACGACCACGAATTATCCATGCACTACGGGCCAAGGATATTCATGTTTTCAACAATGGTCATGATTATAGTGACTAATCCTTGGTTATAATCATACCAACAACTGTCCATCAATGCACGTAAGCCAAAGATATACACCTATAAAACCAATAATCATCAGTCCATCTTTGCACGTAAGCCAAAGATATACAACAATAAAATAAATAATCAACGGTCCATCTTTGCACGTAAGCCTATACAACTATAAAACCAATAATCAACAGTCCATCTTTGCACGTAAGCCCACGTAAGCCAAAGATGACTTTCATCACAATATAAGCATGATGATGACGACAATGGTATAATCATTAATCAAACGAAAATAAGGATAAATATTAAAGACTTTAAATTTATCCAAATATTATCAATCACTTAATAAACTCATAATCTAATATTATTAATATTATAACAATATTTTAATCACTTCTTAAACTTATAAATAATTTATTTCAATTGTTTACACTTTACCAAATAATGCATTTAATCATTCAAAAATGCCATACTCATAAGATTTCATCACCAATGATCAAATCCCTCATCAAAAATCTGCATATACCCTATATAGGATTCCCAAGCCATAAAATCATATTTTTCAATTTTGTTACTTCACATAACATATTTAATTCATTTACTCATAACTAGTTCATTTTCATGAAAAATACCAAATCAGTCCCAAAAATATTTCTTTTCTGGGATTTAGCAGAATATAGTCCCATATTGAACATATATTTTTCTCGAAATTTTTAAAATTCATTTACTATTTTTCATTATGGCCAAAACAACCGAATATTTAGACATTTATCATAAATTATACCTTTGTCCAAAAATTCCAAAATTTACAGGGTATACTTCTGTTATATACATGTACTCTCAATAAAAATTTTACCAATTTTGGAGTTAACCATAAGGAGTTATAAGGGTTTACTTTTAAAATAGTCTTTTTTCATAAAATTCATAACTCATAATCTATACATCAAAAAATCTCCATTTTTGGACACAATCTAGAAAACTCATCAAATTATCATTTCAAATTTTTTCAGAATTTTTAGGGTTACAAAAATTACAAAACTGCAAATGAATTTTCACCCGTCATGCGGTAATCCACGTAGACAGGTCATTTCTACAATTTAATAAGGAATGAATACAAAGGATCATTCACTATGCATGCGGTAATCCACATAGACATGTTATTCCAAAAGAATAATAAAGAATGGAATAACAGAAGAATTCGCCATGCATGCGATAGACCGCATAGACAGGTTATTCCCAACAGAATAATAAAGAATGGAACCAGGTCATGTGTAATCCGCACAGACAGGATATTCCAACAGAATAATAAAAATGGAACCAGGTCATGTGTAATCCGCATAGACAGGATATTCCAATAGAATAATAAAGAATGGAATACAACAAAATTCACTAGGCATGCGATAGACCTCACAGACAGGTTATTCCTACAGAATAATAGAGAATGGAACCAGGTCATGCATAATCCGCACAGACAGGATATTCCAACATATTAATAAAGAATGGAATAACAAAAGAATTTCACCATGTATACGGTAGTCCGCGTATACAGGTTATTCCAATAGAATAATAAGGAATGGAATAACAATAGCTCTCTTCATGAATACGAAAGAAATAATACTCCTTACCTTAGAATAAACTGGATATTGGAATAGTGAGGTAGCAGACTTCTCTTTTTCTTTCTCTCTATAATTTCTCTATATGATAATTGCTCTAAAGCTTTAGTGAATTGGTGAGAAATGAAGGAAGAATGAGCTTTTATTTATAGGAAAATATAGTTTCAATAATTGCACGTTTTGGGGCTCAAAATATTACAGTACAATACCTTCAACTTTTCTTTCATTTTTAATTTAGTCCTGTAAGTATTATCAAACTTGCACCACCTCCCTAATAGTAAATAATGTGAATCAATAGTTCAATCAAGTGAATCAATAGTTATAATCATGTGCAAATACGAATTAAAGTATAGTTCCTCCATCTATACCTCCATTTTTAACTTAGTCATGCAAGTATTATCAATCTTGCACCAACTCCCCTAATAGTACATGAATGTGAATCAATAGTACACACATGTGAACAAATAGTTATAATCATGTGAATTAACAGCAATTAATTGCTCATTTATTCGATTAATTACCTGATTGGTCAATATAACCTCTAGCCATCAATTATTATCGAAATAAATATCGATTTCCACTAACACTAACAATCCCACCACAATGGAAATATTTTTCTCAAATATTTCATTTTTGAATTTTCAGAGTTTGACTTTTTCTGAAAAAGTCAACTATTAACTTTTTGACCAAAAAGTCAACCCCGACAAATTTTGTGTTTATAGTCTATTTCTACTAATTTCATCGTTCTGAACTCAAATATCACATTCCCGTCTCCAAATTCAACTCCGAACTCAAATTCGATATTTAATAACATTCATCATTAATATTATAACTCACAATATTTAACAACCAGGTCGTTTCCAGGAAAGAGGGGCTTTCCGATAAGAATTTCTCCTTATTGGCACGCAATTAGGTGACCAAATCTCTCCTTGACAGAACTTCTAAACATTGTCAATGTTGCAAAAAATAATATGAATAACTTTGTTGTCTCAATTATTGATTTAATAATATATAAAATATTATGCAGATGATACTGTGACAATAATTGAATCAATAATATGAGAGATATGATGCAAAAATTATTGTAGCAATAATTGAGTATAACTGAGTGACTTCTCAAATAAGCATCAATAATTAATACCGTGTACTACTATGCAACCACGCGTATTATTGTACTTTTATCAATTTAAACATTTACTAAATAGAATAATAATTATAAAAATTGAATACTTTCATTTCGTAAAATTCGGGGTCTTACATTACTCGCTTTTTGAAAAGTCACGAAAAACGCTCTTCCTGAAACCACTAACTTTGTTTTGTTTGTATCCGCCTTTGGTGCCACTGTCCCAACTGGACTTGACTTTAGTGCACGACAAAATCGGGCTAGATGACCTTCTTTTCCACAATTATAACATGCTTTGGACTGCATCGTGCAATTTGGACTTATGTGTCCTTCCCCACCACATTTGTAACATACGACCGGTGGTCGTTCTCTTTCCTAAACAACTGTTGGTGCTAATGCTGACGTCTTTCCATCATTGTTGAATCTCCTCTTCTTGAAATATCCATTCTTATTGTTTTGGCCATGATTCCCACCGAAGTGGTTACCATTTCTGGCATGTTGATTCCCTCCACGCTTATTGTCACCGCTTCGATGACTGTTATCACTGGTATTATCATTTTGTCGACTGCTCTCTTTTGGTTGGGTTGAATCATTATCGCGCTCCAATAACTAAGCCCTATTAACAACATCTGAATACAAACACAATTTATGAGAGATAAGATATTGACGTATCTTGGGTTTCAAACCTCTTAGAAACATTATCGTCATTCTCTCCTCATTATCAACCAAATGGGATGCAAACAGGGACAACTCGGCAAACATGGCTTCGTACTACAGCACGGTCATGTTGTTTTGCTCCAGCTTGATGAACTCTACCTCTTTCATGTGACGAATACTTTCAAGAAAGTAATTGTCGTTGAACAATTCTTGGAACTTTTCCCAAGTCATCTTTAGTGCGGTAGGTTGAGTACGCTTTACAGATTCCCACCAGTAATCTGCCTCTGCTCGCAACATGAAGGTGGCAAAGGGAAATTTTTGCTCCTCGGAGCATCCCAAGACATCAAATATCTTGCAGATCTGCTTTATCCACGTCTTCCGCCTTAAGTGGTTTTGGCTCTCCAAAAAACTCCGGTGGTCCCAGTTCCTTGAACTGCTTAGCGGTGATCGTCCGAGATTTGCCAGTGTTTCCACCTGCATTTTGGACAGGAGCCGCTCTTGCCTGATGTTGCATGAATTGCATAAAGCCTCTGAACATTCCATCGTTCATCATTTGGTCAGTGTTGTTGTTTGCATGAGGATTGTCGCCTTCCTGATGCACATTATATTGATTATTGATCTGTGGAGACTCAACGATCTCCTGTGCTCCATTGCTATTCTCAACATTCTCGGATGTCATTTTCAAATACTGCCACTAAAACAAGGGTTAATTAACATATCACATATTATCCCTATACTCTGACCGACCAATTAAATACCAAATAAACTTAGGTAGGTCATACTAGCAAAGGAATTCCCCGTCGCTCCCCACTTAGTTCTTGTCTCACATCTCAGCCATGGATCATATCCCTAAGCTTTGATACCAACTGTGACGCCCCCAAAAAAGTTATACATCACCTATTCTGAGTCGCCAAATACATGGTACAAAATACAAATACAAACTAAATTATACAAACGTCGTGTAATATACAACAAAACATAGCTGAGAGTTTAAATAAGAATATTGCCTTCTAGACAATATCCACTCTCAAATAGAGTCCTCATTACATTTATTGTTACACTATTTTATAGAATAGTGAGGACTACTATAACACCATCTCGGACCATCACTCCATTCCCCGACTAGTCTCGGCTAAGTTCTCATTTCCTGAAGAGAACAATGAAAGCTTGGGTGAGCTCAACTAGCCCAATAAGAAATATTATGACTAAGATAATGCAGGATAAATTATCATTAGCCTTCAACAATGTTAAACTGATAAAATACAATAGACATCAAGTTTAACAGCAGCGAAAAAAGCAATCCATTAGAAGAGTCAAGTAGAGCATAATATCTACTATCTTCTATGATTTAAAATGTTTTCATAAATTTTTATCGCTGAGACTCAGCTTAATAAATAAACCACATCATCGAGTCATCCATGCACTATGGGCCAGGGATATTAATTAAATCATCAATGGTCATGACTATACCCTAATAATCCAAGGTCATAATCATACCAAAAACTATCCATCAGTGCACTTCAGGCCACTGAGGACTTTTACCACATCATTTATAACAATACAGGTCATGATTATACCGAATAATCTCTGGTCATAATCATACCAAGTCCATCTATGCACGTAAGCCAAAGATGACTTTCATCACAATATAAGCATGAGGATGATGACAATGACATAATAATTCAATAAAACAAGTTCAAGAATAAATTTTAAAGATTTATAAGTTAATTTATCCTGAAATCAATTACGTCCAAATTGTCAACATGATACTGCTTTGTGGAGTAAAATTCAAGAATGATCAGAAGAATATTTTCATGAAAAGATACTGTATAAAGCGCAAATATCCATGATATTCTACTAATTTCATGGAGTATAGAAGTCAAACCTTTAACTCACTGAGTATAATAGAATATATGAAACAGCAAATGGATTTTCGCCCGCCATGCGGTAATCCACGTAGACAGATCATTTTCACAAGTTAATAAGGAATGAATATAAAGGATTATTCACCATGCATGTGGTGGATACATAGACAGGTTATTCTAACGGAATAATAAAGAATGGAATAACAGAAGAATTCACCATGCATGCGATAGACCGCACAGACAGGTTATTCCTAACATAATAATAAAGAATGGAACCAGGTCATGCGTAATTCGCACCGACGGGATATTCCAACAAAATAATAAAGAATGAAAACAGGTCATGGGTAATCAGCACAGACAAGATGTTCCAACAGAATAATAAAGAATGGAATAACAACAGAATTCACAAGGCATGCGATAGACCACACAGATAGGTTATTCCAACAGAATAATAAATAATGGAACCAGGTCATGCGTAATACGCACAGACAGGATATTCCAACAGAGTAATAAAGAATGCAATAACAGAAGAATTTCACCATGTATTCGTTACTTCGCATAAACATGTTATTTCAACATAATAATAAAGAATGGAATAACAGAAGAATTTCACCATGTATACTGTGACGCCCCCAAAATAGGTATACATCACCTATTCTGAGTCGCCAAATACATGGTACAGAATACAAATACAATCTTAAATATATAACATAAGCTATGAGTTTTAATATAAACATTGTCTTTTAGACAGTATTCAAACTAAAAATAAGTCCTCAATACATTTATTAACACGCTATTTCATAGACTAATGAGGACTACTAATGCTATTCTCTAGACCGTCATTTCATTCCCCAACTAGTCCTTGCTACGTTCTCATTTCCTGAAGAGAACAATGAAAGCAAAAAGGGTGAGTTCAACTAGCCCAGTAAGAAATATTATGACTAAGATAATGCAGAATTAATTATTATTAGCCTTCAACAATGTTAAACTGATAAAATACAATAGATATCAAGTTTAACTGCAGCGGAACAAGCAATCTATTAAAAGAGTCAAGTAGAGAATAAAATCCATTATCTTTTATGATTTAAAAGGTTTTTCATCACTTTTATCGCTGGGACTCAGCTTAATAAATAATCCATATCATCCCTGCACTACGTCCAAGGATATTCATTAGTATCACAACCATAAATTATCCATGCACTACGGGCCAAAGATATTTGTGTATTCCTCAATGGTCATGATCATGCCAACAACTGTCCATCAATGCACTACGGGCCAATGAGGACTTTTACCACATCATTTGTAACATTACGGTCATGATTATACCGAATAATTCCTGGTCATAATCATACCAAGTCCATCTATGCACTACAGTCACAGATGACTTTCAACATAATATAACATGAGGATGATGACAATAATATAAGAATTCAATAAAATAAGTTCAAGAATTAATTTATCCAGGAACTAATAACATCCAAATTGTCAACATGATATTTCTTTGCAGAGTAAAATTCAAGAATGCTCAGAAGAATATTTCCATGAAAAGATACTGGATAAAGCGCAAATACAAAGAATATTTCACTAATTTCATGGAGTATAGAAGTCAAAACTTTAACCACCTGAGTATAATAAAGAATGGAATAACAAAAGAAATCACCAGGCATGCGATAGACCGCACAGACAGGTTATTCCAACAGAATAATAAATAACGGAACCAGGTCATGCGTAAATGCACGGACAAAATATTGCAACAAAATAATAAATAACAGAACCAGGTCAGGCAAAATTCGCACCGATAGGATGTTCCAATAGAATAATAAATAACAGAACCAGGTCATACGTAAACTCACAGACAGAATGTTCTAACAGAATAATAAAGAATGGAATAACAGAAGAATTTCACCATATATGCGGTACTTCACATAGACAGGTTATTCTAACATAATGATAAAGAATGGAATAACAGAAGAATTTCACCAAGTATAGGGTAGCTCGCATATACAGGTTATTCCTACAGAATAATAAAGAATGGAATAACAGAAGTTCTCTTCATGAATACGAAAGAAATAATACCCTTACAGGTACAACAAATAATATCCCTTACCTTAAAAAGAAGAGTATTCCGACGGGTAGAGCGGGAATATACTTGAAGAAAACTTGCACTATCTTCTACGCTCATAGCTTTCTTAATCTCTAAAGAAATACGCTCGAGATTACAGAAGAAGAAACCTCTCTATAGTTTCTCTCTCTAGAGTTTCAGTGAATTCGTAAGAAATAATGAAGGAATGAGCTTCTTTTTATAGGAGAATGGACTGAATAGTAACTAAATCATGAACGATCTAGATTGATTTACTTTTAATCGGACGGTCCATAAAATATTCTAATAAAAATAAAATATAATATATATATTATATATATATATATATATATATATATAACATATGTTAAAAATCAGTCACGGGTTATAACCCCCGTGAACTCTCCCTTTCCAGCTTTCAAATTATATATATATATATATATATATATATATATATATATATATATATATATATATTACCAATACTAGTACTCATCCCGTGGCAATTAAATCCCCCCCCCCCACATGCAAAATCAATCATCATATATATAATCAATCATCATATATATATATATATATATATATATATATATATATATATATACATATATATATATATATAATACATGTAATACTCCTTCCACCAAAGTCCACTAACAACAAATATGTATAAAATAAAGGTACTTCAATTCCCTCTTTGATAGGCATCTTCCTCCCCCCCATGTACCCACCCGACTCAACATTGACATATATATATATGTATATATATATATATATATGTATATATATATATATACAAAACAAAACTGAGATAACTTCTATTGACAGTTTTGAAAAAAATAGGTAAATGGGGGTTCAAATAAATACAACAAATACTTCATAAAAATCACCTCAATATTTTTAACAACATTTATCATCATTATTATAATTCGCAATATTAATCGACCAGGTCGTTCCCAGGAAAGAGGGGGCTTTCCAATAAGGATTTCTCCTTATTGGCGTGCAATTAGGTGACTAAACCTCTCATTGGCCAAACTTCTAGACATCGTTAATATTGTAAATAATAATATTAATAACTCTGCCATCTCAATTATTGATTTAATAATATATAAAATATCGACAATAATTGAATAAAACTGAGTGACTTCTCACGTAAGCATCAATAATCAATACCGTATGCTACTATGCAACCACGCGTATTCCTGTACTTTTAACACCGGGTGTTTCAACAATTAACAGTAAAACTTCCGTCGTTATTTTCATAAAAAATAGTTTTCTTATTTTCTCATTCCGATAATAATTTCATTGTGGGGTCCACCAATGATTGCGCCGTTGTACGAATATTCCCTGTTAAAACGAATATTCCCCAACAAATCGAATATTATATAACAACTTGCGTACTTTGCAAAATTTATAAATATTACCCACAACTATAACATTATATTAAATTCACTCCATATTATTCAAAAATGATAATTATAGAAAAATTCATCTTTATTCATAAAAGTTGGGGTCTTACAATCTTCCCTTCTTATGCAATTTCTCCCTCAAAATTATGGTATGTACCTGGTATGTCGAAGAGGTAAGGATGCCTTGATTTCATTTCAGATTCTAACTCCCAGGTCATTTCCTCAACATCGTGGTTCCTTCATAAAACTTTGACTTGAGGTATAACCTTGGAGCGTAGAATATGTACCTTCTTATCCAAGATTTTAACAGGAACCTCTTAATACGTTAAATCTTCGGCTATTTCATCCGGTTCTAACTCAATAATGTGGTTCGGGTCTTCCACATATTTACGTAACATGGATATGTGAAAAACGTTATGAACACGAGACATACTTGGCGGTAAAATGAGTCTATATGCTACAGTCCCTACTCGATCGAGGATTAAAAATGGGCCAATGAATCAAGGATTGAGTTTTCTCTCTTTCCAAATCTCGTAACTCCTTTCCATGGAGCAACACGTAACAACACATGAATTCCACGTCCTTTCGATGAAGATCAGCATAACTCTTTTGTCGGTCTTGTGATATTTTTATACGTTGCTGGATCATTTAAATCTTTTCCGTAGTCATACGTACTAACTTCGGTCCCAACAACGTTGCTTCACCCACCTTATCTCAGCATACTGGAGAACGATACTTTCTTCCATACAACGCCTCAAATGGAGCCATGTCAATACTTGCTTTATAACTATTGTTGTAGGAAAACTGCACCAATGGTAAGAACTTGTCCCAACTTCTCTTGAAGTCAAGGACACATAGTCTTAATAAATCTTCAAGAGTTTGAATAGTCTTCTCTGATTGTCCGTCCGTCTGAGGATGATATGCTGAACAAAATCATAAATCCGTGCCCATAGCTTTTTGTAAACTAACCCAAAATCGTGAAGTGAATCTTGGGTCTCGGTCAGAAACTATAGATAATGGCATACCATGCAATCTTACAATCTCGTTTATGTACATATGAGCAAGACGTTTAAGTGTATAAGTTTCTTGTATTGGTAAGAAATGAGCAGACTTGGTCAATCTATCAACAATGACCCAAATTGCATCTATGCCTTGAGAAACCTTGGAAAGACCAGTAACAAAATCCATGGTAATGTGCTCCCACCTCCATTCTGGAATTTCAAGTGGTTGCAATGGACTTTTTGGTACTTGATGCTCTGCCTTGACTCGTTGACAAGTTAAACACCTTGAGATAAACAGCGTTATCTCTCTCTTCATATTGTCCAACCAAAATGTATGTCAAAGATCATGATACATTTTGGTACTCCTAGGACGGACTGCAAACGGTATGTTGTGTGCCTCCATCATGATTTTATACTTTAACTCGGGATCATTAAGAACATAAATTTTGGAGTTGACTTGAAGTATTCCTTCTTCATCGATTCTTGCTTCCGGCATAACACCTTCTTGTACATTCTTCCTCATATGCATCAGCTCCAGGTCTGTAGCTTGAGCAGCTTTAACTTTATCGATTAAAGTCGGTTCTACTAGTATATTCGCCATCATCACGTGGGTCCCTGGAGTCTTTATCTCTATCTCCATCATTTTTAATTCATATAAAATGGGCCTCTGCGTTGATAATATTTCACTCGTACCTGCATATGATCTTCTACTCAATGCGTCAGCTACCACGTTTGCTTTTCTAGGATGGTATTGGATGGTATGATCATAATCTTTCAATAGTTCAAGCCAACGTCATTGTCGCATGCTGAGTTCCTTTTGAGTGAAGAAATATTTGAGGCTTTTATGATCCGTAAAGATCTCCACTTTTTCCCCATACAAGTAATGCCTCCAAATCTTTAGTGCCAAAACAACAGCTGCCAACTCTAGATCATGAGTAGGATAATTCCTCTCATATTCTTTGAGTTGTCGAGAGGCATTGGCTATGACTTTCCCATGTTACATGAGAACACATCCTAACCCTTTGCCTGAAGCATCACTGTAGATGACAAATCCCTCCGAGCCAGATGGTATTGTCAAAACAGGTGCTGAAATGAGTTTACTCTTGAGTTCTTGAAAACTCTTCTCGTATTCCTCGTTCTAACCGAATTTTATATCTTTCCGAGTCAGCTGAGTTAAGGGAGTAGCGATTCGAGAAAACCCTTATACGAATCTCTGATAATAACCAGCTAAGCCGAGAAAGCTACGTACTTCAGTCACTGATTTAGGTTGCTCCCAACTTTGAATAGCTTCAATCTTTGCTGGGTCAATAGATATTTCATGACTTGATACCACGTGCCCAAGGAATGCTACTTCCTCAAGCCTGAACTCGCATTTCTTCAACTTGACATAAAGCTTATATTCACGAAGCTTTTGAAGTATCAGCTTATATTCACGAAGCTTTTGAAGTATCAGCCTCAAGTGTTGCTTATGATCTTCACGACTTTTGGAATAAATAAGGATGTTATCAGTAAAGACGACCACAAAGTGATCTAAATATTCCTTGAATACTCAGTTCATCATATCCATAAAGGCAGCAGGAGCATTAGTCAATCCAAACGACATGACTAGGAATTTATAATGCCCGTACCGAGTTCTAAAAGCCGTCTTTGGAATGTCATCGGTTCTAATCTTGATATCCGAAACGAAGATTAATCTTTGAAAAGAATTTGGCGCCTTACAACTGGTCAAACAGGTCATCAATATGTGGCAATCGGTACCTATTTTTGATGGTGACATGATTCAACTCCCGATAATCAATACAAAGTCGCATACTCCCGTCTTTCTTTTTCACGAATAGAACAGGAGCACCCCAAGGAGACGTATTAGGATGAATGAAACCGATGTCTAATAATTCCTGTAGTTGGGTCGTTAACTCCTGAAGTTCAATAGGAGCCATTCGATATGGGGCTTTGGAAATAGGTTTTGTACCGGGTTCAAGGTCGATACAAAATTCAATTTCACGCTCTGGGGGTAGGCCAGGAAGTTCTTCAGGGAATATGTCAGGAAATTCATTAACAATGGAAATATAATTCAAAATTGACGTATTTTTGTTTAGATCCATGACATGAGCTAAGAAAACTTGACATCCATTTTTCAATAAACGAATAGTTTTATGGCTTGAGATGACAATGATTGATTTTAATGGTTTGGTTGCTTGAATTCGTATAATAGGTTGGTTAGGAATATGAAAGCTAACAACCTTACGAAAACAATCAATTTTTACATGATGAGTAGTTAACCAATCAATCCCTAGAATTACGTCAAATGCAAGTATTTTCAATGAAATAAGATCGACAGGTAATGTGAGGGTACCGATTTAAACCAAACAAGACTTATAAAAAGTGGATGTAATGAAGGTTTCTCCCAATGGAGTTTCAACAGATAAGTCAAAGTCTAATTTCTCCTGAGTCAAATTTAATCGTTGAGCGCAAGTAGGAGAAATAAAAGAATGGATAGAACCGGTATCAAATAAGGTATATATTTTGCTTGAGTTTATGATAAGCTTACCCGTGATGACCTCGTTTGGGTTCCTTGCTTTTTGGGAGGTCACGACAAACGCTCTCCCTTGCACTACTGGCTTTGACTTTTCTGGGACGTCCTTTGGTGCCGCCATCCTAGTTGAACTTATCTTCGATGAACGACAAAATCGGGCTAGGTGACCTTCTCTTCCATAATTATAACATGCTTTGGAAGGCATCGCGCAGTTTGGACTGATGTGTCCTTCCCCTCCGCATTTGAAGCATATGATAGGTGGTCATTCTCCTTCCTTAACCACGGGTGTTGGTGCTGACGTCTTTCCATCATTATTGAATCTCATTCTTGAAATGTCCATTCTTACTGTGACAGCCCCAAAATAGGTATACATCACCTATTTTGAGTCGCCAAATACATGGGACAGAATACAAATACAAATACAATCTTAAATATATAACATGAGCTGTGAGTTTTAATATAAACATTGTCTTTTAGACAGTATTCAAACTAAAAATAAGTCCTCAATACATTTATTAACACACTATTTCATAGAATAGTGAGGACTACTAATGCTATTCTCTGAACCGTCACTACGTTCCCTGACTAGTCCTTGCTACGTTCTCATTTCCTGAAGAGAACAATGAAAGCAAAAAGGGTGAGCTCAACTAGCCCAATAAAAAATATTATGACTAAAATAATGCAGAATAAATTATCATTAGCCTTAAACAATGTTAAACTGATAAAATACAATAGACATCAAGTTTAACTGCAGCGGAACAAGCAATCCAGTAAAAGAGTCAAGTAGAGAATAAAATCTACTATCTTTTATGATTTAAAAAGGTTTTTCATCAGTTTCATCGTTGGGACTCTGCTTAATAAATAATCCACACCATCCCTGTACTACGGCCAAGGATATTCATTAGTATCACAACCACAAATTATCCATACACTACGGGCCAAAGATATTCGTTTATTCATCAATGGTCATGATCATGCCAACAACTGTCCATCAATGCACTACGGGCCAATGAGGACTTTTACCACATCATTTGTAACATTACGGTCATGATTATACCGAATAATCCCTAGTCATAATCATACCAAGTCCATCTATGCACTACAGCCACAGATGACTTTCAACATAATATAACATGAGAATGATGACAATGATATAAGAATTCAATAAAACAAGTTCAAGAATTAATTTATCCAGGAACTAATAACGTCCAAATTGTCAGCAAGATACTTCTTTGTAGAGTAAAATTCAAGAATGCTCAGAAGAATATTTCCATGAAAAGATACTGGATGAAGCGCAAATATCTAGGATATTCCACTAATTTCATGGAGTATAGAAGTCAAAACTTTAACCAACTGAGTATAATATATAATGGAATAACAAAAGAAATCACCAGGCATGCGATATACCGCACAGACAGGTTATTCAAACAGAATAATAAATAACGGAACTAGGTCATGTGTAAACGCCCAGACAAGATATTCTAACAGAATAATAAATAACGGAACCAGGTAAGGCGAAATTCGTACCGACAGGATGTTCCGACAGAATAATAAATAACGGAACCAGATCATGCGTAAACTCACAGACAGGATGTTCAAACAGAATAATAAAGAATGGAATAACAGAAGAATTTCACCATGTATGCGGTACTTCGCATAGACAGGTTATTCCAACATAATGATAAAGAATGGAATAACAGAAGAATTTCACCAAGTATAGGGTAGCCCGCGTATACAGGTTATTCCAACAAAATAATAAAGAATGGAATAACAGAAGTTCTATTCATGAATACGAAAGAAATAATACCCCTTACAGGTACAACAAATAATATCCCTTACCTTAAAAAGAAGAGTATTACGACGGGTATGGTGGGAATATACTAGAAGAAAACTTGCACTATCTTCTACGCTCAAAACTTTCCTAATCTCTATAGAAATACGCTCGAGATTACAGAAGATCTCTCTCTATAGTTTCTCTCTCTAGAGTTTCAGTGAATTCGTAAGAAATAATGAAGGAATGAGCTTCTATTTATAGGAGAATGGACTGAATAGTAACTAATTCATGAATGGTCCAGATTGATTTACTTTTAATCGGACGGTCCATAAAATATTCTAATAAAAATAAAATATAATATATATATATATATATATATATATATATATATATAGGGAGCCCTTCCATAGTAACCGGTTGCTGTGAGTACTGTGCAACACCCCCTTTTTGTACCGTTGATAAACTTATTGGAAGGCTGAGATTGAAACATAAATATACCAAGCCGGCACAACTTGTACCGGCTTTTATTTTAATATGAGGACCCCACCAAAGTCAACATGTTGTCAGTTTATTGAAATAAAATGAATTTTTAATATTAAATAATGCCCGACCGGCACAGCTTGTACCGGCTGTGCCTTTTTTATAAAATACTCACAGCCGCTACAAGCTATTACGGCTGGAAAAAAAAAATACCAACGGGGACAACTTCTAACGGCTGTAAAAAAAAAAAAAAAAAAAAAAAAAAACAAACCGGGACAAGCTCTAATGGCTTGTCCTTGCTTTTTTGTTCCTATTTTCTTTATTTTATATGTTTTGTTGCTAGTTTTGTTTATTTTATTGTTTGTTGCTATTTTGTTTATTTTATTGTTTATAATTCTTTATATAAAAATAACAAATAATTATAACCTACTTTATATCCTATTATAAAATAACAAATAAATAATATAAAATGTTTTATAAATATTTTTATAATTCTTTATTTGCTATTTTTATAAAATATTTTATAAAAATAGAAAATAAAGAATTATAAAAATATTTATAAATTTTTTTATAAAAATAGCAAATAAAGAATTATAAAAATATTTATAAAAATAGCAAATAAAGAATTATAAATTAATGACAACTACTTATAACATTCACACACCCCCCACCAGAATTTTCCGTTTTTTGTCTTCTTAAATATGGACGGAAAAGGTGAAAATATATATCGAAAAACCAAAAGGGTACGAAATATTTTATAAAAATAGTAAATAAAGAATTATAAAAATATTTATAAAATATTTTATATTATTTATTTGTTATTTTATAATAGGATATAAAATAGGTTATAAATATTTGCTATTTTTATATAAAGAATTATAAACAATAAAATAAACAAAATAGCAACAAACAATAAAATAAACAAAACTAGCAACAAACATATAAAATAAAGAAAATAGGAACAAAAAAGCAAGGACAAGCCGTTAGAGCTTGTCCCAGTTTGTTTTTTTTTTTTATTTTTTTTTTTTTTTTACAGCCGTTAGAGGTTGTCCCGGTTGGTATTTTTTTTTTCTTCAGCCGTAATAGCTTGTAGCGGCTGTGAGTATTTTATAAAAATAGCAAATAAAGAATTATAAAAATATTTATAAAACATTTTATATTATTTATTTGTTATTTTATAATAGGATATAAAATAGGTTATAATTATTTGTTATTTTTATATAAAGAATTATAAACAATAAAATAAACAAAATAGCAACAAACAATAAAATAAACAAAACTAGCAACAAAACATATAAAATAAAGAAAATAGGAACAAAAAAGCAAGGACAAGCCGTTAGAGTTTGTCCCGGTTTGTTTTTTTTTTTTTTTTTTTTTTTTACAGCCGTTAGAAGTTGTCCCGGTTGGTATTTTTTTTTTCCAGCCGTAATAGCTTGTAGCGGCTGTGAGTATTTTATAAAAAAGGCACAGCCGGTACAAGCTGTGCCGGTCGGGCATTATTTAATATTAAAAATTCATTTTATTTCAATAAACTGACAACATGTTGACTTTGGTGGGGTCCTCATATTAAAATAAAAGCCGGTACAAGTTGTGCCGGCTTGGTATATTTATGTTTCAATCTCAGCCTTCCAATAAGTTTATCAACGGTACAAAAAGGGGGTGTTGCACAGTACTCACAGCAACCGGTTGCTATGGAAGGGCTCCCATATATATATATATATATATATATATATATATATATATATATATATATATAAACAGAATGGATCCTGTCCGGACTCCCGGAGAGGACCCAAAATCCGGACCCAAATTTTTTTTTTTTTTTTTTTTTTGTAGAACAACTAAAAAAAAAAAAAAAATTTATGGAACTGAAATTTTTCAATAATACAGTGTTTTGGGTGTGTTTTTAACACCCACACCAACCAATATATGTACAGTCTGCCCAGACTGTACAGACATGTTTCGTTATAGGCATCCAAATCACACCCAAAACACTGTATTATTGAAAAATTTCAGTTCCATAATTTTTTTTTTTTTAGTTGTTTTAAAAAAAAAAAGCAAAAAAAAAAAAAAAAAAAATAGGTCCGGATTTTGTTAAAATCCGGACTCCCGGACCAGATCCGGTCCCTATATATATATATATATATATATATATATATATATATATATATAATACATGTAATACTCCTTCCACCAAAGTCCACTAACAACAAATATGTATAAAATAAAGGTACTTCAATTCCCTCTTTGATAGGCATCTCCCTCCCCCCCCCCCCCCCCATTTACCCACTTGACTCAACATTGACACACATATATATATATATACAAAACAAAACTGAGATAACTTCTATTGACAGTTTTGAAAAAAATAGGTAAATGGGGGTTCAAATAAATACAACAAATAATTCATAAAAATCACCTCAATATTTTTAACAACATTTATCATCATTACTATAATTCGCAATATTAATCGACCAGGTTGTTCCCAGGAAAGAGGGGGCTTTCCAATAAGGATTTCTTCCTATTGGCGCGCAATTAGGTGACCAAACCTCTCCTTGGCAGAACTTCTAGACATCGTTAATATTGTAAATAGTAATATTAATAACTCTGCCATTTCAATTATTGATTTAATAATATATAAAATATCGACAATAATTGAATAAAACTGAGTGACTTCTCACGTAAGCATCAATAATCAATACCGTGTGCTACTATGCAACCACGCGTATTCCTGTACTTTTAACACCGAGTGTTTCAACAGTTAACGTTAAAACTTCCGCCGTTATTTTCATAAAAAATATTTTTGTCATTTTCTCATTCCGACAATAATTCTGTTGTGGGGTCCACCAATGATTGTGTCGTTGTACGAATATTCCCTGCTAAAACGAATATTCCCCGACCAATCGAATATTATATAACAACTTGCGTACTTTGCAAAATTTATAAATATTACCCACAACTATAACATTATATTAAATTCACTCTATAATATTCAAAAATGATAATTATAGAAAAATTCATCTTTATTTATAAAAGTTGGGGTCTTACATATACGGTACTTAGCATAGACAAGTTATTCCAACATAATAATACAAAATGGAATAAAAGAAGAATTTCACCATGAATGTGGTACTTCGCATAGACAGGTTATTCCAACATAATAATAAAGAATGGAATAACATAAACTCTCTTCATGAATACGAAAGAAATAATACACCTTACCTTAGAAAGAAGATTATTCCGTCTGGTAGGGTGAGGATATTCTTGAAGAAAACTTATACTATTTTCTACGCTCAAAGCTTCTAAAGAAATACGCTCAAGATTATAGAAGAAGAATTTTCTGAATTTCTGGTCTGATTTTCCATTCTAACTAAGCATCCTATTTATAGGAGAATGGAAAGGATACTATGTACTCCCTCTGTCCCTAGGATAAAAGTCCTTATTACTATTTTGGGTTGTCCCATGTTAAATGTCCACTTTCTTTTAATAACCAAACTTTTACACATTTTTTCCTATTATGCCCGTAGCATTAAATATCTCATACTTTTCTTATTCTAATTCTCTCTCCATATTTAATGACATTATTATGGGCAATTTTGTCATTTTATTCCTCTTCTTAATATGCGTGAAAAGTCCACCAGGACTTTTATCCTGGGACGGAGGGAGTACTAAAATATAATATATATATATATATATATATATATATATATATATATATATATATATATATATATTATTTAAAATCTAATAAAACAAATAACTTTATAAAAGTATTCTATTTTATATAAAAAGATTTTACTATGCAAACACTATGCAGGCACTATGCAAAATACTATGCATAATAAAATATATTATATTCTATTTATAATCTAATAAAATAAATAACTTTATAAAAGTATTCTATTTTATATAAAAAGATTTTACTATGCCAACACTATGCACAGGCACTATGCAAACACTATACATAATAAAATATAATATATTCTATTTATAATCTAATAAAACAAATAACTTTATAAAAGTATTCTATTTTATATAAAAAGATTTTATTATGCTAATACTTTGCATGCACTATGCAAACATTATGCATAATAAAATATATTATATTCTATTTAAAATCAAATAAAATAAAATTTTATAAAAAGTATTCTGTTTTATATAAAAAGTTTTCTGTTTTATTACATTAATAATAATTATAAAACAAAACTCATCATCATTATTATAATTCACACTATTAATCGACCAGGTCATTCCCAGGAAAACTTCGTCGTCTATTGGCGCACAATTAGGTGACCAAACCTCTCCTTGGCAGAACTTCTAGACATCGTCAATATTGCAAATAATAATATGAATAACTTCGTCGTCTCAATTATTGATTTAATAATATATAAAATATTGACAATAATTGAATCAAATAGCGTGATATACTATGCAACAATTACAGTAGCAATAATTGAACAAAACTGAGTGACTTCTTACGTAAGCTTCAATAATCAATACCGTGTGCTACTATGCAACCACGCGTCTTACTGTACTTTTACTACCGAGTAGTTCAACAGTTTTAATGGTAAAACTTCCGCCGTTATTTTCATAAAAATATTTTTGTCGCTTTATCAATCCAACAATAATTCCGTTGTGGACAATAGCGGACACCACATATTTAAATCGGCGATAGGATGGACAATAGCGGACATCAAAGGAATCAGTCCATCCTTTTGCATGTACAATTTTTTGATGGAGGATGATGCTAAATTGGTCGTGGAACAACAGAGATGGCTCAATCCGATCATGAAAGAAGTAGTCAAGAAGGAAATTCTGAAGTGGTTAGACGCAGGTATCATCTACCCAATTTCAGAAAGCAAGTGGGTTAGCCCAGTGCAGTGTGTGCCGAAAAAGGGAGGTATGACTGTGGTTCAAAATGAAAAATAATGAGCTGATTCCAACAAGAACAGTGACTGGATGGAGAGTTTGCATGGACTACAGAAAATTTAATAAAGCAACTCGCAAAGATCATTTCCCTCTACCCTTCATTGATCAAATACTGGACAGACTGGCGGGTCATGCATACTATTGCTTATTGGATGGTTACTCAGGGTATAATCAAATTGTCATCGCTCCTGAGGATCAAGAAAAGACAACATTTATGTGCCCCTACGGTATGTTGGCATTCAGGGGAATGTCATTCGGACTATGTAATGCACCTGCCACTTTCCAACGGTACATGATGGCCATCTCAGATATGGTGGAAAAGAATGTGGAAGTCTTCATGGACGATTTCTCTGTCTATGGGGATAATTTTGACACGTGCTTGGAAAATCTAATAATGGTCTTACAGAGATGCATGGACACAAATCTGGTACTTAATTGGGAGAAATGCCACTTTATGGTAGAAGAAGGCATAATTTTGGGACACAAAGTCTCGAGGCAAGGATTGGAGGTCGATAAAGCCAAGCTGGAAACAATTGAGAAATTGCCTCTACCAAGTTCAATCAAGGGTATTAGAAGCTTTCTAGGACACGCAGGGTTCTACAGGAGGTTCATTCGGGATTTTTCAAAAATAGCAAAACCATTGTGTAACCTCCTGGAGAAAGATTAAGTATTCAAGTTCGATGAGGAGTGTAAGTTGGCCTTCGAGTTGTTGAAGAAAAAGCTAACTACAGCCCCCGTTATCGTCGCTCCGGATTGGAGCATGACGTTTGAATTAATGTGTGATGCAAGTTATTATGCAATTGGGGCTGTGTTGGGCCAACGCTGAGACAAGATATTCCATGCTATTTACTATGCAAGTAAAACACTCATAGAGACTCAATTGAACTACACAACAACAGAAAAAGAATTACTTCCAGTGGTGTACGTGTTTGATAAATTTCGGGCCTACTTGATCGGAACAAGGGTAATAGTTTATACGGATCATGCGGCCATTCGGTATTTGATAGCAAAGAAAGACGCAAAACCATGTCTTATCCGATGGATGCTCCTCCTACAAGAATTTGACTTAGAGATCAAGGACATAAAGGGGACAGAGAACCAAGTCGCTGATCATCTGTCAAGGCTGGAAAATTTTGATAAATAGAAAGAGGATAAGTGTGTCATCAATGAAACCTTCCCATATCAGCAATTATTCGGGATTCAAACAGAAGTACCATGGTATGCAGACTTCGTAAATTATCTCGTCAGTAACATACTACCTCCTAATCTTACACGACAGCAGAAAAAGAAGTTTCTGCACGATGTCAAATGGTATATGTGGGACGAGCCGTACTTGTTTAAACATTGTGCCGACAAGATGATCCAAAGATGTGTTCCTTACAACGAAGTGAAGAACATATTGCACGAATGTCACTCATCTGCATATGGCGGGCATTATGTCACTCATACCAATGTACCCGTTGGTATGTTTGGCCAACCCTGTTTAAAGACGCTCACCAATTTGTCAAAACATGTGATCGCTGTCAAAGAGTGGGTAACATATCAAAAAGAAATGAGATGCCGTTACAAATAATATTAGAGGTTGAAATCTTTGACGTATGGGGCATTGACTTCATGGGACCGTTCCCTTCGTCTCTCAGCAATCAATATATTCTTCTTGCGGTGGACTACGTATCAAAATGGGTAGAAGCCACGGCACTACCATCGAACAATGCCAAAGTGGTCCTAAGATTTTTATAGAAAAATATCTTTACAAGGTTTGGAACACCGAGGGCCATAATAAGTGATGAGGGAAGTCATTTTTGCAACAAAGCATTTACAGCCCTGTTGGAAAAATATGGGGTCAACCACAAAATAGCGTGTTGTGCGTAATTAGATTTTACCCAACAAGTATACATGGTCAACAAGTAATAAAGTGATAAGTAGAGTATCGTTCCCACAGAGACAATTAGCAAGAAACTCCTCCTCCACCCTCTTCCTCCTCCAGAAATCCCTCATGCTCCAGAAATCTAGAACAATTTGGCTAGCCCAAGGAGATAAAAACACTAAGTTCTTTGCAACTGTCATTAAGAGTAACTGGAACCACAACAAAATTCTTTATACCTTCAACAACTCGGGTGACTTGATTGAGGACCAGTAAGTTATCCAGCAGGTAGCGGTGGTATATTACCAGGATCTTTTGGGATCATCCCCTTCATCCTATCCGGGGCATGATGATCTTAAAAAATTTATTTCTAAGAGGATCTCTCCATCCCAGACAGCTGCTTTAACCACTCCAATCCTTGATTCTGAAATTAAGGCGGTCCTTCAGTCCATGAAACAGAATAAGAGCCTGGGGCCTGATGGTTTCAATGTTAACTTCTTCCTTCACTGCTGGGATACAATTGGTCGAGACTTCACTGCTGCTGTCCACTCTTTCTTCAGAACCGGTCTCCTTCCGAGGGAAGTGAATGCTACGGTCATAGTCCCTGATCCCGAAGATAGAAAACCCCTCCAATATGGCCGACTTCAGACCAATTTCTTGTTGCAACATAATATACAAATGTATAACAAGTATTCTTGCCAATAGGCTAAAACTAGTCCTCCCATCCCTTATAGACCATGCTCAGTCAGCTTTTCTCTCGGGTAGAAGTATTAGCGATAATATTCTCCTTGCTCAGGAGCTGTTCAGAAACTATCATCGCCTATTTGGCCCGGCAAGGTGTGCTCTAAAAAGTTGATATCAGGAAAGCTTTTGACACAGTTGACTGGGGTTTTCTTCTAGACCTGTTGAGTTTGCTTCAGTTTCCTCCCATTTTTATAAACTGGATTAGAGAGTGCATCACAACGCCAATGTATTCTGTTAAAGTCAATGGCTCCCTTGTCGGCTACTTTAAGGGAGAAAGGGGTCTTCGTCAAGGAGATCCTCTGTCCCCTTATCTGTTTGTTTTAGCCATGGAAGTATTCTCTATGATTCTGAATAAGGAAACTCTTCTGCCTAAAATCAAGTTCCATTGGAAAACAGAACCATGCAACATTACTCATTTATGTTTCGCGGATGATATTATAATGTTCTGCCATGGAGACCTGCCATCTGTTTCCATTATCCACTCGAGCATCCAAACATTCTCAATGTTCTCCGGATTAATCCCCAACGCTATTAAAAGCCTATGTTTTCTAGCAAATGTCCCAAATGATGTCAAGGAAAGTATAAATCAGCTGCTGGGTATACCGCTTGGAGTTCTTCCAATTAGATTTCTAGGAGTTCCCCTCATCTCTTCTAAACTTACACACTTCGACTGCCAGCCTCTGATTCACAGAATCACCGAGAGAGTCACCTCATTGACTTCCCGCTACCTCTCTTATGCCGGCAGAGTGCAGTTAATAAAATCAGTGCTATTTACCATTCAATCTTTCTGGGCTGCCCACTTTATCTTGCCTAAATCGGTAATGCGTGCAATCCTATCTTTAATGTTCAGATTCCTTTGGAAGGGCTCCTCTCATCTAAGGTATGGTTCTAAAGTCGTTTGGAAGGATTTATCTACCCCCTATGCGGAGGGAGGCCATGCTATAAAAAACTTTGTCGATTGGAACTCAGCCCTCATTTTATCCCATTTGCTCAGAGTTATTTCCCCTTCCCCATCTTCACTATGGGCAAAGTGGGTCAAAGCCTCAGTTCTTCCAAAGATTAATTTCTGGCATTGTTCTACTCCTTCGGACTGCTCTTGGATTTGGTGTAAGATTCTTAAACTGCGACCTTTAGCTTTAACTTTTCTCATCTATAAAGTTGGGAATGGCAATACCTTTAGGTTCTGGCATGACCCATGGTTGAATGGCCAGGCTTTAAGCCCTTCCACGCATCTGCTTTCCAACTCACGAATCCCAGTAAACGCTCTTGTCTCTTTTGTCATCTCATCGGGAGCTTGACCTTTACCGGCAAGCAATCATCATAAAGTGCAACAACTCCGAGGCCTTATCACTTCTCTTCCTGGTCCGACTGCTGCCGATGACAAGATCTTTTGGGAATCCTGTGAGCTGAAATGTAACACCCCCTTCCCGAAAAGGAAAGGGAGGTCACGTGCAAAGCATAACAAACCTCAAAATTAGTAAACATAACACTAATAACTTCAAAATATTAATAATGATATCCATCAATAGCGTACTAAATACAATTCTCAATATAAAATCATAATAATCAAAACTTAAAATTCGAAACAACCTATGTGGTCAAAGGCAACTCTCACATCACCCTAGCCCTGAATCACCCCTGCAAACATGCCAAAAGAAAAACATAGCATGAGCCAATTGCCCAGTACGGATACAGATATACAACTGATATACGAAAACAACTGAGAAAAAATACTGAACAAAGCCTCAGGTGTAAATACTGATAAAAATATAATCTCCAAAGATCTGAATAAAATATATCTGAATCAACAGAATTGACGAAACCAATAGACGAATAAAGAAATAACGAACTGAAATAACTAACTCAATGGATTGAACTGAACAAAAACAAACAAAACTAATACAATAAAATAATAGGCTGAAGCAAATGGCTGGGTCATTTCATACCGATTGAGCTCAGAATACATTTTACCACACAGACAAGTCAAACTAATGTCACATAGGCAAATCAAATGATGCCACACAGGCAACCAAAATAATGCCACACAGTCACATCAAAATAATTCCACACAAGCAAGTCTAGGTAATGCCACACAGGCAAATCAAAATAATGCCACACAGGCAAATCACACATTGGACCGCGAATCCAAATGTATGCAAATTAGATAGGTGTGTTTGGCACAACATCACCAATCCGCATAACAGAAAACTAGGGTTAACCCATACGCCTCCCACAACAAAACACCAAATGGAAACGCCACAACGGAGACGCCGTGGACTAATCACACTGCCACGGAAAGTGTTATGCCTCTCGTGCCAAGACGACATGCATGTGCTACCCCCACAGGTGGTTATAACTCAGGTATACCCTACGGTATATTCTAACAAAAATACCATGTCACAACACATGCGACATAATACCAACAAAAGGGTTCTATATGTACATGTTGAACCAAATCAAATTATAGTCACAATGTTTCAAAAAGAAGGTCGTAATATGTACCGCTCTACAATTTTCAAAAATAAATAGTACTAAACATGATAACCTAATTCCAAGAGTACAAATACGAGTCATATGTATCAACTCCAAAATGAAACTAATATTTATTTCACAAGAAACAATTATGTGAAATAATAACGAAAATCAAAACGAGGAACCAAGCGAACTAATTAAGTCTCACGGAATTAATGCTGAAAAATTATAGAATATGTACAAATTTCAAAAGAAAGAAAGGAGTTCAAATTACTCAGTAAAGCCAAGATATCAAAGGTCAAATTTATATTTAAGAGTGCCAATAGCATAATAAGAAAATGAAACGAATGACGAAATATCATGAGATATAAATAATGTAACAATAATCAAAGGAGTGGAGTACGGAATCCGTACCTGGATTAAGCAATGTAATCCTCAAAATTTATATTCCCAATATAACTTGTTAAGTTTCCTCCGTCCGAATTGAATACAAAGAAGAAAAATGGAATAATCATTACAAAACAGTGCTCCTCCTTTGTATAACACGAGAAGAAGAAAATTAATATCTAATAAACTGAACTGACCCCAGGGAAAAATAAAAAAAAATGGAATCCTCCCTAAAAAAATAAAAATCCAAACTGTGCTCATTTATTTGGTACAACTAGAAGAAGAAGAATAATAAAAAAACTAACCCCCTCCTCTTTCCAAGTCAACTGATATCTTCCTTTTGTTCTCTCTCTCTCCCCGCCTCCTTCTTAATCTTTTCTTTCAGTTACGAATCAAATATAATGCTTAAGTAAATTAGATTTAGCTATGTATTTATTTATTAATAAATTTTATTAATACTCCTAATTATAATAGGATTTTAAAATTACATAATTATAAATTAGGCCCACTTAGTTAAAAACCCAAATTAATGTAAATAAATACAATTTGATTCAAATATAAGAAAAGCCCAAATTTTATCAACTTAATTTGTATCACTTATTAATACTCATTAGCCCACATAAATTAAATGATTAGTTTGACCCAATAAATAACAAAGTCCAAACAATATATTTTAAGAATATAAATTTAATATTATTATTTTTTTCGGGATATTACATTATCTCCCCCTTAAAAATGATTCCGTCTCCGGAATCAAAAGAATGAATGTACTTAATTATCAAAAGATGCGGATACTCCGCTCGAATAGACTCCTCTATCTCCCAAGTATTTTCCTGCTCCAAATGATTTTACCACAAGATTTTAACAAAAAAAAATTATCTAATCAATTATTTAATTACCTGCTAAAAGAATTTAATTTTCCAAATAAAACAAGGAAGAAAAGATTGAAAACAAAATCATTTACCTTTTTCAATTTAAATACAATTGTATAAGATAAAATCAATTAATATTTAATTTTTTTAAAAAAACATATGGGTTATTACATGAAATATGTAAAGGCCTCTCTTATTTGGGAATCTATTCGGCCACGTGCTCCGCTAGTTCCATGGGCTGCCCTGCTATGGCATTCTCTTCACATTCCAAGATTTTCCTTTACGCTCTGGCTTGCTCTTCGACATAGATTACCCACGAATGACAGATTTTCTAGCTATTCTAGCTTCCGCCAGCTGACTTGCCCCCTCTGTGATTCCCATGTGGAAACATTCTCTCACTTGTTCTTCGAATGCCCCTATTCTTCCTATGTTCTCTCCACTATTTTAGCAGTGGGTGCCTGGTCTAATGCTCCTATGAACTGGGACAACCTTGTGGACTACATTATCCAATATCGAGGGAGAAAACTTAGGTCGGATATTCTAAAGCTGGTTCTCTCTACCACAGTATACAAAATCTGGTCAGTCAGGAACTCCATTGTCCATAACAAAACGAAGATGCCTATGGGGGTTCTCTCTAGGGAGATTACCAATGTCATTAAGGCTAGGTTATCCTCTTCTTCTGTTTTCTCTAAAACAGTCCAAAATAGGCCCAACCTCAGGGGGTGGTTGTAGGGTTGCATCCAGTCCAGTTCATGGGGTGTCGGCTACTCCGCAGCTTCGACGCTGCCGGGAGAGTAGGTGGCTAGGCTTGTCTCAGTAGCAAATGTTAGCTATGGCTTCGGCTGGGGTTTTTTTTCCGATCAAGATCAGAGTTGGCAGGGTCTCTCCGGAACTTGATCATGTTTATTCAGCTTGGTCTTTATAGGGGTTGGCCTACGCGCCTTCTGGCCATTGGTTCAATCTCAGCTTCAGGGTCTGTCTATGCTTCGGGGTCTATCTAGGGGTTGGGTAGGATAGGTATTAGGGAGTTCGGCCTCCGGGGTTGTTTGGAGGCAGAGGGTTTCAGTTCTTCTGCTGGGTTCGGCTAGCTGGCTCTAGCAGCATCTTCAGCTCGTTGATGTCTGCGATGGTAGTTCGGCTTCTTTGGCAGTTCGATCTCTTCTGCAGCAGGGTTCGGCTCTAGGGACAATGCAATGCTGCTTCGATCTCTGGGCACGTTCTCCTGGCCCGGCCTAGGGGGGTTCGCTGGTTTTGTTTTGGGGCTTGGGGGCCCCTCTATGGCTTCGGGGGGGGGGGGGGGGGTTCGTATGATAGAGCGCTGGTTGTTGTCTTCTGGTTTCGGGCTTCGGTGCTCCCTCTTCGGCCCGGTAGTCCAGTCTTGAGAGGTTCAGGCTTCGGGGCTCCGGGATTTGGAGCTGGGTGGGCGAGTGTTCATTGGGTTCGGCTTCAAGGCGCTCACAGTTCATTCAATGGTGCAGCATTCTAAACTTCAGCAGCTTCGGGTTTTCGGCTGTCGCTTCAGTTCGGATAGGTTCGTCAATTTGTTTCAGTCCGGATTGGTTCGGATGCTACCTCCTTCCGGATTGATTATCCGTTCGTCTTATCGGGTCAGTGAAGGGCTAGCTTTGTAGCTTGGGTTCGGCTCCTTGGTTTAGTCTTGGGAAGCTGGGGGATCTGGGCTGCAGTTCGGTTGATTCTGCTGTCTTTGGCAGTTCTGTTTTGCAAATAGCAGTTTTGCAGCTTCATTTCATCACCAGATTGTTTCATTTGAATGCTTAGTTTCAGCTGATTGGTTGTTTAGGCTTCAGCTTGCTTCTTTATGCTTGCAGCTCTGTTTTGTAATGTTCATTATTGCTTTGGCTTGGTTGTTAGTCTTTAGTTGTCCATTTTGAGGGTTGTCCCATGTGGTTCAATCCTAAAACTTCTGGGGTATGCCCTTTGCGATTGTTATATCTCTTTTTCTTCTCAATATACAAACAAGTTTAGTGGGAAAAAAAACTCAAGCTTACAACTATCAATTTTTAACTAATCCAAATTTTATTAAACTAACTTGAATAAATGAGAAGAAAATCTTAACAACTAATACTCTAACTATCACTAATAACCTACAAAAATAAAACTCAATTTTCAAATAATACTCGGAGAATTAGGCTCATTATTTCACTCTAAGCTTTACTCGGATTAATTCACTTTTACCCCAGTTCAATTCAATATTCCAGTTTATTAATCGAGAACACGATTATAGAATTAACCACCTCTCAGTGCACCAATACCAAATTAACTAAAATCCACAATTAAGATAAAATTAAGCCAAACACTCCAATCAATTAACTCACAATATCTCTATGCAAATTAAATCAAAAGAAGTTTAAGATTAAGTTCTCTAACGATTACATGCGATGTTAAGCATATATCTACCTTAACATTCATTACAATTCTGTTATTCACAAAATTCATGAACACATGCTATATCAATTAAGTCTAGATTTAACGTCTTCTCTCGAATCCATTCAAATCCACAAAGAATTGTTGATCAGGCAATTCACAAATTCAAGCTCAAATCAATATAGATAAACTGTTGAATACTTTATTAAAGTGAGAATTAATGCTAATAAACCATTGTTCCACTCAAAGATCCATCAATCGCCTAATAAGATAATTAATTCATCATAAATAAATTAACTACTGAATAAATAAAAGGAGACATCATCCCAATTACAGATAATAAGAATTAAGGAAGAATAATAAACACCACCCTTCTCTGAATTCAATTTCTGCAATTTCCGTGAAGTGATTCCTTCTTCTCTAGACCTCAAAGTTTTTTTCCAATGTCGTTCCTGTTTTCAAAGTTGTGTCTCTCTCCTTTTTTTTCCAACTTCTTTTCTTTTACTTGTAGACCTCTCTTGTCTAGATACTCTCCTAGCTTGACTCCACTTCCTATCCAAAACAACTTAAAAACAATTCTAATTCACCCTAACTGCTGCCATCTAAATCCTCTTTAAAAAAAACAAGTCTCCGCCCTAGCGCAGCGCCTGCCTAGCCTTCCCGCAGCGCAGTCAGCGCTCGTGCATCAGTATGTGAAATCGACTCGGCACTGTCAGCGCTACCCCAGCGCAGTCAGCGCTCTGCATACAGTATCTCGCCCATTACAGCGCAGTCAGCGCTCGCCTCGCCGCTGCCAGCGCTACCCCATCAGCAACTTCATGAACTGATCACACAATCTCAAATGCTTCCAAATGCAAGACGCCTCTGCTTTTCCTTCATTAAACGAAAAATTATCAACAGTAACATAAGAATGTATCAAAACAAACACAAAAACAAACCAATCTGAACATAATTCATGGTTTAAAAACCTACTCATTAAAATCCCCCAAACTTAAACGTTGCTTGTCCTCAAGCAAACACAACATAATACAATGCAATGCAACTAATCCTAAAATGTTGAATCCAGTATCCAATTAGTAATACCAAATCACTGACAAGGCCTCAGAGAAATCATGTAAATATAGCAATACCTCATAATGAAACCAATCCACAATTTCTAGCCAACCATTGAATCTCAAACTGATATCACTACTATAGTGTGTGTGTGTGTACCAACAACATAAATTGACGTACTATCAAATTTAAAACATAACACACCTCTTCTAAAGCTTCAACAGAATAAAAATAAGAAATCCAATAATAAGCTTGATCCAACCAAAGCTAGACACAAACCATCATAAAGGGTCAGCTTGGGGTATTTATACCTCACTTAACATTTACGGGGGCATCTTGCTCTTATTTTCCATTTTATTCTTATATATATATATTTTAACCATGACTGTGCAATATCTCATTCCATTAGGCTAACAGTGATACCCCTTAGCGAGCTTTCGACCAACGACTCCCAGACCACATAAGACCTTAGGGCGCTAGGTTTTAAGATACCCCTTCAGGCGTACTTACTCAAGTAACAAAGGCCCCGAAACAAAACTAGCCACGGTATTTATTATTATTATTATTATTATTATTATTATTATTATTATTATTATTATTATTATTATTATTATTATTATATTATTATTTATTAAAAACAGGCTTATATACCCCAAATATTCCTCCAAACTTAAGTTCTTGTCTAACACTAGTTATCACTACTCATTCTTATCATTCTTATATTTAAACTAATGATGCCTTCTAGAGCTTTATTATGAATCAATTTAACGCAATCAATCTACCCGTTGGTATGTTTGTGCAACCCTTTTATAATAGTTTCAAACAGTAGAAAGTTTCAACTTATAACACAAAATTATTTCAAAGTTCCCTTACTAAGTATCACACAATTTCACCAAATTCCAACCTCATCATTGGCCCTGAAAACAGCAACATATCCCAACTATCCACTGGAATTTTTTTTTAGATAATAAAAACTAATTTTAAACTACTATGTAATTGAAAACTATAACTATCATGCAAATGCAATTAAAACGAAAAAAAACAAATCCCCCAAACTTAAATTAAGGAATGCCCTCATTACTTCATATATGCTCAAAATTAGAAAATTTGAGGACTTCCCTGAAACTGCATTAATGCGCGTCATCGTCCAAAGGAGGATATGTTGGCAAGATAGGAGGAGTAGGCATAACGACTGGTTGAGCGTTTGGATTGTAATGGGCAAATGCCTCAGCAAGGTTGTTGAATGCGTTTGCATTGTACTGATGCATTAAATCTTGTCGCTCAGCCAACCACATAAATTGATTCCTTGGGACCCGTGCTTGTTCCTCACGAGCGGTAGAGGGTTCTTCTTGTGCCGGTCCTTCACTCGCCGAGGATGATGGTTGGCGCATCATGATGTAACCTTCACCACGCGGGTTGGACTGTGCTCCATCCCAAGCTATATACCTTTGAATAGTTGCATGGTCAATTATGGATAATGGTTGTTGAATTGGTTCATTAGGTTTCCACTGCACCCCAGCCTTCTGGCATAAATCGGTAATTAGAAACCCATGCAGTAACCCACCTGTGGTACTTCACCGTAGTGCTCGATCAATTGATTCTTGAATACAGTCCCCCACATCAACATTATAGAAAACAATAAAATTATTCACAAAATAGTGGTGGTGAACGATTCCATACAATAATTGGGCCCGTGCTTTAGTAACCTCAGTAAGATGGCTCGTGGGCATTAATCTAGCACAAATGAAAGCATGTCATGCCTTTCCATATCGACTCAGTGCTGCATGAGGAAAACATATCTTTTCGGTCGTTCTAACTTTAATCGTCCATTTTGTTCCTGGTTTGCATAATCGGACAATCAAATCATCTAGCTCAGGCAACCCATCTTCATACTGGTCTTCTTGTGGCGTGTCTAACCCAAAATATTCATTAATAGCTTCAGCATGAAACGCTACCAGTTTTCCTCGAACCATGACAACATGATTGACATGTTCAGTTGCATTCGCGTAAAACTCTTTGACTATGTTGATTGCCGCTGGAAGTGGTTGCTCTACCAGTTGAAACCAATTGCATTCTACAATTTGCAGCGCCATATCACCATCCAAATTCGCATTTGGTTTCAATCCTCTTTCTAGCACCAAATTTTTCTTGCCAATTGATGTGTGGAATCTCTCTGCGGCCCTCTCGCTCACAAATTTTGTATGGTCATATGTTGGGCGAGTCGAAGAGGTTGATGCCCTTTGTCTTTTGTGTGACGACATGTTGCTTCTAATTTGTTGACTCAAGAATCTGGTTTTGTATTTTTCTCAAACGGTTGGTGGGAGGAGTGTGTGATTCCCCCAAACTTGTTTTGTTGATGAAGCTTTGCTACCCAAACACTCAAAATTCTGCACCTTCTTGTTGATTTCACAATCTCAGATTTGCCAATCACTATTGGATGTCACAATAAGAAATTTTGTGAGGGATGAAGAAAATTATCACACCTTTTATAAATTGGGTTTGCCTCTTTGAAGAGAAGTCCCAATTTGTATCACTTTATGCAAGGCTAGTGTTAGATTTAGGATTGGGTTGTGATTCTTGAGTGTTGTAGTGTCAAGATGTTTAGAATGAAGGAACTTCATATAAAACACTAGAAAACTAACGTGGGTGGTATGTGGGACTTGGAAGGGTTAGTGGTTTTGGAATTTGGAAAGGAAAAGGAGTGTAAAGATAAATTAATGTGGAGTTATAGGGAAGAGGAAGTGAAATAGAATTAGGAGAAGTGGAGAAGTGGTATTGATGAAGTAGAGAGGTGGAGTTATAAAATTTAATCATGACTCTTTAATTGCTGAATTCCTATGCAGCGCGGTCAGCGCCCGCTCTAGCGCAGTCAGCGCTAACCCTGCTCTATTGATCGAGTAGTTACTGCACCTGTAGCGCAGTCAGCGCCGGCCCGACGCAGTCAGTGCTCGCGATGCAGAATGTTGGCTCAGTCAGCACTGCTGTGGCGCTGTCTGCGCCTGGTTTCGACTTTATTAGCGCGGTCTGCGCTGCTGTGGCGCTGTTAGCGCCGGGTGGTCTTGGGAAAACTGCTTGGGTAGCGTAGTCAGCGCCGGTTCTAGTGCAGTTTGCGCCGGGCCTTTTATTCTTACGCTCTGTAATGTTATTACCTGACTGCACATGCTTGGGGTTCCTGTAATTATAGAGATTTTGTTACTCTCCAAGTATACCTTCTAATGACTAAGCTATAACTACAAATTTAAATGTAAGTAAGAGATAGAGTTTAGAGCTTGGGTTGCCTCCCAAGTAGCGCTTGATTTAATGTCGCTAGCCCGACAGTCCCTCATGTTTTATTACGTGTCGGTGAGGGTAATGTTGATGGTGTCCACATTTGCATCCTCGCCCCAATAATGCTTCAATCTTTGACCGTTGACCTTGAAGGTTTCCAATGGGTTTCTACTATACAGCTCCACGGTACCATGTGGGAAAACCGCTTTTATTGTGAATGGTCCTGACCACCGTGATTTTAGTTTCCCTGGAAACAACCTTAGTTTTGAATTGAACAGCAGCACAGCTTGCCCTGACATGAACGTTCGGTGATTGATTTTCTGATCGTGCCATTTTTTCATCTTTTCTTTGTATAATTGTGCATTTTCGTAAGCGTGTATTCTGAATTCGTCAAGCTCATTTAGCTGTAGTAATCTCTTTTCCCCAGCTGCTGCTTGATCGAAATTCATTTTTTGAATAGCCCAATACGCCTTGTGTTGTAGCTCAACCGGAAGATGACAAGCCTTTCCATACAACAACTGGTAAGGTGACATGCCAATTGGAGTCTTGTATGCGGTTCGGTATGCCCAAGGTGCATCATCTAATCGAAGCGACCAGTCCTTACGATTTGGGTTGACTACTTTCTCCAATATTTTCTTGACCTCCCTGTTTGAAACCTCTGCTTATCCATTGGTTTGGGGGTGATAGGTCGTCGCTATTTTGTGGTTGACCCCATATTTTGCCAACAGGGCTGTAAATACTTTGTTGCAAAAATGACTTCCCTCATCACTTATTATGGCCCTCGGTGTTCCATACCTTGTAAAGATGTTTTTCTATAAAAATCTTAGGACCACTTTGGCATCGTTCGATGGTAGTGTTGTGGCTTCTACCCATTTTGATACGTAGTCCACCGCAAATAGAATATATTGATTGCTGAGAGACGAGGGGAACGGTCCCATGAAGTCAATGCCCCATACGTCAAAGATTTCAACCTCTAATATTACTTGTAACGACATCTCATTTCTTTTTGATATGTTACCCACTCTTTGACAGCGATCACATGTTTTGACAAATTGGTGAGCGTCTTTAAACAGGGTTGGCCAATAAAACCCTGATTGAAGCACCTTTGCTGCTATTCTTGTACTACCATAATGTCCGCCATATGCAGATGAGTGACATTCGTGCAATATGTTCTTCACTTCGTTGTAAGGCACACATCTTCGGATCATCTTGTCGGCACACTGTTTAAACAAGTACGACTCGTCCCACATATACCATTTTGACATCGTGCAGAAACTTCTTTTTCTGCTGTCGTGTAAGATCAGGAGGTAGTATGTTACTGACGAGATAATTTACGAAGTCTGCATACCATGGTACTTCTGTTTAAATCCCGAATAATTGCTCATCTGGGAAGGTTTCGTTGATGAAACACTTATCCTCTTTCTCTTTATCAAAATTTTCCAGCCTTGACAGATGATCAGCGACTTGGTTCTCTGTCCCCTTTCTGTCCTTGATCTCTAAGTCAAATTCTTTTAAGAGGAGGATCCATCGGATAAGACGTGGTTTTGCGTCTTTCTTTGCTATAAAATACCGAATGGCCGCATGATCCGTATAAATTATTACCCTTGTTCCGATCAAGTAGGCCCGAAATTTATCAAACGCGTACACCACTGCAAGTAATTCTTTTTCTGTTGTTGTGTAGTTCAATTGAGTCTCTGTGAGTGTTTTACTTGCATAATAAATAGCATGGAATATCTTGTCTCGGCGTTGGCCCAACACAACCCCGATTGCATAATCACATGCATCACACATTAATTCAAACGTCATGCTTCAATCCGGAGCGACGATAATGGGGGCTATAGTTAGCTTTTTCTTCAACAACTCGAAGGCCAACTTACACTCCTCATCGAACTTGAATACTTAATCTTTCTCAAGGAGGTTACACAATGGTTTTGCTATTTTTGAAAAATCCCGAATGAACCTCCTGTAGAACCCTGCGTGTCCTAGAAAGCTTCTAATACCCTTGATTGAACTTGGTGGAGGCAATTTCTCAATTGTTTCCAGCTTGGCTTTATCGACCTCCAATCATTGCATCGAGACTTTGTGTCCCAAAATTATGCCTTCTTCTACCATAAAGTGGCATTTCTCCCAATTAAGTACCAGATTTGTGTCCGTGCATCTCTGTAAGACCATTACTAGATTTTCTAAGCACGTGTCAAAATTATCCCCATAGATAGAGAAATCGTCCATGAAGACTTCCACATTCTTTTCCACCATATCTGAGAAGATGGCCATCATGCACCGTTGGAAAGTGGCAGGTGCATTACACAGTCCGAATGACATTCTCCTGAATGCGAACGTACCGTAGGGGCACGTAAATGTTGTCTTTTCTTGATCCTCAGAAGCGATGACAATTTGATTATACCCTTGAGTAACCATCCAATAAGCAATAGTATGCATGACCCGTTAGTCTGTCCATCATTTGATCAATGAAGGGTAGAGGGAAATGATCTTTGCGAGTCGCTTTATTAAATTTTCAGTAGTCCATGCAAACTCTCCATCCAGTCACTGTTCTTGTTGGAATCAACTCATTGTTTTCGTTTTGAACCACAGTCATACCTCCCTTTTTCGGCACACACTGCACTGGGCTAACCCACTTGCTATCTGAAATTGGGTAGATGATACCTCCCTTCATGATCGGATTGAGCCGTCTCTGTTGTTCCACGACCGGTTTAGCATCATTCTCCATCAAAATTTTGTGCATGCAAAAGGATGGACTGATTCATTTGATGTCCGCTATTGTCCATCCTATCGCCGATTTATGTTCCCGAAGCACTCGCAGCAGCTTTTCTTCCTGCAATTCGTTTAGTGTAGCAGAAATAATAACAGGTAAAGAATTTGACTGGCCTAAATACGCATACCTGAGGTGTTTAGGGAGTGGTTTCAACTCAAGAATTGGTGGTTCCTCCAATGACTATTTCATTCTTGTTGTTGTCCTCTCTTCCATGTGCAATATTTCGAATGGTGCTTTAAATCTGCTTACTCGTGGCAGAGAGTCCAATACTTGCAAATATTCTCTAATTTCTGGATCGTCAAGTCCTTCATCTCCCAATAATGTTGTCACCAATGGATCGTTCTCCAAGCTCTTGTTCATGTCTTCGCCAACTATGTGGTCAATAAGATCCATCCTAAAACATTCTTCACCATCCGTCGGGAATTTCATGGACTTAAACACATTAAATTTAATTTCCTGGTCTTTAACCTTCATAGTCAGTTCCCCTTTTTGTACATCGATGAGCGTCCTACCCATAGCCAAGAAAGGCCTCCCTAGAATGATTAGGATGTTTTTATCTTCCTCATAGTCTAAGATAATGAAGTCTGCAGGGAATATGAATTTTTCCACCTTCACTAGGATGTCTTCCACAATGCCTCTTGGATATGTTACTGACCTATTTGCCAATTGCAAAGAAATGTTTGTAGGCTTGGGTGCAGGCAACCCCAACTCTGTGTAGACCGACGATGGCATAAGATTCACACTTGCTCCCAAATCACACAGACATTTGTTGAACGTCGTATTCCCAATTGTGCATAGAATGGTGAAGCTACCTGGGTCTTTCAACTTTGGTGGCAATTTTCGTTGTAACACTGCACTACACTCTTCTGTTAAAGCTACTGTCTCATAGTCTCCCAACTTTTTCTTTCTCGATAGAATCCCTTTTATGAATTTGGCATAACTAGGCATCCGCTCCAGGGCTTCTGCAAACGGAATATTGATTTGAAGTTTCTTAAAAATTTCCAAAAATTTTGTGAATTGTTTGTCTACTTTCTGCTTTTGAATTCTGTGCTGAAATGGTGGGGGAGGATAGCTGACTGGTTCGCTCACTGGGATGCTCATTTTTACTGGTTTATCGGCCCCCTGTTTCATCTCAATCTCTGCATTTTTCGTATCTGTCTCAACTTCCTTTACACCCTCTGTTTTTGTTTCTTGGCCCTCAAGATGTCTTCCACTCCTCAACATAATAGCTTGACATTGCTCGTGATTACCTTTGGGGTTTCTTTCGGTATCACTGGGTAGTGTTCCTTGTGGTCTATTATTCAATGCTAGTGCAATTTGTCCTATTTGATTCTCCAAATTTTTGATTGCAGTTTCTTGTGATTTCATGGCTAATTCTTGTGCTTTCATGACCATTGCTTGATTTTTCATAGCTGCTTCATTACTGGTTATGTACTTTGTCACTAACTCCTCCAGATCTGATTTCCTTTCTTAGTATTGGGTTGGTTGTTGATGTGTCTGAAATCCTGGGGGATAAGATGGCCTTAGAGCTTGTTGTTGCTGGTTATTACTCCACGATAGATTTGGATGGTTCCTATTCCCTTGGTTGTATGTATTCTGATAGGTGTTTTGCGGAATTCTATTGTAGCTACCCACAAATTGCACAGAGGCTGGATTAATTGCACATTGGTCCGTAGAATGTTCTCCCGCGCACAACTCACAAATACTTGCCACTTACTGTATCTGTTGTGCTTGTTGCAATTATACCCCCGCCATAGAATCAAATTTCTTTGAGAGAGCTGAAATTTGTGCTTGTATTGCCGT
The DNA here is from genome assembly GCA_020205505.1 of Panax japonicus. NCBI lineage: Eukaryota > Viridiplantae > Streptophyta > Magnoliopsida > Apiales > Araliaceae > Panax > Panax japonicus. The sequence goes on along the minus strand of CM035110.1, from coordinate 41,874,435 downwards.
CATTCCATCAACTTCTAACACTCCTGTGACCTTTGCTTGATTAATTCTCGTCGTGGGCCACTGGTAATTGTTAGCTGCTATAGTCTCTATCAACTCATACGCTTCCTCATAGCTCTTTGCCATAAATGTTCCACTTGAAGCTGCATCAATGCTCGTTCTGATGTTCCCATTCAATCCATTATAAAATGTGTTCAATTGCAACCATTTCGGCAACCCATGATATAGACATTTTCGAAGTAATTCTTTATATCGTTCCCATGCCTCATACAATGACTCCCCGTGTTGCTGTTCAAACATCGTTATCTCGTTCCTCATTTTAGCCGTTTTTGCAGGTAAAAAAAATTTGGCGAGGAATTTCTGAGCTAGGTCTTCCCATGTAGTTATAGATCCGGATGGTAGGGAGTGTAGCCAACTCTTCACCTTGTCCCGTAAGGTGAATGGGAACAAGCGAAGTCGTACTGCATCATCCGACACTCCATTATACCTAAAAGTATCACATATCTCTAGGAAACTGACTAGATGCTCGTTTGGATCGTCATTCGCTAATCCCCCAAACTAAACCGAATTTTGAATAATTTGAATCGTTCTCGGCTTAATTTCAAATGTATTTGCAGCTATTGCGGGCCTCGTGATGCTTGACTGCAGTTCAGTCACCCAAAGTGTTGCAAAGTCCCTTAGTGCTTTATGATCTTCAGCTGCCATTTCCTCTTCTTTTTCAGGTGTCCCAAATTCATGTATTGTTTCCTTAATCCACTTACTCAATCTTTGAAATCTTTTCTCGATGTCGTCCTCAAAAGGAAACAGGTCAGGATTTTTGGACCGTGTATGCATAAACTGCTCAAATCACCTGAAATAAGATAACAAACAAAGTAAAAAAATTTGTTTAGGTAAAACTGAATTAGTTTAACTGATATTGTAATAAATTAAGATCAAGACTAATATATATCCCCGACAACGGCGCCAAAAATTTGTTGGGTAAAATCTAATTACGCACAACACGCAAGTATACGTGGTTAACAAGTAATAAAGTGATAAGTGGAGTATCGTTCCCACAGAGACAATTAGCAAGAACTCAAGCTTACAACTATCAATTTTTAACTAATCCGAATTTTATTAAACTAACTTGAATAAATGAGAAGAAAATCTTAACAACTAATACTCTAACTATCACTAATAACCTACAAAAATAAAACTCAATTTTTAAACAATACTCGGAGAATTAGGCTCATGATTTCACTCTAAGCTTTACTCATATTAATTCACTTTTACCCCAGTTCAATTCAATATTCCATTTTATTAATCGAGAACACGATTATAGCATTAACCACCTCTCAGTGCACCAATACCAAATTAACTCAAATCCACAATTAAGATAAAATTAAGCCAAACACTCCAATCAATTAACTCACAATATCTCTACGCAAATTAAATCAAAAGAAGTTTAAGATTAAGTTCTCTAACGATTACAAGCGATGCTAAGCATATCTCTACCTTAACATTCATCACAATTCTGCTATTCACAAAATTCATGAACACATGTTATATCAATTAAGTCTAGATTTAACGTCTTCTCTTGAATCCATTCAAATCCACAAAGAATTGTTGATCAGGCAATTCACAAATTCAAGCTCAAATCAATATAGATAAATTGTTGAATACTTTATTAAACTGAGAATTAAAGCTAATAAACCATTGTTCCACTCAAAGATCCATCAATTGCCTAATAAGATAATTAATTCATCATAAATAAATTAACTACTTAATAAATAAAAGGAGACATCATCCCAATTACAGATAATAAGAATTAAGGAAGAATAATAAACACCACCCTTCTCTGAATTCAATTTCTGCAATTTCCGTGAAGTGATTCCTTCTTCTCTAGACCTCAAAGTTTTTTTTCAATGTCGTTCCTGTTTTCAAAGTTGTGTGCCTCTCTCCTTTTTTTCCAATTTCTTTTCTTTTACTTGTTGTAGACCATCTCTTGTCTAGATACTCTCCTAGCTTGACTCCACTTCCTATCCAAAACAACTTAAAAACAATTCTAATTCACCCTAACTGCTGCAATCTAAATCCTCTTTAAAAAAAAAAGTCACCGCCCCAGCGCAGCGCCTGCCTAGTCTTCCCGCAGCGTAGTCAGCGCTCGTGCATCAGTATGTGAAATCGACCCGGCGCTGTCAGCGCTAGCCCAGTGCAGTCAGCGCTCCGCATACAGTATCTCGCCCATTCCAGTGCAGTCAGCGCTCGCCTCGGCGCTGCCAGCGCTACCCAATCAACAACTTCATGAACTGATCACACAATCTCAAATGCTTCCAAACGCAAGACGCCTCTGCGTTTCCTTCATTAAACAAAAACCATCAACGGTAACATAATAATGCATCAAAACAAACAAAAAAACAAACCAATCTGAACATAATTCATGGTTTAAAAACCTACTCATCAGGTCCACCAATGATTGTACCATCATACGGATATTCCCCGACAAAAAGAATATTTTCCAATCAATCGAATATTATATAACAACTTGCATACTTTTCAAAATTTCTAAATATTATCCACAACTATAACAATATCTCAAATCAACACCATAATTTTGAAAAAAATATTTCGAGAAAATTAAATTTTTATTCGTAAAATTTGGGATTTTACAGGTTGATGGCGCAGGCGCGCGAATTGCAGCTTGTGCAGCCGCGCGGCTTCTGTGTTCTGCATACTTGTGTTCTGCTGCTGTTACTTTTGTGTCCTGTTGTTGTTGCTTCTTCCTCCATCACTGCTCAGTTCCTTATCTCCTCTCGTTCCTCGTGCCATGCCTTCACTAGTATCATGCCACCTACCAATGCCGAACTATGCCATTTCCTGCATTTTCATACCATAGGAGTTCTCATTACACGTAATGCAAAATAACACAAAATGCAACTAAAAACAATACTAAAATGTACTTGAGATGGGCATAGTTCTCGTGAATTCATATCCAATAAGTAGGTATAAAACCTAATTATCAAATACCCCCAAACTTGAACTATTGCTTGCCCTCAAGCAATGCATACGTCATAAAATAATGACTTGCAACTTAGTTTACGATGCAAATGAGTCTCACATTTTTCCAGCTAGAGTAGAATTTCAGTCCAATATGCCTCAGTGAATTATCCAGATTCAAGAATAAAAATTCAAACTAAACTATATACATAATATCATACACTCAAATAACCCATACTTGTTATAAAGATGTTGTGTGTGTGTGTTGTGTTTTCTAAAACTTGATTAAAACTAAGAATATACATGCTAAATTGCTCAAAATAGAAAATTACAGTCTAAATTAAGATTCATGTATACTAATGCAACAAAGACTACTCTAACATATCAAAACAAACTAAGGTTCAACAATGGGTTTAAACTGCATTATTTTTACTCACGAGGGTGATTTATTTTTTTCGCTCTTTCCCACGGTGTTTATTGCTATTTTTTATACAGCGAGTGCATTTTACGCTCAATCTCGCCCCCTTCCAAAGAGTCAATATTTCAGCTTAAGAAGGTTTCAAGATAGCTTTCTTTTTTTTTATATATAGCATACCCATGTGTTCCCAAAGTTTGATTATCAATGTTTTTCATAGTCTAAGTCCATTTTCCACATAATTCTCTTTTTAAAACCACATTTACATATAGCTCTTATGCCTACAAGGATTTATGAGCACGTCAGTACAAACCGAAAGCATCTAAACAGCATCATGGATTACATCATGTAAAACGTTATATCTAAGCTTATGTTATCCATTAAACTCAACAATCCTTCAAAATTCAAATTCATCATTGGCTAGACATAAATTCCACATAGCTAGAAATGCGAGATAAGCAACTAAACATATCATACAACTAAACATATACTAACACATATACTAATGACATAACACATAAACATGCAAAATATAACTAACATGCAACTACCCTACTGCCCAATACCCCCAAACTTAAATTATTCATTGTCCCAATGAATGAAGGTATAAGGTTATAAGAACTCCCCTATTGATCGGCTGCACCACCCTCTTCGGGTGGTGAATCCGGTGGTGGAAATGGCACACCTGTCCCAAACTGTTGCCACTCGAGCATAGTCCCCTGCTGCGCAAACGCCTCCGCTAGCGACCTCGTCAAACCCGTAGAAAACGCTGCAAAATTGTCATACATAGCGTCGACCTTCCGCTCCAACCTTCGGAGCTGTCAATCCACAATAGCAGCAGTGGCTTGGGTTGACGTGCCTTCTTCATCCGTCTTGGAGGGCTGCGATGATGGCGTAGATGATGCGGGATGAAGAATAAAACCCTTTCCTCTTGGATGCGGAGTACCCCCTTGCCAATCTTCAAATCTTGCTATTGTAGCATGCGTAATGTCCTGGCTTGGGTACTGCAACTGCTCATCCGTCCACCTAACTCCTGCCTTGGCACACAAATGAGTCACTATTGAAGCATGTGGAATACTTCCCGTGGTACTTCCTCACATGTATCTCATCATGTTCTGATTAATCAGCTGACCTATGTCAATATTCTTTCGCACAATAATCCCCCATAGTATAATTGATCGTTCAACAGTAATCTCATGCTGATGAGAAGATGGCATGAGTTTGGCACACACAAAGAGATTCCATGCCTTTGCATAATGATTGAGAGTGGAAGACAGCAAGGTCTTGGGTTAATTAGTGCCCAAAGTGCATGTCTACTGAGTCCCTAGAATACACAAATCAATGATAACAACGTCCAAATCGGTCTCCGAACGTTCTGCCTCAACCCAATTCATTCGTCCAGCCGGAGGGTCGGGTAAATTAAATACTCCACGAATAGCTCTCGGTCTGTAGTCCACTTGAATCCCATGAACAAAAGAAAACCCATTCATCGTTTCCCACGCATTTGCATAAAACTCCCTCACAATAGCCATAGATGCAACCAATGGTGTAGAGCACACACCATGCCAATCCTTTTCTCTAATCATCTGCACTAACTGTTCGTTCTGCGCATCTAGCTTGAATCCTCGCTCGCGAACAAATGACTTCCCCACAATTTAATAGTATTCTATTTGAGCATCCAAGTTGACAAATTTAGAAAAATCAACATTGTCATCGCTTTGACTGCTTATAGAGGATGATTCAGGAGTACAAGAATGAGCACGCTTAGGACCCATTTGAAATTGATGATGAAGAAGAAAAACTCATTTGATATGATCGTAAGTGATATATTCGCTGCACAGAGAACCCCCAAACTTATACGGCACAAACCCACTGAAGCCCTAGTTTTATCAGTGTAGATATCAAACGTGGGTAGGATAATTGATGTTATAAACACGAAGTAGAGATGAGACGTTACACCTTTAATCTGGAACGGTTTGGAAAGGAAGAGTCGTGTGTATGGAGAATAATGAAATATTCTCTCTGTTACTTCAACTGATGGAAGATATGGGGCAAGACACGTCTTTAAAACTCAATTTTTTTTTCAAAATCCGGTGTCGGGCGCGGCCGTGCGTGTTCTGAATGGGGACATGGCGCGGGCGCGTGAGTACTCTTTTTACACAGACTTGCAGCGCGGGTGCGCGGTTTTTTAAGCCATACATAGCTCGGCCGCGCGACCTTTCTTTCTGCACTGCCAATTTGCATCTTCCAATACATCAACACAGTGATGACTTCTTTCCAATTAACCTGCATAAACACCAATTAACCATATCAAAGCATGAACTACTGAATAAGCAAGAATGACTATCTAATCATCATACTCTCTATACTATTCTCAAATAAAGTCCTAGGCAAATTTAGCTACCAAAGCACATATGCGGAACTAATAAAACTATCACAACTAAAAATGAAAATGAACTAACAACAACAATCTAAACAGAATAGATAAAAAATAGAGATAGAAACAGTGGGTTGCCTCCCATCAATCGCTAAGTTATAGTCAATTAGCTTGACTGTCTCTGACTTTTCATGTTGTAGAAAGAATTGAGGTTACTTTTTGTCTGTCAACCTCGCCACCAAAATAATGCTTTAGCCGCTGTCCATTCACTTTAAACGGCTTGTCTGGGAACTTATCGAACACTTCTACTGCACCATGTGGGAAAACTGTCTTCACTGTGAATGGCCCTGACCACCTTGATTTGAGCTTCCCAGGAAAAAGTTTGAGTCTGGAATTGAAAACCAAAACTCTTTGTCAAGGCACAAATGTTCTCTCTATAATCTTGTGATCATGCCATTTCTTCACTTTTTCCTTGTATAGCTTTGAGTTTTCATACGCCTGTAATCGGAATTCATCCAACTCATTAAGTTGAAGTAGGCAAATTCTCCTGCAGCCTTAAAATCAAAATTAAGCTTTCGAATCACCCAATATGCTTTATACTCAAGCTCCATAGGAAGGTGACAGGCTTTGATATAAACTAGCTGAAAAGGTTACTTGACCAACGTTGTCTTGTACGCAGTCCTATATGCCCAAACAACATCATCAAGCTTTTAAAGACCAATCCTTTCTTGTGGGGTTCACAACTTTTTCCAGAATTCTCTTAACTTCCCTATTTGAAACCTCTGCTTGGCCATTCGTTTGGGGATAATAAGCTGTAGCAATGCGATGATTCATCCCATACTTAGCCAACAGAGCTGTGAACTGCCTATTACAAAAATGATTGCCTTCATCACTAATGATAGCCCTTGAAGTCCCAAACCTCGTGAAGATACTTCTTTGTAAAAACCTTAGGACCACTTTGGCATCATTTGTTGGAACTAGCAGGATGTATAGATTTCCACATGAATAAATGAAAGGACCCATGAAATCTATCCCCCACACTTCAAAAATTTCCACTTAGAGGATTGTGTTCAATGGCATTTCATTCTTTTTCGAAATATTCCCAACTCTTTGACATTTGTCACATCTTTGGATGAAACTGTAAGCATCCTTGAAAATTGTCGGCCAGTAGAATCCTACTTGTAGCACTCTAGCCGATGTTCGCTCTCCACCATAGTGACCCCCATATAAAGAAGCATGACAATCCTGCAAAATCCCCTCTATCTCACTATAAGGGATACACCTCCTTATCATCTGATCAGCACATTATTTGAACAAATATGGTTCATCTCATATAAACCATTTAACATCATACAAGAATTTCTTCTTTTGATGACAAACCAAGTCAAAAGGTACCATCTTACTCACCAAGTAGTTCGTGTAGTCTGCAAACCATGGCACTTCCCATTTTACCACAAACAACTGCTCATCTGGAAAGGATTCATTAATCACAATCTTATCATCTGCCTCCCTTTCCAGATTCTCTAGTCGAGATAAGTGGTCCACCACTTGGTTCTCAGTTCCCTTTCTGTCCTTGATCTCTAAATCAAACTCCTACAACAGTAATATCCATCTGATCAAACGAGGCTTTGCATCCTTCTTCGTCACTAAGTGTCGAATTAGTCGCATGATCCGTGTACACTATAACCCTCGTACCAATTAGATATGCTCGGAATTTATCAAAAGCATACACAACTGCCAGTAATTCTTTCTATGTGGTGGTGTAGTTCAACTGCGCATCAGTAAGGGTCTTGCTAGCATAGTATATCACATGAAAAATCTTTTCCTTTCGCTGACCCAAAACAGCCCCCCACAGCATAATCACTAGCATGAAACATCAATTCGAATGGCAAATCCCAATTTGGTGTTGTAATGATTGGTGCTGAAGTTAACTTCCCTTTCAAGTGCTCAAATGCAGACACGTAATCCTCATCAAATTTGAACTGTGCATCCTTCTCCAATAAACTGCAAAGTGGTTTAATTATCTTGGAGAAGTCTTTAATGAATCTACGGTAAAAGCCTGCATGTCCCAAAAAACTTTGAACACCTTTAACTGAAGTTGGTGGCAGAAAATTCTCAATAGTTTCTAGTTTAGGCCTATCCACCTCAAGTCCCTTCTTTGACACCTTATGTCCCAAAATTATTCCTTCTTGTACCATGAAATTGCACTTTTCCCAATTCAATACAAAGTTAGTTTCAACACATCTTCTCAACAGCATCACCAAATTATCAAGACATAAATCGAAAGAATCCCCAAATACTGAGAAATCATCCATGAATACTTCCACATTCTGTTCCACCATATCCGAAAAAATAGCCATCATACATCTCTGAAAGGTGGCTGGAGCATTGCACAAACCGAAAGACATCCTTCTGAAAGCAAAAGTACTGTATGGACATGTAAATGTTGTCTTTTCTTGGTCCTCTGGAGCTATAACAATCTGATTATAGCCTGAATATCTGTCCAGAAGGCAATAATACTCATGACCCACTAGTCTATCCAACATCTGATCAACAAATGATAGTGGGAAGTGATATTTCCTTGTAGCTTTGTTAAGCCTATGGTAGTCCATGCAAACTCTCCACCCCGTCACTATTCTTGTTGGAATCAACTCATTATTCTCATTAGAAACCACGGTCATACCACCCTTCTTTGGTACACATTGTACTGGCCTCACCCATGAACTATCTGAAATTGGATAAATTATGCCTGCATCCAGCCATTTAAATACTCCTTTCTTGACCACTTCCTTTATGATCGGATTAAGTCTTCTTTATTTCTCCACTGACAGCTTGCTATCATCTTCCAGCAGGATCTTATGCATACAAAAAGAAGGACTGATCCCTTTTATATATGTTATAGTCCATCCAATAGCTGACTTGAACTCTCTAAGAACTCGTAGCAGTTTCTCTTCCTGAAAAGATGTTAGTGCAGAAGAAATAGTCACAGGTAACTTTGAATCTTTATTTAAAAATGCATACCTCAAATGGTCTGGAAGTGGTTTCAATTCAAGTTCTAGAGGTGTCTCAAGAGATGGCTTCAATTTCAATGATGTCTCTCTAGCTTTCTTCAATGGCTCAACAGGAGTTTTGAATTTTCTGAATTGTGGAGTAGTATCAAGAAAGTGCACAAGATCTTCAAATTCCTCATCCTCTAATTCTGAATTTCTAGCAATAACACTTCTTAATGGTTCATGATCCATCAAGCTCTATACTTCATTATTTAAGATATTGTCCACCAAATCAACCCTAAAGCATTCCTCTTCATCTGTTGGAAATTTCATTGCCATTAATACTTTGAAAGTGACTTCCTGGTCATTAACATGCATTGTGAGTTTCCCATTCTAAACATCTATCAAGGTCCTTCCTGTGGCTAGAAATGGTTTTCCGAGTATGATTGGTATACTCCTATCTTCTTCATAATCTAAAATGATGAAATCAACTAAAAAGATAAATTTATCCACTTTTACCAATACATCTTCAACAATTCCCCGTGGATAAGTGATAGATCTGTCAGCTAGCTGTAAAGAAATATTTGTCGGCCTTGGAGCCGGTAATCCCAACTGATTAAATACTGACAGGGGCATCAAATTGATACTTTCCCTAAGATCACACAAACATTTGTTAAAGTTCATCTTTCCAATTGTGCATGGAATTATGAAACTGCCCGGATCCTTCAGCTTTAGAGGTAATTTGCGTTGAAGCACTGCACTACATTCCTCCGTCAAGGCCACTTTCTCAAAATCTTCTAATCTCTTCTTCCTTGACAAGATACCCTTCATAAATTTTGCATAACTAGGCATTTATTCCAATGCCTCAGCGAAAGTTATGTTAATCTGCAGCCTTTTGAACACCTCCAAGAACTTGCTAAATTGCATGTCTTCCCTCTACTTATACAATCTCTGTGGATAAGGAACCGGAGGGTGAACTAGTGGTATTTTATTCACGGGCTTCTCAACTGAACCTGATTTATCCTTCTCTTTCTGCTGATGTCCAGAATCTTTATCAATTAATTTCTCAGCAGACGAATTTTCTGTCTTGCGCACCGCGCGTCCTCCCTTTGTAAAAATGGTGCGGGCGCGCCATGCTGATTTTTTGCAACCTATTTCCCAGAGCTAAGTGTGATCGCCTGAATTGTTCCTTCTCTTCTCTTCTTGGATTTGCCTCTATGGTACTTGTCAATGAACCCTGGGGTCTGTTGTTAAGCATGCTCGCCATTTGACCCATTTGAGTTTCCAGATTTTTAATAGCCACTGTTTGACTTTTAATCATCACCTCTATTTTGCCATGTACTTCATCATCATCTCCTCCATTTCTAATTTCTTTTCTGGCTGAGGTGCAGATGGAGTATAATGTTGTTGTTGAGAAAATCCAGGTGGATAAGGTGGTCTTGGTACAAACTATTGCTGAGCTGACTGTGACTGAAATTGGTTATATGGTTGAAACTGATTCTATTGATTTCCCTTGATTATTTGACCAACTAAAGTTTGGATGGTTTTGGTTGTTGGAGTTGTATGTGTTCTGAAATTGTCCTTGATCCTTCCTATAGTTGCTCACATATTTTACAGACTCCGAACTGATAGCACATTGATCTGTTGAATGTGACCCTGCACAAATCTCACACACAAAGGAAACTATCTTCGCCTTGGTCTCTGTCAACGAATCAATTTTCTTTGCCATGGATGCCATCTGTGCTGACAATTGAGTGATAGCATCCACTTCTAACTGTGATAACCCAGGATTTCGAATAATCCAAAATTCACGAATAATTTTTTTTTATTTATTTAATATTATTATTAATTATTAATTTTGTGACAAGTTTCTGTGATACGTATATCGAGAAGGTAAATTTATGTATTGACTAATAAAATTAGAGTAGAGTTGTGCTTAACGGAGAATAGAAACCCTAACCCTAATTTTCGGATAAGGATTCGGTAGAAAATATAATTAAAATAATTTTATTGCTAAGAATGTGTTTGTTCTATATGAGCTTAATGATCAATAATTGATCGGATAGGTTTAATATTATTAAACCCTGATAAGAGATTAGAAACCCTAATCTCAGTTGTAGAAAACCCTAATGTGGTGTAGAAAACCCTAATGTGTTGTAGAAAACCCTAATTTTAAAAATCGGGGATTTCAAACCTTAAATTAGGAACCCTAATCCTAATTGGTAGACTTAATGGGTTCATTAAACACAAATATGAGATTAGAAACCCTAATCTTAATTTTAGAAAATTAATTGTGCAATTAAAAACCTTAATTGTACGCCGGAAAAACCCTAATTTCAAAACCGGGAAGTTTAAACTCTAATTAGGCAACTCTAATTTTTATTAGCATGTCTAAAGTGTTTAATTAAACTTAAATATGATTAGAAACCCTAATTATATTTTAGTATCTTAATTTCTATTTTTGAAACCCTAATTTTAGTTTAGAAAATTTATTTTTCTAATTAAACCCTAAATTTGCAAATTATGGGAATTAGAATTTTTAGACCTAAAGGGTACAAAACCTAAATCCTAGATTGTCCAAACCCTAAACCCTAAGGGTTTCATCAAATCCAAATTCTAGAAGAAATGGGAAATTACCATAATGCCCTTTTTGGATATTTTAGTGTGTAACTTGCAAATTTGCCCAATAACTTTATTAGGTCACCAACTCTTATCAACTATTGACTTTAAGACATCAAATCTCAGGAAATCAACCTACTCCAGCCGAAATCCAAGCATCATGCATGAATCAAAGATTATATATAAGGATTTAAGAGAGAGAAAAACCAAAAACTTGGTCATTTTTGCTATAAGCTCTCACCAACTATATCTCTCTCCAAAACCCACGAATTATACAAGTAGACCAGTCATAGAAACAGCCTTAGATCACACAAGAACAACATCAAAAGTCAGAATCCAAAAATCAAAGCAAAAGAGGTATAAAACCCTAATTTTGAAATCCTTTAATTTCTTGTTATTTGTTGCAATTGATTGTTCAAATATGTGTAATAAGGTGTCAATTGATGATCTGAGTTGATAAATCACAAACCCATAACATCAAAGTGCACGAATTTTAAGTTTTCCAAAATCTGGAAATTTGAAAATCTGTGATTTTCAGACTAATGTCAGATCTTATAACTCCGTGTGTAATACATGTTTTTGATGTTTAAGACTTGTAACTTGTAGCCTGTTATGAGGTCTTTAAGTTTCAAAAACAATGAAAGCCATATCTATTATAGATCAAAAGTTATTCACGGTCCAAGCCCCGTTGACCGAATCTGTCAAGAACACAAACCCAGAAATTTCGAGCCCAGTGTCCGTGTTCACGTTTGACCGGACATATCTAGCACCTTTCTTGATGATCTTGTGTTATTATGCTTTCTAGTTGTAGTACTACACTTTTTCTACAAACTAGAGTTGATAGATCACATAAATCATGGCCAGAACATAGTTTAAATCGAACATGAAAGTGACACCTCGAGTCTGTTTTTGCCCAGAAAAGTTTTGGCTGCAATTTTGGAGGCTTTGATCTCCTTGTTGTGATGTTTTTTAACCAAATTGTTGGTTGAATGTTGTAGTGTGACATATTTTCTACACGTAAAAACTTTTAGATAGCCGAGATCATGCCCAGATCGTTAGTTATAAGCCGGTCAAACCGACCACCCTCGCCTGCCGGAAAAATTCTGGGCAGCCCTCAAGAACACCTACAGCGACGCTAAGTGTCGCTATAGGCCTTTAGCGACAGATTTATTTAATTTATTTTCTGATTTTCGGAAATTAATAAAAAAAAATAGAAATAAATTCTAAAAATTACCAAAAATGATTTTAAAAATTATTTTAAATTATGAAAAATAATTTTTGACCAATTGGAATATTTTTCTTTAATATTTATAATTATTTAAATATTAGAAGTATTTAATTTATTTAATTAGTGTATTAAATAAATTAGAGAAAAATGAATTAATATTATGAAAAATCATTTTAAATAAGAAAAATGTATTTAAAAATATTTTGAGTTATAAAAAGTAACTTTTAATATTTTTGGAGAATTTTCATTAATAATTTAATATTAATGATATAATATTTATTTGATTATTAAATTAAATAAATAAGATGAAAATGATTTAAATGATTTAAAAATTATTTTAATTTAGAATAAAGTGTTAAAAAGTATTTTAAATTATAAAATATAATTTTCAATATTTTTGGAGAATTTTCATTAATAAATTAATATTAATGATATTTGATTTATTTAATTATTATATTAAATAAATGAATTAAAAATGATTTTATTGATTTAAAAATCATTTAAAAATGAGAAAAATGATTTAAAAATATTTTAAGTTATAAATTATGACTTTTAATATTTAGATAATAATTTTATTAATATTTATATATTAATGGTGATGATTTAAAAATGATTTTAATTATTTTAAAATTATTTAAGTAGAATATTGATGATTTAAAAATATTTTAAGTTATTAATAATAACTTTAATATTTTGGAATATATGTTATTAATATTTTTATATTATTAAATATTAATAATGATAAGATTATTTGATAATTAAATCATTTAAAAATGATTTAAGTGTTTGAAAAATTATTATAAATTATAATAAGTATTTATAAATTATTAAAAGCTTCCGGAAAATATTATAAACGATACTTGACTTATCTAAAATAATATTGAAGCTTAGAAACCAAGTTTAATTGACAATAACTGTGTTAATTGTCGGATAGGGTGACCAGAATACCGAGATTGGACCGAAATCCAACCAGACCGAAATAGTTAGAAGTGATAAGTGTTTATATAGGTTATAAACACTAATGTGGCTATGTGGTAATGTGCCTAGGAGAAGTTTGACTGTAAAGTACAATGTTATGTATTATAAATGTTTGTATTAATTGTGAGACCGACATTGTTGAATATAGGTCTTACGAACGCAGTTAATTACATTGTGTAGCTGTAATCAACGTGGAAGGCAAGTTTCCTAACTCAATCTTGAGTTATATTTCATTTGATTATTATAGTGGTTAATTATTGTTAATTACACCACATCCAGGAAATTTATTGTTGATTATTCGCAGTTAGTGCATACTTAATAATTCAAATTGAATTACTCATTCAGAAATATATATTCGTAGAATTACTGTTGTTGAATACTCAAATCTGTAGAAGTTAGAATTGACAGTACAGATAATTCCTGTTTATTGTCAAATTGTGTTGAGAAATGTCTTAGCTAATTATTCTGGCTAGACAAATATTTGTAGAACTTGATAAATTCAAGAAAGGAGAATTCAATTGATATTGATAGATCAATGCCAATTATTTCGGCTAGATCAATAAGTGTATAGAATTTGAAATCACAGTATTTCATTGTTAAATCAAAATCTTGATTCTAAGACTGAGGAGAACAACCTTTTATATAAAGGGAACATTTTGGTCGTAAATTCGACCTTTGCGCGCTTATTAAGTATTATGCATAATATCGGGTATAATTAAGCTGATCACTTATTATACTTGCAGGGGAGTATGATTTAATCTTTATGGTTATCTGATACTCCTGGTATGTATCAAAGTAAATCTTTGGTAGATGCCCGAGAAAAATAAGTTCAAAGATCTAGTGGGATCACTCAGTATAAATTTGGAGAAAAATCTACTTTGTTATTGCGGAGAATTGATTCTTGTTTAATCATTTATATATCGTAGAACTTTGAAAGCGTTGAACTCTTTCATTATCAAATTATGGTGTTGTATAGAAAAGAAGAAGCCTTGTTATTGATTAACGATTTATTCAGCTAACGCAAAGTTCCTCGAACTTTGGTTTCTTTCTATCAAAATAGATAGGATATTATTGTTGATTTATATACATTTATTGTATAATCTTAACTTGCGGGGCAAATTTGTTGCTCACCCTTGCTATAAATAAAATTTTTCAGCTAGAGGCGAAGTTGCAGGAGGTGCTGTAAAGGACAAAGGCAAAGGCGTAGTTATAAATTAGTTATACTAAATAGTATTATTTATATTGTTGTATTGTAAACCCTTTTTGTATATCTAAAGGGTATGATTGTAAAATTAAGGTTAGTGAACCTGGGTGATGTATTATTAGTAAACTCTGATAAATCTTTATGAAAGTTACTATCTATATATATTATGGGTAGTTAAATGTTATTTATAGTTGGATCGTGAACACCAAACTCGGGAGTCAGGTAACCCGGATTTGGGGGTGTCACATGTTGGTATCAGAGCTGTAGTGACCAAGGTGTCACCAGCTGGTAGAATAGCTGTAAGTATAAACCTTAAGTGGGGTGGGGAAAATCCTAGGATTATAACCATAAGCGAGATAGAGAATACTCATTTAGAGTAATAAGTGAGAGATTGCCGAAGTGCAACGATAGTGAGAAATGTGGACACATAGTGTGAGAATGTTGTACTAGTAAAGTACTAATCAAGTTGTTTAAACTGCTTGTAGGATGTCTGAAGAAGGTGAAAAGAGTGCGGAGATGCTAGCGGCTGTTGCACCAATGCCACAAGCCGAGGTGCCAGCGCAAAATGAATCAGTTGATAAGGTGGAAGAAGATGAACCTATGGTTAATCTGGGGAGCGATCATGACGATTATACCGAGATGTACCTGAGTGGAGATGAGGAGGTAGAGTCTGAGCCAGCTATGGTAGAGATAGAGAATAAGACTACAGTTGAAGAACAAGATCAACTAGTTGCAGAAGTTCAAGAACTCCAGAGTAAGACGTTTCTCTTGGAGCAGCTATGGAAGACAGAACGAGCGCTAAACGAAATGACTGAAGCAAGGAACGAACTCAAGTCGCAGGTAGACAGAATGAAGGGGGAAGGTGGTGGATCGTCTGAAGGGATGATCAAGCAGCAGAAAGACATGAAGAAAAGGAAGAGGGACAACGATAGCCCTAATTCAGAAAAGTTAAGCTCGAAGAAGAAGCAAGCATGTGGCAAGTGTGGAAAGAGCCATTTGGGAGAATGTATGTGGGGTCAGAAGGTGTGTTATAATTGTGGCCAGAAAGGACATCTATCCCCAAATTGTCCTAAACCAAAGAAAGGAGGATGTTTTGCATGTGGTGGAACGAGTCATAAGGTTAAGAATTGTCCTAAAAAGAAGAAGGATTAAGTGTGTGGAGAATAATATTTTATTTGATAGGGGATAACTTTTGTATGCCTCTACTTTTGTGTAAAGTTGTAGTAATGAATCCCAACTTTTGTCAAAAAAGGGATAGTACCTATTTGTAGTTGTATGGGAAATGTATTGAAAAGTACTATGTAATAGTTGCATGAATATAAATGCAATGTATGTTTGTATGAATGAAATCTTTATTTTCTATATGAATATAAGATTAAAATAAATTTGTGTGTTCTTAAAACTCATACTTATGGTAATTTAATGACTCATAGTTATATGAAATGTTTTGAACCCCTCAGCGAATGGACGCCAAAGGTCTGACTAGGATAAGTTCATACACTCATATAATTATGGAAAGTTACTGAACTCCTAAGTGTGGTAAGTTTGATGAACTGGTAATAGTAATATGAAAATGGAGAATTATAACTTTTTGTGTAAAGTTGTGTGGTAAATCATTTTATGATTTAAAAAGGGATAGTAATATGGGAAGTACTAAATGTACTATGTGCTATTTGAATAAATATACAATTACTTGAGAATTATGTGTTGAATTCTTATTATGTTAAGAATTTGTATAGAGAAAAAGTATTAATATAAGATTTGTATTTAAATCAGATCATGCCGCCTAGACGACAGAATCGAAACTAACGAGAAGAACATTCAGTGAATAATGAAGAAGGTCAAGTTGACCCAATGCAAAATTTTGCAAATATGATAGCCGAAGCTATGGAGAATAGAGCTCCCGCAGGAAGAGGAAGAGCGAGAGAACAGCCCGCTGATAGATTAGCCAATTTCAAGGATTTTAAAGCGGTAGGACCGCCGGAATTCAAAGGAACCACCGATCCGATTGAAGCCCAAACTTGGGTAAAGGAAATGGAGAAAGCATTCATCATTGCACGTGTAGCAGAAGAGCAAAAGACGGCCTTTGCAACTTATTTGATGAAGGGAGAAGCTAATTACTGGTGGGAGACGAACCAAGCAAGAGCTGGTACAGAGGTGGTGTTGTGGACCAGATTCAAGGAGTTGTTCTTTGAGAACTACTTCTCACCGAGTATGCAAGCTCGGATGGAAGTTAAGTTCTTGGAACTTAAGCAGGAGAACATGTCGGTATCTGAATATGCGGCCAAATTCAACGAACTGGCAAGATTTGCGCCTCATCAAGTAGACACAGAAGCAAAAAAAGCGCGAAGATTCGAGAATGGGCTAAAGCCGGGGATATACAACAAAGTAGCTGTGCTGCAGATCAACACTTTCGCGGCTCTATTGGAGAAAGCGCTAATTGCTGAAGGAGTGAGCGAGGCAGTGTTTCGATTTCATCAGGAAAAGAAGAAGAAGACAAATGATGGAGGAAGCAGTGGAGGAAGTAATCAGAATAAAAGAAAATGGAATGAGAATACCCAGTCGGGTAATAAGTCAGAAGATAATAGGAAAGGAAGGGAGCCATGTTCAAATTGTGGGAAGCACCACGCTGGGGTTTGCCTGAAGAAGAAGGGAGTTTGCTATAACTGCGGGCAAGAGGGGCATATGTCACCCAATTGTCCCAGTCCGAAGAAAATTCAAGGTTGTTTTGGATGCGGATAGACCGACCATATTGTACGAAACTGTCCGAAAAGAAATACTGAGAAGGAAAGCGCCAACAAGGGACCCAGTGGTGGAACCTTAGCGATTCGAGGACCTGCACCACCAGGAAGACCAACTACCCGTACATTTAACATGACGGCGCATGATGCAGTGGCAACCCAGGAGGTCGCAGTAGGTAACGATTTCGCTTCGGAAATTTATTTCCGCGAGAAATACGAATTAAATATTTCTGTGAACTGTTTTCTTTTATAGATTCAAGTCACAGGATAGAATTTGAAACACAAATTAATATTGTGTTGATCAAAATAAATTGATGATACAACTTTAAAAGATGGTAGATTATAAGAAAGCGGTGATTCCGAGGACGGAATCCTTTTAAGGAGGGGTGATTGTGATAACCCAGGATTTCGAATAATCCAAAATTCACGAATAATTTTTTTTATTTATTTAATATTATTATTAATTATTAATTTTGTGACAAGTTTCTGTGATACGTATATCGAGAAGGTCAATTTATGTATTGACTAATAAAATTAGAGTAGAGTTGTGCTTAACGGAGAATAGAAACCCTAACCCTAATTTTCGGATAAGGATTCGGTAGAAAATATAATTAAAATAATTTTATTGCTAAGAATGTGTTTGTTCTATATGAGCTTAATGATCAATAATTGATCGGATAGGTTTAATATTATTAAACCCTGATAAGAGATTAGAAACCCTAATCTCAGTTGTAGAAAACCCTAATGTGGTGTAGAAAACCCTAATGTGTTGTAGAAAACCCTAATTTTAAAAATCGGGGATTTCAAACCTTAAATTAGGAACCCTAATCATAATTGGTAGACTTAATGGGTTCATTAAACACAAATATGAGATTAGAAACCCTAATCTTAATTTTAGAAAATAAATTGTGCAATTAAAAACCCTAATTGTACGCCGGAAAAACCCTAATTTCAAAACCGGGAAGTTTAAACTCTAATTAGGCAACTCTAATTTTTATTAGCATAGTCTAAAGTGTTTAATTAAACTTAAATATGATTAGAAACCCTAATTATATTTTAGTATCTTAATTTTTATTTTTGAAACCCTAATTTTAGTTTAGAAAATTTATTTTTCTAATTAAACCCTAAATTTGCAAATTATGGGAATTAGAATTTTTAGACCTAAAGGGTACAAAACCTAAATCCTAGATTGTCCAAACCCTAAACCCTAAGGTTTTCATCAAATCCAAATTCTAGAAGAAATGGGAAATTACCATAATGCTCTTTTTGGATATTTTAGTGTGTAACTTGCAAATTTTCCCAATAACTTTATTAGGTCACCAACTCTTACCAACTATTGACTTTAAGACATCAAATCTCAGCAAATCAACCTACTCCAGCCGAAATCCAAGCATCATGCATGAATCAAAGATTATATATAAGGATTTAAGAGAGAGAAAAACCAAAAACTTGGTCATTTTTACTATAAGCTCTCACCAACTATATCTCTCTCCAAAACCCACGAATTATACAAGTATACCAGTCATAGAAACAGCCTTAGATCACACAAGAACAACATCAAAAGTCAGAATCCAAAAATCAAAGCAAAAGAGGTATAAAACCCTAATTTTGAAATCCTTTAATTTCTTGTTATTTGTTGCAATTGATTGTTCAAATATGTGTAATAAGGTGTCAATTGATGATCTGGGTTGATAAATCACGAACCCATAACATCAAAGTGCACTGAATTTTAAGTTTTCCAAAATCTGGAAATTTGAAAATCTGTGATTTTCAGACTAATGTCAGATCTTATAACTCCGTGTGTAATACATGTTTTTGATGTTTAAGACTTGTAACTTGTAACCTGTTATGAGGTCTTTAAGTTTCAAAAACAATGAAAGCCATATCTATTATAGATCAAAGGTTATTCACGGTCCAAACCCCGTTGACCGAATCTGTCAAGAACACAAACCCAGAAATTTCGAGCCCAGTGTCCGTGTTCACGTTTGACCGGACATATCTAGCACCTTTCTTGATGATCTTGTGTTATTATGCTTTCTAGTTGTATTACTACACTTTTTCTACAAACTAGAGTTGATAGATCACATAAATCATGGCCAGAACATAGTTTAAATCGAAAATGAAAGTGACACCTCGAGTCTGTTTTTGCCCAGAAAAGTTTTGGCAGCAACTTTGGAGGCTTTGATATCCTTGTTGTGATGTTTTTTAACCAAAGTGTTTGTTGGATGTTGTAGTCTGACATATTGTATACACGTAAAAACTTTTAGATAGCCGAGATCATGCCCAGATCGTTAGTTATAGCCGGTCAAACCGACCACCCTCGCCTGCCGAAAAAATTCTGGGCAGCCCTCAAGAACACCTACAGCGACGCTAAGTGTCGCTATAGGCCTTTAGCGACAGATTTATTTAATTTATTTTCTGATTTTCGGAAATTAATAAAAAAAAATAGAAATAAATTCTAAAAATTACCAAAAATGATTTTAAAAATTAATTTAAATTATGAAAAATATTTTTGACCAATTAGAATATTTTTCTTTAATATTTATAATTATTTAAATATTAGAAGTATTTAATTTATTTAATTAGTGTATTAAATAAATTAGAGAAAAATGAATTAATATTATGAAAAATCATTTTAAATAAGAAAAATGTATTTAAAAATATTTTGAGTTATAAAAAGTAACTTTTAATATTTTTGGAGAATTTTCATTAATAATTTAATATTAATGATATAATATTTATTTGATTATTAAATTAAATAAATAAGATGAAAATGATTTAAATGATTTAAAAATTATTTTAATTTAGAATAAAGTGTTAAAAAGTATTTTAAATTATAAAATATAATTTTCAATATTTTTGGAGAATTTTCATTAATAAATTAATATTAATGATATTTCATTTATTTAATTATTATATTAAATAAATGAATTAAAAATGATTTTATTGATTTAAAAATCATTTAAAAATGAGAAAAATGATTTAAAAATATTTTAAGTTATAAATTATGACTTTTAATATTTAGATAATAATTTTATTAATATTAATATATTAATGGTGATGATTTAAAAATGATTTTAATTATTTTAAAAATCATTTAAGTAGAATATTGATGATTTAAAAATATTTTAAGTTATTAATAATAACTTTAATATTTTGGAATATATGTTACTAATATTTTTATATTATTAAATATTAATAATGATAAGATTATTTGATAATTAAATCATTTAAAAATGATTTAAGTGTTTGAAAAATTATTATAAATTATAATAAGTATTTATAAATTATTAAAAGCTTCCGGAAAATATTATAAACGATACTTGACTTATCTAAAATAATATTGAAGCTTAGAAACCAAGTTTAATTGACAATAACTGTGTTAATTGTCGGATAGGGTGACCAGAATACCGAGATTGGACTGAAATCCAACCAGACCGAAATAGTTAGAAGTGATAAGTGTTTATATAGGTTATAAACACTAATGTGGCTATGTGGTAATGTGCCTAGGAGAAGTTTGACTGTAAAGTACAATGTTATGTATTATAAATATTTGTATTAATTGTGAGACCGACATTGTTGAATATAGGTCTTACGAACGCAGTTAATTACATTGTGTAGCTGTAATCAACGTGGAAGGCAAGTTTCCTAACTCAATCTTGAGTTATATTTCATTTGATTATTATAGTGGTTAATTATTGTTAATTACACCACATCCAGGGAATTTATTGTTGATTATTCACAGTTAGTGCATACTTAATAATTCAAATTGAATTACTGATTCAGAAATATATATTCGTAGAATTACTGTTGTTGAATACTCAAATCTGTAGAAGTTAGAATTGACAGTACAGATAATTCCTGTTTATTGTCAAATTGTGTTGAGAAATGTCTTAGCTAATTATTCTGGCTAGACAAATATTTGTAGAACTTGATAAATTCAAGAAAGGAGAATTCAATTGATATTGATAGATCAATGCCAATTATTTCGGCTAGATCAATAAGTGTATAGAATTTGAAATCACAGTATTTCATTGTTAAATCAAAATCTTGATTCTAAGACTGAGGAGAACAACCTTTTATATAAAGGGAACATTTTGGTCGTAAATTCGACCTTTGCGCGCTTATTAAGTATTATGCATAATATCGGGTATAATTAAGCTGATCACTTGTTATACTTGCAGGGGAGTATGATTTAATCTTTATGGTTATCTGATACTCCTGGTATGTATCAAAGTAAATCTTTGGTAGATGCCCGAGAAAAATAAGTTCAAAGATCTAGTGGGATCACTCAGTATAAATTTGGAGAAAAATCTACTTTGTTATTGCGGAGAATTGATTCTTGTTTAATCATTTGAATATCGTAGAACTTTGAAAGCGTTGAACTCTTTCATTATCAAATTATGGTGTTGTATAGAAAAGAAGAAGCCTTGTTATTGATTAACGATTTATTCAGCTAACGCAAAGTTCCCCGAACTTTGGTTTCTTTCTATCAAAATAGATAGGATATTATTGTTGATTTATATACATTTATTGTATAATCTTAACTTGCGGGGCAAATTTGTTGCTCACCCTTGCTATAAATAAAATTTTTCAGCTAGAGGCGAAGTTGCAGGAGGTGCTGCAAAGGACAAAGGCAAAGGCGTAGTTATAAATTAGTTATACTAAATAGTATTATTTATATTGTTGTATTATAAACCCTTTTTGTATATCTAAAGGGTATGATTGTAAAATTAAGGTTAGTGAACCTGGGTGATGTATTATTAGTAAACTCTAATAAATCTTTATGAAAGTTACTATCTATATATATTATGGGTAGTTAAATGTTATTTATAGTTGGATCGTGAACACCAAACTCGGGAGTCAGGTAACCCGGATTTGGGGGTGTCACACTAACAAACCTGCAACTTTGGGTTATGGCATCCTGGCTATAGGATTTTGAAAATCATTTGCTGCCATTGTCTCAATAAGGTTATAGGCTTCTTCATAACTCTTCGCCCATAAAGCTCCTCCTGCAGCTGCATCTACAATCGGCCTTGACTGCCATCCCAATCCATTATAAAATGTGTTGATAACCATCAAATCTGGCATGCCATGGTGTGGACACTTCCTTAACATCTCTTCATATCTCTCCCAAGCTTCATATAGAGATTCACCCTGTTGCTGCTCAAACTGGGAGATTTTTGTCCTCATCTTTTCATTCTTAGCCATTGGAAAAAACTTGGCTAAGAATTTCTGTGGTAGGTCCTCCCATGTGGTAATAGATCCCGAAAGGTAAAAAGTGAAGTTAACTTCTAGCTTTATCTCGCAGTGAAAATGGAAACAGTGCAAGTCTGATTGCATCCTCCGTTACTCGCATATTTCAATAAAGCTCAACAAGTGCTCATTAGGATCATCTGTAGTAGCACCCCCAAACTGTACCGAATTTTGCACCATTTGAATAGTGTCCAGCTTTATCTCAAAGGTGTTGGCTGCTATCGCTGGTCTGACTATACTTGACCGCAAGCCATTAATATTCGGCATTGAATAATCTCTCAAAGCCCTATGCTCCTCTCTGTGCTCTTCTGCCGCCATATTAGATGTTGTGGTCTCTAAGGCTGCTTATAAATTTCTACGCACTTTTGTTTTCCAACCTCTTCCGTTAATATTATGCTGAGCAGGTGTTAACTCGGAATTAGATGACCGCATGCGCATAAAAATATATATAAGTACCTGAAATACAATCAAAAACAAAAATAGAAATGAGACAAGATTAGATTTGTCTAAGTCATACAATATAGCTTAAAACTGATGATAATAATAATAAATTTAAACGCCTCTCCCCGGCAACGGCACCAAAAACTTGTTGCCTCCTTTTTAATTTTAATAAAAGGACTCTAACTCATGCAAGCATACATGGGTCAACAAGTAGTACGGGGTAAGAAAATTATCGATCCACGGAGAAAGGTTTCAAAATTAAATTATTATGCATCAATCATATCACTATTTTTATATGCTTAAACGAATGCTTACAAGTTTAAATTAATCTAAACTCAAATAATGAATAAAATAAGAATAATAGAATAATAAATCAGATTCGGAAATAATGGGATTCTAACTTCATTTCATAATTCATCTAAATATTACCATCATGCAAGATTATACATGTATTCTGGAAAATTTGCCAAGAGCACAAAAATAGACAAAACAATTTTTCAATGCATTATGACCTGCTTACATAATCTCCACATGCAATAGAAATCATGTAATCATCAATAAAACCAAAATCACTATATTTCTATGTGAAATTGCAGCAATATTGAATTGAAGCACAAGTTCTTATAATTCTACACACGGTGAAACAGTATATTTCTATCTGGTTCACGAAATATAAAGCTAAACAATTCAGCCTCATAAACGCATGATATCATGATTAAAACCATACTCATATATCATTTTTCAATTCCATATAAGTATATAAAATGAATGGTGATCAAACATTCATGTAATCCAATCAATCATAATAGAAATTCATTGATAACCAATCAATCAAGCAATCAGGCCATTAATTTTAGACTGCATATCAAAATCCGCTAGAATCCCATAATGGAGTTTAGTTCATTTCTGAACCGAAAGCCATTATGGGATTATAGTAACACATGAAAAATAAATAAAACAATTGAAAGAGAATATAGAATTGATCAAACCCAATTACAGATTATGTTCCAAAATGTTGTTCAAATCTCTAATAATTTCCAACAAAATGAAAGGAGTTCTTATTCAATGACTCAATTCAAAAGAAGATGAAGAAAATCTTAAAATATATGCTCAAATCCTCTTTGGAAAATGTATTCAAAGCTTAGAACCCTCGTTCTCTAAAATGAAAAACTGATAGAAACTAATGATAATCGCGTCTGGTACCAACCAGAGTAGTTTTTATAAGTTAAAACAATTCAAATTTCAAATTTAAAATTAAGTAAAGTAACAACTTTTGATGTCTCGCGCAGCCGCGCGAGATCCCAATACAAAACGGGGGCGGGCGCGCGTGTATGCGATTTTAGCTTCTGCAGGTTGATGGCGTGGGCGCGCGAATTCCAGCTTGTGCAGCCGCGCGGCTTCTGTGTTCTGCATACTTGTGTTCTACTGCTGTTACTTCTGTGTCTTGCTGCTGTTGCTTCTTCCTCCATCATTGCTCAGTTCCTTATCTCCATTCGTTCCTTGTGCATGCCTTCATTAGTCCCATGCCTCCTACCAATGTCGAACTATGCCATTTCCTGCATTTTCATACCATAGGAGTTCTCATTACACGTAATGCAAAATAACATAAAATGCAACTAAAAACATATTAAAGTGTACTTGAGATGGGTATAGTTCTCGTGAATTGATATCCAATAAGTAGGTATAAAACCTATTTATCAACGAACCTACAACTAGCAAAGGAAATGGAAAAATGTACAAGTGATGAAGACTTGTAATTTAATTAACCGTTATGATGATAGACTTTTAATTAATGATGTGGTGTAATAATTTTATTTTCGCATTTGAATGATGTTAAGGTTAGACAACCTGGGATGTTTTTGAATTTAATGATGTAACCCTATTTAAAGGGAGGATTTATGATTTAATTTTATTATACTTGGGTAGATAGATATGAATGATAGGATAGTGAACACCAAATCTTGTGGGAATGAAGTACCTCGATTTAGGGGTGTCACAACAATCCTATTAAGGAATGGTTGTTTTGGTGAAAACCTTAACCTGATTTTGTAATAACCCTGGATTTCGAATAATCCGAATTTTACGAATAATTTTATTTATTTATTTAATATTGATATTGATTATCAATATTGTGTTGTGTATCTGTGATACACGTTTTTAAAATTAGTCAATTTATGTATTGACTGAGAAAATAAGAGTAGAGTTGTGTTTAACCGAGAATTTAAAACCCTAACCCTAATTTCGGATAAGGATTCAACAGAAATCGCAGTTATAATAAATGTATATATGAGTACGTGTTTGTACTATATTAAGTTAATGACCAATGATTGACTGGATAGGGTTTAAAATTTGTAAACCCTAATCTCAAGTTTAGAAACCCTAACGCACAGTTAGGGACCCTAATTGTATACTGGGAAACCCTAATTTAAAATTCAGAAATCCTAAACCCTAATTAGGAAATCCTAATCCTAATTAGTAAGCCCTAATGTGATTAATAACATTTAATGTAATTAGGAAACACTAATTATATTTTAATTATCTTAATTTCTTATTTTCAAAACCCTAAATTGAAAATTTTGGAAACTAAACTTGTAAAACCTAAGGGTTAGAACTTTAGGGTTAAACCATAAGGGTTAAACCCTAAAGGTTTGGTAAGTTCCATGTATGCCATTAAAATTATATTGTAATTGTCCAAAATACCCTTTTAGTATATTTTTATTAGATAACTTGCAAATATTTCAAAATCAAGAGTTGGTAACCAACTATTGTTGACTTTGTGACTTATGAAATCAAGCAAAATCAGCCAACACATCAGATCTTTTCATTACATCATTATATATATAGATTTGGAGAGAGAAAGCTCACCAAATTTACACAATTGCTATCCAACTCTTAACAAACCCCTTCTCTCTCCTTACCCAGAAAAAATTAAAGTGATTCAGTCATTAGTTTAGCCCTAGCAACCATAATATCAGATTTGGAAAGCTAGGATCAAGGATTGGACAATAGAAGGTAAAACCCTAACTCATATTTTGATCATGTATGCTAAGATAGAGTTAGTGTTTTTGTGTTTATATAAGTGTTATATGATGTTTTTAGATGATCTATGATGATCCATCATGGATCCATAGCATCAAGCGGCCTTCAATTAAGGTTTTTCAAAAACTGTCCAAGAGCACAAAAAGTGGTTTGACAAGCATATGTTAGTCGCTCCAGATCTTTCTGTGTTTATGATTTTTGTTGTTTTAAAGTTGTAATCTGTAGCTTATCATGTTGCCTTTGACCTGGAAGTGGAATTACAGCCATTAAATGTTCAGATTGTGAGTTATAGACGGTCAAAACCCATTGACCGGGTGAATTCTGGGTAACCCAGAAAGCCATGAATAGGGTCTGACAATTTTATCTAAGGCCTTGATCTGTTAGTTGTTATGTTGTTTGTTGTTGTTGTTGTAATCAATGTGTATCCTGTTGTCTAGACTATAGATCCTGGCCTTTATATCTCTTAAAACATCAATATATCAAACAAAGTGAATGGTCAAAGTAGGCCACTCGTCACTGATTTAGCGTTTCTGGAATTCCCAGAAATCGGTTGATCAAGCCCTCTTGACAGGGTTTGACCGAGCATAATCTGGAACATGTAATGTAGTTAGACTGATCTATTGTTTTGTACATGTTCTATGACATGAGCACTACATGTTTGGACCAAAAACCTAACCATATGATGAACAGAACATGGAGATAATTGGGCTGGAAAGTGGAACCACGAACTTCCTAGGTTTCTGGGTTACCCAGAAAACCCAGGAACACTCTGACAAGCACTTTGGAAACACATATCTCATTGATATGATGTAGTATGACCAAAATAAGTATTAGAACTTGTAGAATTACATAAACACTACAAGATCCAGGCTCAAACAAGCCCAGAAACATTTTTGGTTGAGAATTAAAATCGGTCAAACTTGGCATGTTGGTAACCGACTTGTCAATGTTCTTGAGACTCAAGAACACCAACAACGACGGTTACTGTCGCTATAGGCTATAGCGACGGTTTTAATATTTTTATTTTCTGATTTTTCAAAAATTAATTAAAAATAGAAAATAAATTATAAAAATTACCAAAAATAGTTTTAAAAATTATTTTAAATTATGAAAAATAATTTTTGAGTATTTGAGATATTTTTCATTAATATTTATATTTATTTTAATATTAATGATATTTAATTTATTTAATTAGTGTATTAAATAAATTAGAGAAAAATGCTTTTAATATTATAAAAATCATTTTAAATAAGAATAATGTATTTAAAAATATTTTGAGTTATAAAATGTAATTTTTAATATTTTTAGAGAATTATCATTAATAATTTAATATTAATGATATTAGATTTATTTAATTTTATATTAAATAAATGACTTAAAATGGTTTTATTGTTATAAAAATCATTTTAAGGAAGAATAAAGTGTTAGAAAATATTTTGAAATGTAATTTTTAATATTTTTCGAGAATTTTCATTAATAATTTATTATTAATGATATTTGATTTATTTAAGTATAATATTAAATAAATGATAACAAATGATTTTATTGATTTAAAAATCATTTAAAAATAAGAAAAATATTTTAAAAATATTTTGAGTTATAATTAATGACTTTTAATATTTTGATGATAAATTCATTAATATTTAAATATCAATGGTAATGGTTTAAAATGATTATAATTATTTTAAAAATTATTTAAGTAGAATATTGATGATTTAAAAATATTTTAAGTTATAAATAATAACTTTAAAATTTTGACAAGTATGTCATTAATATTTTTATATTAATGATGATAAGATTATTTGATAATTAAATCATTTAAAAATGATACTAGTGTTTGAAAAATTATTATAAATTATAATATTTGTTAGAAAATTATTAAAAGCTTCCGAAAAATATTATAAACGATATTTGACTTATCTAAAATATTATTAAAGCTTAGAGACGAATTTTAATTAACAATAAATGAGTTAATTGTCGGATAGGGTGACCAGAACACCGAGAATAGACCGAAGTTCAACTCGACTGAACTAGTTAGACTTGATAAGTGTTTATATAGGTTATAAACAATGATGTGGATTTGTGGTAATGTGTCTAGGAGAAAGATTGACTGTCAACTATAGTAATATGTGTTATAAATTATTGTGCTAATTGTGAGACCGATATTATTGGTTATAGGTCTTGCGAACGCAGCTAAATTATTGTGTAGCTGTAATCAACGTGGAAGGCAAGTTTCCTTAACTCAACCTTGGGTTATAATTTTTAAATATTATGGTGGTTAATTGTTGTTGATTAGACCACGTCTGAGAATTATTGTTGATTATTCGCAGTTTGTGCATATTTATTAATTCAAATTGAATCAATGATTCTAAAAATATATATTCGTAGAATAACTGTTGTTGAATATTTAAATTCGTAGAAGCTATTATTGACAGTACAGATAATTCCTATTTATTGTCGAATTATGTTGAGAAATGTATTAGCTAATTATTCTGGCTAGACGAACATTTGTTAGAACTTGATAGGTTCGAGAAGAGAATACAATTATTACTGACAGGTCGATGCCAATTATTTCGGCTAGATCGAGAAAGTGATTAGATATTGAAATCATAGTATTTCGTTGTAAATCAAATTCTGATTCTAAGACTGAGAAGAACAAACTTTTATACAAAGGGAACATTTTATTGGTCGTATATTCGGCCTTTGCGCATGTGTAAGTATTATGCATAATATAGGGTACAAGGAGTTGATCAACTCTAAGTACTTGTAGAGGGGTATGATTTAATCTTTATGGTTATCTGATACACCTGCGTATATATCAAAGTAAAACTTTGATAGATACCCGAGAAGAGAAGTTCTAGATACAATGGATCACTCAGCATAAATCTGGAAAACATTCCACTTTGTTATTGCGTAGAATTGATTCTTGATTATTCATTAGAATATCATAAAAAACATTGAATGCGTTATACTCTTTCATTATCAAATTATAGTGTTGCATAGATTGCGAGAAAACTTGTTATTGATTAACGAATTGTTCAGCTATTTAAAAGTTTTCCGAACTTTGGTTTCATTCTATCAAATTAGATAGTCTATTCTTATTGATTCTTATACATTTACTATATATCTTAACTTGCAGGGCAAATTTGTTGCTCACCCTTGCTAAATAAAAATTTTCAGCTAGGGATGAAGTTGTAGGAGGTGCCGTGAAGGACAAAGGAAAAGGCATAGTTATAAATTATGTAACGCCCCAGAAAATCGAACCTTTTTGTAAATACTTTTAATAATGAATAAAATAATATTGTTTATTATTAATATGTATTGATAAGATGAATGTCGTTCTATAACCTAGAAACATTGGAACATCATAGTATTTTAACTAAATGAATGAATTAAAGTGTTTGAATTTCCAAGACGAAAATAAAAGCTTTCCGAGAAATTTTCAGAAAAACATTATTCATTGATTTCCACTGAGGAATTATTTTTGAACTTCTGAGAAATCTATAACGTTATAATATCAAGGTGAGGTGGATTATGTAATAATAATCTAAGTATGGAAAATGCAATATTTCGCATGCGGACTTAATTAGAGAACGTTAGGAATATTAAGCGTTAAGAAGAGATTATAGTGATCGTACGATATGTATGTATTGTACAAGGTATTGAATGTAAGTATAATATGAAGTATTATACTAGTATGTATAGAGAATGGAATAACGTATATTACGAATTAATATACAAACTAGAATACGAGAATAATACGTATCCTATATGTAATAAGGCTTTTAGCCAATTAAGTGGGACTTGTAGGATTATTAGCATATTGGTAGAATCCAATAAGAATTAAGATGTAAGCCCAAATGATTATTAATGTAAGCCCAAAGTTAAGTTAAGTTAATTAGACTTAGCCCAATGTAATGATCCAATGGGTTAGCCATGATCCATGGAGCAAACTAAGGTTAATATGGGTTAGACTTGGTGGTCAAGTACTTTATATGATGGCCAAGCATAAGATAAGTTTTGTGGTGGCCAAGTAATAAGAGTAGTGGGCAAGTTTACTTAGTTGTTAAGTAGATGAATAGTAAGGAGGTTATTAAGGAGGTGGAGGGCCTAAATGACTAAAATGCCCTAACTTTGTGTTTCCTATAAATAGAAGAAGTTTGCTAGTCATTTATTCATTGTTCAAAACACCAACGACTTCCAATACAAAGTAACTTATTGGTCAAAAATCCTTTCCTAGATTTTCAAGAAGAAGAGAAGTACTAGTTCTTCAAGGGTAAGACTCTTGTCTAATAAATCTTCGTCTCTATCATTGTAGGATGATAAGAGAAGTGTAGTCTAATAAGCATGCATGCTAAGAACATGTAAGAATTGATTAATGAATGGACTTAAGTTGTTTATGTCATGAATAAGTAACTTAAACCTAAATAAGTTATGAAATTATGATGAACTTGTCATATGATAAACCTTAAGTATTATCAATTAAGGTTAGCGTAAGTCAATTATATGTTAATATAAAAACGACGTAACAAAAAGCCAGAACCAATAATAACAAATTTAAGACATAATTAGATTGAGAAGAAGGGTAAGATTCATTAGGAACCGTGTATATTTATTCATGACCAAATGTGTTATGTGATGTTATCATTACTGTAGAGACTTAAAGACTTAAACAAGAACGTGTTATAACTGTAGCAAACGCTAAAGGCAAGTATTCTAACCCTTATTCCAATTTAATCTGGACAAGCTCTGTAATTCATGTATCCTTACACATGAAGTATTGTATGATGAAGTCTAAGCCAACTCATTCGGCAAGACTTATATTATGCTTCTATCAAAGCATGGTCAATGTTTACCAAGTTATATTGGTGTGGTTTTCAAACGAAGAATGAGTATGCTAAAAATGTTTTGTCGTCAAACGACAGGCACGTGAGGTTGCCACAATTTAAACGTACATACGTTTAATGAATGTAGTGTTGATCAACATAAATTACTATAGGTTGATCACCTAGACATGCTCGTAAGTAATGTCGGACTTGCGGACTTAGTGCCAGGATGTCCTTTTCAAAAGAACTTATGAAATGCTCAAGGTCTTGGACAAGAATTGATGTTTTACTTAATATTGTTGTTGTAAAATGTTTTGAAGGAAAAGAAGTGCTATTTTGAATTATAAATAGTACTTCGTAACTATTGTTTAGTTATTGAAGATATACGATTCCTATGTTTCAAGCATGTTATTTATTAGAAATGTTATACTTGCTGAGCTAGTCATGCTCACTCTTGCTTGAACCATATGAACACAGCTAAGATCGAATGGACTGAAGGCTCTGGCAAGGATAAGGGCAAGGAGAAGACGAACCCGTAGAATACTTATGTAATAGTATATGGTGAATGATTGAAATATGTTTGATATTATGACAAGAACAATGTAATGGTTATAAAGAACCTGGGGGAATATTAATATTATTTTGAATATATAGAAGATATATTCGTTCCTTTGAGACTTTTCAATTGAATATATGTGTGAATGGTAGTACTGTGTAGCACCATCTGACGGAGTTTCCTAGGGTTAGCGGGTTACTATCATAGATTCATTCAGGATTTTTTGAAGATAGCTACTCCATTAACTAATTTGACAAGAAAGACGATGAAATACGCATGGACGGATAAGTGCAAGGATAGTTTTCAAGAACTAAAGAAGAGGTTGAGTGAAGCGCCTATTTTGTCATTGCCCGATGACACAGAAAATTTCATAGTTTATAGCGATGCTTCGCATAGAGGACTCGGTTGCGTGCTCATGTAGCATGGCAAGGTCATTGCATATGCATCTAGGCAGTTGAAGGATTATGAGAAAGCATACCCTACTCATGATCTGGAATTGGCCGCAATAGTTTTTGCCTTAAAATATGGAGGCATTATCTTTATGGAGAGAAATGTGAGATATACACGGACCATAAGAGTCTAAAATATATCTTCACACAAAAGGAGTTGAATATAAGGCAGAGGAGATGGGTAGAGTTGATAAAGGATTACGATTGTGAAATCCTGTATCACCCTGAAAATGCCAATGTTGTTGTCGACGCCTTAAGTAGGAAGGGTCGGGAAAAGTTATCTTTGTTAACGGCTCAAACTGAGTTAATAACAGAGATGGCTAGGATGGAATTAGAAGTGAAGTTGTCGAATGAAGCAGGACAAATACTGTTTGCGACGGAGATGCAATCTACCATCGTATAGAGAATTAAAGAGGTGCAACTCAAAACTGATGACTGTGACCGGATAAGGGAGCGGCTAGCCAATGAAAAAGATATTAAGTATATGGATTGTTAAGATTTGAAGGAAGAATTTGGATTCCGAATGAGACGGAATTAAAGGATGTATCAAGACCTTCGACAGAGTTTTTGGTGGCCAAACATGAAGAGAGAAATAGCTGAGTATGTGAGTAGGTGCTTGACTTATCAGAAAGTTAAAGTCGAACATCAACGACCAAGTGGCTTGTTACAGTCATTGGAGATTCTAGAGTGGAAGTGGGAGCATATCACGATGGATTTTGTGGTGGGACTTCCGACTACAACGAAAGGGTATGATGCGATTTGGGTAATAGTGGATCAGTTGACGAAGTCGGCTCACTTTTTACCAATTAATGTCAAGTATAACTTAGACCAGTTAGCTAGACTTTATATTAAGGAAATAATTTCCAGACATGGAACACCAGTATCGATTGTGTCAGATTGCGATCCAAGATTCACATCTAACTTTTGGAGGAGTCTACAGGAGGAGATGGGAACGCAGTTGAAGCTGAGTACGGCGTATCATCCACAAACCGATGGACAGAGCGAGAGAATAATTTAGAAGTTAGAAGATATGTTGAGATGTTGCGTTATGGATTTCAAGGGTAGTTGGCATGATCATCTACCATTAGTAGAGTTTGCGTATAACAATAGTTATCATGCAAGCATAGGTATGCCGCCTTACGAAGCTTTGTACGGAAGAAAATACAGAACACCATTGTATTGGGATGAAGTAGGAGAACGCCAAATGCTAGGACCAGAATTGGTGCAGCAAGCAGCGGATATTGTCAAGATGATACAAATGCGTCTCTTAGTAGCTCAAGATAGACATAAGAAATTTATAGACTCGCATGGAGAAAATAGGGAGGTTAAAGTAGGTTCGTATGTATTTCTAAAGGTATCTCCCTGGAAAGGAAAGATACGCTTTGTAAAGAAGGGAAAGTTAAGTCCGAGGTTTATAGGACCTTTTGAAGTATTAAAACGGGTGGGTGAGGTAGCTTACATGATAGCATTACCTCCAGACCTAGAACGAATACATAATGTGTTTCACATATCCGTGTTACGTCCTTATAAGCCGGATTATAAACACGTGATAGAATATGAGCCTATTCATATCGAGAAAGACTTAACGTATGAAGAAACGCCAATTCAAATTGTCGATAGAAAAGAACAAGTTCTGCGGAACAAAGTCATATCTTCCGTGAAGGTGATATGGAAGAACCACGATGCAGAAGAAGCAACGTGGGAATTGGAAGAAAAGATGAAAAAGAATTACCCTCAATTGTTTGTGTAATTTTTATTTTTATTTAGCGAGATTCTGGGGACATAATCCTTATAAGGGGGAGAGAGTGTAACGCCCCAGAAAATCGAACCTTTTATAAATACTTTTAATAATGAAAAAAAATATTATTTATTATTATGTATTGATAAGATAAATATCGTTCTATAACCTAGAAACGTTGGAACATTGTAGTATTTTAACTACATGAATGAATTAAAGTGTTTGAATTTCCAAGACGAAAATAAAAGCTTTCCGAGAAATTTTCAGAAAAACATTATTCATCGATTTCCGCTAAGGAATTATTTTTGAACTTCTAAGAAATCTGTAACGTTATAATATCAAGGTGAGGTGGATTATGTAATAATAATCTAAGTATGGAAAACACAATATTTTGCATGCGGACTTAATTAGAGAACGTTGGGAATATTAAGCGTTAAGAAGAGATTATAGTGATCGTATGATATGTATGTATTGTACAAGGTATTGAATGCAAGTAAAATATGAAGTATTATACTAGTATGTATAGAGAATGGAATAACGTATATTACGAATTAATATACGAGATAGAATACGAGAATAATACGTATCGTATATGTAATAAGGCTTTTAGCCAATTAAGTGGAACTTGTAGGATTATTAGCATATTGGTAAAATCCAATAATAATTAAGGTGTAAGCCCAAATGATTATTAATGTAAGCTCAAAGTTAAGTTAGGTTTATTAGACTTAAGCCCAATGTAATGATCCAATGGGTTAGCCATGATCCATGGAGAAAATCAAGGTTAATATGGGTTAGATTTGGTGGTCAAGTACTTTATGTGATGGCCAAGCATAAGATAAGTTTTGTGGTGGCCAAGTGATAAGAGTAGGTGGGCAAGTTTACTTAGTTGTTAAGTAGATGAATAGTAAGGAGGTTATTAAAGAGGTGGAGGGCCTAAATGACTAAAATGCCCTAACTTTGTGTTTCCTATAAATAGAAGAAATTTGCTAGTCATTTATTCATTATTCAAAACACCAACAACTTCCAATACAACGTAACTTATTGGTTAGAGAGAATAAGCACATATAAGTCAAACATCCTTTGCTAGATTTTCAAGAAGAATAGAAGTACTAGTTCTTCAAGGGTAAGACACTTGTCTAATAAATCTTCATCTCTATCATTGTCATCATAAGAGAAGTGTAGTCTTATAAGCATGTATGCTAAGAACAAGTAAGAATTGATTAATGAATGGACTTAAGCCGTTTTTAAGTCATGAATAAGTAACTTGAACCTAAATAAGTTATGAAATTATGATGAACTTGTCATATGATTGTCATAAGAAGTTAGTATGTACGATAAAATGTGAGAACATTAATTAAAGAATTTAAATCAATAATAAGTCATAAGGAATGAAAACTTGTAGTTTATAAGTTGTTAAGTCATGAATTTATGAAGAATAAGTCAAAACCAAACTTGAAAATAAGTTGATGTAATAAGTAGTTTAAAATATTCATATGATGGTTAGAATCTATTTAGAACGATGATCAAATCGTTAGTAATGAAGTTTCGCCGGAATTCACACGATTGGACGAGAATCGTCGAATTCGTGAAATTCTCAGAATGGAAATCTTATTTTGTGTTTGAACTCAGAAACGTTAGTTTTCGATGGAGACAAGTCATATTTAGAATTATAGAGTTGTGGAATCCAAAATGACCGGATTCCGACTTAGAACGAAGAAACGAGCGTGGAACGTTCACGAACGTTTATCGTTTTCGTTAAAAATGAACTAATAGGTGAAGTTTTAGCAAATGAAGTCAAATAGATAAAATTCTTACATGAACATGTAGAGTATGTAATTTGTGAACCATAGGCTCTTGAACGAGCAAATTCGGACTTATAACGAAGAAGTAACGAGTCCGGGAAATTCGTAAAGTTAAAAAATCTGTCAAAGTTATCTGAGGCACAGAGTTGGGGCCCGGCGCCAACCCAAGGCCAAATAATGGCGTTGCAGCGCCGACACAGTGTCTCAACCTATTGGAGTTTTGCGTGGCAGCGCGACATGAAGAACAAAGACTCACGCCGCAATGCCAAGTTCGGTCTTTAGCCACTCCATAGTGGCGCCGCAGTGCAGCATAGAGAAAGAAGGGTGGCGCCGCAGTGCCAACCCTAGGGTTTGGATACAGAAGAAAGTTTACAAGTATGAAAGGAATGGTAACTCATTAGTAATGAACTAAGGCTTTATTATAATATTGTTAAGACATGTTTAAACCTTAAGTATTATCAATTAAGGTTAACGTAAGTCAATTGTATGTTAATGTAAGAACGATGTAACGAAAAGTCAGAACCAATAATAACAAATTTAAGTCATAATTAGATTGAGAAGAAGGGTAAGATTCATTAGGAACCATTTATATTTATTCATGACCTAATGTGTTATGTGATGTTATCATTATTGTAGTGACTTAAAGACTTAAACAAGAATGTGTTATAACTGTAGTGGATGCTAAAGGCAAGTATTCTAACCCTTGTTCCAGTTCAATCTGGACAAGATTTGTAATTCATGTATTCTTACACATGAAGTATTTTATGATGAAGTCTAAGCCAACTCATTCGGCTAGACTTATATTATGTTTCTATCAAAGCATGGTCAATGTTTACCAAGTTATATTGGTATGGTTTTCAAACGAAGACTGAGTATGCTAAAAATATTTTGTCGTCAAACGACAGGCACGCGAGGTTGCCATAATTTAAACGTACATACGTTTAATGAATGTAGTGTTGATCAACATAGAGTACTATAGGCTGATCACCTAGACGTGCTCGTAAGTAATATCAGACTTGCGGGCTTAGTGTCGGGATGTCCTTTTCAAAAGAACTTATGAAATGATCAAGGTCTTTGACCGAAATTGATGTTTTACTGAATATTATTGTTGTAAAATGTTTTAAAGGAAAAGAAGTGCTATTTTGAATTATAGATAGTACTTCATAACTATTGTTCAGTTATTGAAGATATACGATTCCTATGTTTCAAGCATGTTGTTTATTAGAAATGTTATACTTGCTAAGCTAGTTATGCTCACTCTTGCTTGAACCATATGAACACAGCTAAGATCGAACGGACCGAAGGCCGAAGCAAGGATAAGGGCAAGGCGAAGACGAACCCGTAGAATACTTATGTAATAGTATAGGGTGAATGATTGTAATATGTTTGATATTATGACAAGAACAATGTAATGGTTATAAAGAACCTGTGGGAATATTAATATTATTTTGAATATATAGAAGACATATTCGTTCCTTTGAGACTTTTCAATTGAATATATGTATGAATGGTAGTACCGTGTAGCGCCATCTGTCGGGTTGGAAGATACCCAGATTTGGGGGCGTCATAAATTAGTTATAAATATTATTATTATTATATTATGTTTGTAAACCCTTTTTGTATATCTAAAGGGTATGTTTGTAATGTTAAGGTTAGATGAACTGGGACTAATGTATTAACAATCTCTGTTAATGACTTTTGTATTACTATTTATATATGAATGGGTAAGTAGATGCTTATTATATTGTGAATCGTGAGCACCAAACTCTGGGGTTAGGTAACCCGAATTTGGGGGTGTCACAGGTTGGTATCAAAACTGTAGGTTATAAACCTTAAGTAGGGGGAACCCTAGGATTATAACCATAAGTGAGATAGAGAATACTCATTTAGAGTACTAAGTGAGGGATTGCCAAAGCGCGTTGATAGTGAGATATGTGGACACATAGTGTGAGAAGTTTGTACTATTAAATTACTAATCAAGTTGTTTAACTAATTGTAGGATGTCGGGAGAAGATGAAATGAGTACGGAAATGCTACAGGCTGTTGCACCAGTGCCACTAGCCGAGGTACCAGCGCAAAGCGAGTCAGTTGAAGAGGTGGGAAAAGATGTACCTATAATCAATCTTGGGAGTGATCATAATGATTATCCCGAGATGTATCTGAGTGGTGATGAGGAGGCGGAGTCTGAAGAAGTTAAGGTGGAGTTAAAGAATAAGACTAAAGTTGGGGAGAAAGATCAAGTATCTGCAGAAGTCCAGGAACTCCGGAGTAAAGTATTTCTCTTAGAGGAGTTGTGAAAGACGGAGCGAGCGTTATGCGAAATGACTGAAGAACGGAATGAGCTGAAGGCGCAGGTGGAAAGGTTGAAGATAGAAGGTGGTGGATCGTTGGAGGGAAGAACCAAGCAGAAAGGCAAGAATAAGAGAACGAGGGACAACGACAGCGATAATTCTGAAAATTCAAACCCGAAGAAGAAGCAAGTCTGTAGCAAGTGTGGCAAGACTCGTGTGGGAGAATGCATGATGTGGAAAAACGTGTGTTTCAACTGTAAGCAGGAAGGACATATTTCCCTACATTGTCCTAAGCCAAATATGAGGAAAGGTTTCTCATATGGGAGAACGGGTCACGGTTTCAACAAGTGTCCCAACAAAAAGAAGACCGGTGAAGGAAGTGGTCGGTAGACAACTTAGATATAAGTGTTAATATCTTTTAGTAGAAGATTATGATATTAAAAGTTGTAATATCGAGAACGATGACTGAATATAAGTAAATTTATATGTTTGTATGAATAAAATCTTTATTTTCTATATGAATATAAGATTAAGATTAATTTATGAGTTCTTAAAACTCATACTTATAGTAAGTTCATGACTCATAATTATACGAAATGTTTCTGAACCCCTCAGTGAATGGACACCAAAGGTTTGACTAGGATAAGTTCATACACTCACATAATCGTGGCAAGTTCCCGAACCCCTGGGTGTGGTAAGTTTGATGAACTGGGAATAGATATGTGTGAATGGAGAATTATAACTTTTTATGTAAAGTTGGAGAATTGTAAATTTTTGTGTAAAGTGATGTTTTTAATCCTTATATTACTTAAAAAGGGATAGTAATATGTGTTAAGTACTAAATGTACTATATGTTATTTGAATAAATATGCGATTATATGAGAATTATGTGTTGAATTCTTATTGTGTTAAGAATTTGTGTAAAGAAAGAGAATTAATGTAAGATTTTTATTTAAATCAGATCATGTCGCCTAGACGACAGAATCAAAATCAAAGAGAAGAACAGTCAGTGAATAATGAAGGTGGCCAAGTGGACCCAATGCAGAATTTTGTAGATATGTTAGCCCAAGCTATGGGAAATAGAGCTCCAGTTGCAAGAGGAAGAGTGAGAAATCAGCCAGCTGATAGATTGGCAAATTTTAAAGACTTTAAAGCAGTAGGACCGCCTGAATTCAAGGGAACCACGAATCCAATTGAAGCCCAAACTTGGGTGAAGGAGATGGAGAAAGCATTTATTATTGTGAGAGTGGCAGAAGAGCAAAAGACAGCTTTTGCAACTTATTTGATGAAGGGAGAAACTAATTACTGGTGGGAGACTAATCAAGCGAGAGCTGGTACAGTCGTAGTAACTTGGACAAGATTCAAGGAGTTGTTCTTTGAGAACTACTTTTCGTCGAGTATGCAAGCTCGGATGGAAGTTAAGTTCTTAGAACTAAAGTATGAGAATATGTCGGTGTTTGAATATGCTGCTAAATTCAACGAATTAGCGAGATTTGCACCTCATCAGGTAGACACGAAATTATGAAAGGTGAGAAGGTTTGAGAATGGATTGAAGCCGGGTATATACAACAAAGTAGCTATGTTGCAAATCAATACGTTCACGGCTTTGTTGGAGAAGGCGTTAATTGCTGAAGGAGGGAGCGAAGCGGCATCTCGATTTCACCAAGAGAAGAAGAAGAAGATAAATGATGGAGGTAGTAGTGGTGGAAGTAATTCAAACAAAAGGAAGTGGAGCGAGAATACCCAGTCGGCTAATAAGATAGAAGGGAATAAGAAAGGGAGGGAGCCATGTGCGACATGTGGAATAAACCATTCGGGAGTCTGTTTGAAGAAGAAGGGAGTTTGCTATAACTGCGGTCAAGAGGGACACCTGTCACCCAATTGTCCCAGTCCGAAGAAGATTCAAGGTTGTTTTGCTTGCGGATCAACTGACCATCTAGTTTGAAACTGTTCTAAGAGGAATGGGGAGAAGAAAAGTGTCAACAAGGGATCTGGTAGCGGAACCTTAGCGATTCGAGGACCTGCACAGCCAGGAAGACCAACAGGTCGTACATTCAACATGACGGCGCAAGATGTAGTGGCTACTCAGGATGTGGCAACAAGTAACGATTTCATTTAGAAATTTAATTACGCGAGTAATCTTGGTTAGATATTACTGTGAATTGTTTTCTTTTATGGAACCAAGTCATAGATTAGAATATAAGATACAAATTAATATTATGTTGATAAGAATGAATTGATGATACAACTTTAAAAGATTGTCGAGAATAAGAAAGTGGTGATTCCGAGGACGGAATCCTTTTAAGAATAGGTGAATGTAATAACCCGGGATTTCGAATAATCCGGATTTTACGAATAAATTTTTATTTATTTATTTAATATTGATATTAATTATCAATATTGTGCTGTGTATCTATGATACATATTTTGAAAATTAGTCAATTTATGTATTGACTGAGAAAATAAGAGTAGAGTTGTGCTTAACCAAGAATTTAAAACCCTAACCCTAAGTTCAGATAGGGATTCGATAGAAATCACAGTTATAATAAATGTATCTATGAGTACGTGTTTGTACTATATTGAGTTAATGACCAATGATTGACTGGATAGGGTTTAAAATTTATAAACCCTAATAAGGGATTAGAAACCCTAATCTTAAGTTTAGAAACCCTAACGCACAGTTAGGAACCCTAATTGTATACTGGGAAACCCTAATTTAAAATTTGGATATCCTAAACCCTAATTATAAAGGTTAAACCCTAAGGGTTTGGTAAGTTCCATGTATGCCATTAAAATATATTGTAATTATCCAAAATTCCCTTTTAGTATGTTTTTATTAGATAACTTGCAAATTTTTCCAAATCAAGAGTTGGTAACCAACTATTCTTAACTTTGTGACTTATGAAATCCAGCAAAATCAACCAACACATCAGATCTTTACATTACATCATGATATATATAAATTTGGAGAGAGAAAGTTCACCAAATTTACACTATTGCCATCCAACTCTTAACCAACCCCTTCTCTCTCCTTTGCCACGAAAAATTAAAGTTTTTCAGTCATTAGTTCAGCCCTAGCAACCATAATATCAGATTTGGAAAGCT
This sequence comes from Panax japonicus, assembly GCA_020205505.1. Taxonomy (NCBI): domain Eukaryota; kingdom Viridiplantae; phylum Streptophyta; class Magnoliopsida; order Apiales; family Araliaceae; genus Panax; species Panax japonicus. Next base: position 41,833,407 of record CM035110.1, on the reverse strand, counting down.
AGGATCAAGGATTGGACAATAGAAGGTAAAACCCTAACTCATATTTTGATCATGTATGCGAAGATAGAGTTAGTGTTTTGTGTTTATATAAGTGTTATATGATGTTTTTAGATGATCTATGATGATCTATCATGGATCCATAGCATTAAGATGCCTTAAATTAATGTTTTTCAAAAACTATCCAAGAGCATAAAAAGTAGTTTGACAAGCATATGTCAGTCGCTCAAGATCTTTCTATGTTTATGATTTTTGTTGTTTTAAAGTTATAATCTATAGCTTGTCATGTTGTCTTTGACCTGGAAGTGGAATTACATCCATTGGATGTCCAGATTGTGAGTTATAGACGGTCAAAACCTGTTGACCGAGATTGACCGGGTGAATTCTGGGTAACCCAGAAAGCCATGAACAGGGTTTGACAAGTTTTTCTAAGGCCTTGATCTGTTAGTTGTTATGTTGTTGTTTGTTGTTGTTGTTGTTGTTTAGCCTGTTGTCTGGACTATAGATCATGGCCTTTAGATCTCTTAAAACATTAATATATCGAACAAAGTGAATGGTCAAAGTAGGCCACTCGTAACTGATTTAGCGTTTGTGAAATTCCCAGAAACCGGTTGATCAAGCCCTCTGACAGGGTTTGACCGAGCTTAATCTGGAACATGTAATGTAGTTAGACTAATCTATTATTTTGTACATGTTCTATGACATGAGCACTACATGTTTGGACCAAAAACCTAACCATATGATGAACAGAACATGGAGCTAATTGGGCTGGAAAGTGGAACCACGAACTGCCTAGGTTTCTGGGTTACCCAAAAAACCCAGGAACACTCTGACAAGCACTTTAGAAACACAGATCTCATTGATATGATGTAGTATGATCAAACTAAGTATTAGAACTTATAGAATAACATAAACACTACAAGATCCATGCTCAAGCAAGCCTAGAAAAAATTTGGTTGAGAATTAAAAGCGGTCAACCAAAATTTTGGTTGAAAATTTTGGTTGGCCTGTCAATGTCCTTGAGGCTCAAGAACACCAACAGCGACGGTTACTGTCGCTATAGGCTAGAGCGTCGGTTTTAATATTTTTCGTTCTTATTGATTCTTATACACTTACTGTATGTCTTAACTTGCGGGGTAAATTTGTTGGTCACCCTTGCTAAATAAAACTTTTCAGCTATGGACGAAGTGGCAAGAGGTGCTGTGAAGGACAAAGGAAAAGGCATAGTTATAAATTAGTTATGAATAATATTATTATTATATTATGTTTGTAAACCCTTTTTGTTTATCTAAAGGGTATGTTTGTAATGTTAAGGTTAGATGACCTGAGACTAATGTATTAATAATCTCTATTAATGACTTTTGTATTACTATTTCTATATGAATGGGTAGTAAGATGCTTATTATATTATGAATTATGAGCACCAAACTCGTGGGTCAGGTAACTCAGATTTGGGGGTGTCACAGTTTTGAAGAAGGATTTTATGAAGGTGGTGAGAACATTATAAATACAAGGCTTTTCTCTAATTCTAAGGTGCATGAAAATTATTACTTTCTAGCACTAGAGCATTAAGCCTCCATTGTTAACCTTATATCAGCATATACTTATTCTCACACCGGAGCTATCCCCCCGGCAGCTCAGGCCGTCAAGCTTTTGGTGTTTACTAGTTTTTGTGTAGGATTGGATGTGCTTTGGTGATTGGAGCGCTTGGACAGATCTTGGCATTAACATTGGCGCTAGAAGAATGGCTTTCTAGTGTTGCTGGATTTATAATCACAAACATCAACTTCCCGATGCTGAAATTATGGTGAATAGTAGGACGATTTCAGTTGTCGAATAATTTACAGCAAGGGGTTCTTCTCAACAGAGAGGTTATGTTAAAGATATACTGGGGCCATCTAAAGGCATCCATGAATGACTCGGTCCCCAAAGTAATTCGGTTGGATCTGGAGGTAGAGATCATGACGATGTCAGGAGGAGGTTGTTCTCGGCAGCCAGTAAGGGAACCAAAAACGATCAGAGGAGGGTAGGAGGCACACTGCCTCAAACCCGACTCCGAGATGATCAGGAGGATAGGAAATATGCTCTGGCCAAAAATGCTTAGGAGACAGAGGAGGCTTTAAAAGTGCTACTGTAGCAGATGGAAGATATTGCAAAGTAGATGGTCCTCGTGGTTAAACAGGAAAATGGGCCTCCAGTCACAACCAATCTAGAAGGCGGGGTAGGTCTTTAGACAGAAGATCTAGGGCACAGAGGGATGAAGGGATAAGGCAATCCGAGAGTAGGCTTCGGAGCTGCTCTCATGATCGAAGAAGATCTAGAAGTAGCTCACCCGAGAATCCAAAGAGGGTACACCATCCTATGGGTTCTCGACATAGCAAAAATGACAGACAAAGCCCTTCTAAGGTAGATAGTTCAGATGAGAAGGGTTGTACCAGCCATGGTAAGAAGGACTCGCTAAAGAAAGAAGTGCTCACAAAGCTGAATGGGATGGAATTATTGGCCAAAAAATTGGAGGAACTTCAAAAAGAATTGGCCGAAGTCAAACAGGTGAAGGTTAGTTCGGGCAAGAGGGCATCCCCTTTCTCTCCTGAGATCATTCAAGAGAAGGCAGACCCCGGCAAAAAGTTCCCTTATATGGAAAGTTATGAAGGTTCAGGAGACCCATACAAACACATTCAGGTGTATGACAGATTGATGGATTACTATGACTACACAGATGCGGCCAAGTGGTAAACCTTAATGACGACTTTGAGGAAAGATACCAGGTAGTGGATGATGACTTTGGCTCCGAACTCAGTCTCGTCATGGGAAGAGTTGTACAACAAGTTCCATGTCTGGTTCAAGAGCAACAAGAGAAGGTGGAAGCCCACAGGATCGTTGTCACAGATCAAAAAACATTCCAATGAGACGATGGGCCAGTATATAAAATGATTCAAGGAGGCAGTAAGATAGGTTGAAGATTTTAATGACCTCCAAGCAATAGGGCTCTTTCAGAATGGTTTGGACCTGGTGAAGTTAGAAAAATTGGTGAAGAAACTGATGTTTAATCACCCGAAGAGCATGGCCAAAGCGTTTGAGAAAGCTGAAGTCGTAGTGGTGGAGGAAGCTTTGAGCAGTTTGAAGCAGGGCACTTCAGAAAAACTGATGGAGAAGGATAAGAATAGATCGGATGGAAATTAGAGGAGGTACGCTGGTAATAATTATCGATCTGATGGGTATCAGAGGAGATACAATAACAATGGGGGTTCGGGGGGGGACTTCGCCCACCTTTCCTGAGTCAGAAGGTGAACAGGGTATTCACGAAGCTTAATATTGATCGGGCTACCATACTGGAGCAGATGAGATGGAAACCCTATTTTGAGCCGCCCTGAGATAACATAAAACTAGACACATGGAATCTGAATAAGTACTATGATTACCATTAGGCAGCAGGGCACGCCATGGAGGACTGTAGGGGCCTGAAGGATATGATAGAAAAGAACATGTAGAACAGGGCATTGGTTTAGTATGTGGCTGGACGAGAAGCCCCGAGGATACAGCAAAGGAATAGTGCACCTATCCAGATTAGTTAGCCCATATAGCCAAATCAAACTCAAGTGACCCGTCAGGTTGTCGATGTAATCACATGCAGAACTATGGGGAAGGTTGCCGGAAGGAAGCGATGTGGATACTTGGATACGGTAATGTCAGTGGCGGACCAACCTGTAAGGCGTGAAAGGGTGTACCTTGGTTAGATGATCTCATTCACTGATGATGATTTCCCTAAAGAAACGTTTGAACCACACGAGGGAACATTGGTAATTACTGCACAGGTAGGTTCGATGGTCTTCAGTGGATATCCTGTATGAACACGCTTACCAAAGGATGAACCTTGATGGGAGGAAAATGGAGATCGGGTAGGAGTCATCGTTGTATGGGTTCAGGAATGAGCTGGTTAGAGTTGCAGGGACAATTGAGCTGTCAGTTATCTTTGGAAAGGCTCCACAGCAAGTGGAAATCATGTGAAAATTCTACGTGGTGCATGTGGATTCGTCGTACAATGCGATTCTAGGAAGGCCCACTCTGACAGCTCTTCAGGCAGTAACGTCGATTCCCCACTTCAAGATTAAGTTTCCTACACCACATGGAGTTTGGGAGGTCGCTGGTGATTTGGATTTGGCAAGAAGATGCTATAGAAACTCTCTAATCACCTCAGGAGTGAGGGTCGGTAAGCAGAACCAAACTATGGCTATAGAGAATGAGTCGTCTACAGAAAGTAGCACTGAGCCCTTGGTTATGCCTACAGAGGAAACCGAAGGGGTTTAGTTGATCCCGAGGAAGAAGGATAAGACTTTAAGGATCAGGTTAGGATTGTCGGAACCTTTTTGGACGAATTTAGTGGAATTGCTGTGACAACTTGAATTTTTAGAAATTATTTAAATCAGAATTTAATAAATAAAATTATTATTATAAGATATTTTGAGTTTGAGTATGTGTATATATGTGTTATATATTGTGAAATATGTGATTTGGTGTGAAGATGAATATATATTTATGTATTGGGAAAAAGAGGTTTAATAGCTAATTAAATTATTGAAGAAATTAAATTTAATTATTATGAAAATGAAATTAACTGAGTAATATTAGTTAATTTATTTAAGTTAAAATTATATTATGGGAGAGTATAATTTAATTATTATTGTGACGATGGAAATTGTTATGAATTAAATTTCATAAATAATGTGAGTAATTCACTTAATTAAAATAATAAATTAATGTGAATATATTTGTTTTAATAAAATGAGAGAGTAATATATTACATATAAATTTGGTACGTTAATGTAATAAGATTGTGAATGTGTCGTAAATAGTTAAAATATTATTAAATAAAATAAATATTTTAATTGGAATATTTATCGAGTAAAATAAATATTTGATGGAAATATTTTAATTAAAGTTAATAATTAAATTAAAGGATTGATTTGTGGAATAAAACTATAAATGTATTGGCCTAAAATTAAACTAAGAAGGAATCAAAAGTACTAACTTAACCCTAAAATTCTTGTTTTTAGTTTCTTGAGTTTTTTTCAATGTAAATGGATTTTGATGGAGGAATTGTCAAGAAATTGGATTGTATATGTTCTTAAATATGTACAATTCATTTTATGTCATCTAAAGATGAGTTTTCAGTAATAAACTTCATGCAATAATGTTTTAAAATAAGGAATTGAGTTTTGGTTGAATATGTACATTTTGACTTATGTTGGAGTCAAAATTGAGGGTTAGTTCATGAATAGAATCTAAAATTGGTGCAAGATATTGCTAGTATGTTGAAAACTAAAAATAAACGAAGGTTAAATAGATTGATTTGGTTAGGAATAGAATCTGTGGTGAATGATTACGCTAAATATGTTAAAACATGTAAAACTAATATGAACATGAGTTTTGGGTCATGATTTAGGTTGTTTAATGGTTTTGTAAATTGTTGATTCTTTGGTATGTTGTAGTTCTATGAATTACGAATCCATAGAATTGAAAATAGACTAATTTGGATGTGTATAGCTTAAGTTATGAAGATCAGAAGGTGAAAAAGATCAAAATTCGCAAGAACGGTCAACTACATATTTTGGTTATGCTAATGGACGCAGATGAGCTATTCCCTAAGTCTATTGGAGTGCAGCCACGCTGTTTCCAAAGCTTGATTGGGCGCAGCTGCGCTCTAGGTGTGTTCGATGTGACTGTTTTCACCTCCTATAGTAAAACGACCATAACGTTTTCATATGAACTCCGATTGAGGTGATTCAGGATGATTAGCAAAGATAATGAGTAGAACTACAACCTTTGTTCTTTAACTTTTTCAATTTGACGTCGAGAACAGGGATCAAAATGGCCATCTTTGGGACAGATGTGTTTTCGGAGGCAATCGAAGGGCGTCGGGCATGCACGTATGCAAGTGTAGTGCTTCTGATGACCAAAGATGTTGTTCTAAGTTATAAAACATGAATATTAGTAAATATAATGATGGTTAATATTAATAAATGATGTATTAGATAAGTTATATAGCATACTAAGCGTACACAAGATAAACGAATCGGGCGTGTGACGAATAAATGTCGAAACGTCGTGACAAGTATTAATGAACGTTAAAAGTGTTTCAATTCAATTGAAATGAATATTATAAGATATGGAATTGGGTTAATATATAACCAATAAGGCGTCTTAACAAGACCTAAACACTTGAATGAACTCTACCTAAGAAGAAATATAGTGAGATATAAGTCGAAAGTTAACGCAATCAAAATGAACATTGTGTATTGATAATAGGAAGGATTATGAGATATAGAGTAAAGTTTACATTACAACTACTATTCGTTGTTATGTGACTAATAGTTGATGTGCATGATTATATAATTGTGTTGGGCACGTGAAGTGTAGATAGCTGTAAGCTGTTAAACTGTTATTGGTAAATAACGATCAAGGCAAGTCTTTCAGTTCTTATTTGCTATGTGAACTTGATGATGAACTATTTTAATTCTTTATTGAAATGAGCATGATGTGTTATGTAACACCCCCTTCCCGAAAAGGAAAGGGAGGTCACGTGCAAAGCACAACAACCCTCAAAATAAGAAAACAGAGCACTAATAACCTCAAAATATTAATAGTGGTGATCCATTAATAGCGTACTAAATACAATTCTCCAAATAGTTTCAAAATAATCAAAACTTAAAATTCGAAACGACCTAGATGGTCAAAGGCAACTCTCTCATCACATTAGCTAGCCCTGAATCACCCCTGCAAACCTGCCGGAAGAAAAACACAGCATGAGCCAATTGCCCAGTACGGATATAAAGATACAAAAGATATACAACTAAAATACAAAATCAACTGAGACATAATATTGCCTCTAACAAAAATAAAATCTCTGAAGATTTGCATAGAATATATTTGAACCAACAGAATTAATGAAACAGACATAATACTAAAGAAATAACGAACTGAAGTAACTAATCCGATGAATTGAACTGAACAGAAGCCAACAACTAATACAATAAAATAATAGGCTAAAACAAATGGTTGGACAAAACACCAAATGACCAAATGACCCGCTTCCTCCGGAGCCCAAAATGGAGACGCCGTGGACTAATCACACTGCCATGGAAAGTGTCATGCCTCTCGTGCCAAGACGACATGCTTGTGGTACCCCCACAGGTGGTTATAGCTCAGGTATACCCTACGGTATATTCTAACAAAAATATCATGTCACAACACATGCGACATAATACCAACAAAAGGGTTCTATATGTACATGTTGAACCAAATCAAATTATAGTCACAAGGTTTCAAAAAGAAGGTAGCAACATGTACCGCTCTACAATTATCAAAAATAAATGCTAAACATGATATCCTAATTCAAAGAGTACAAATACGAGTCATATGTATCAACTCCAAAATAAAACTAATATATTTATTTCACCGGAAACAATTATGTGAAATCATAACAGAATTCGAAATAAGGAAACAAACGAATAAATCAAATTTAATAAGAGTATCACTGAAAGAGTACGAAATCCGTATCTGATACTTCCAAACCATTTATAGCACACTCCACAAAATTTTACCCTCAAATGCCAACGATATCAAATACGAAACGTTATTCGCAACCTAAACATATTCACCTCAAATTAAAAACAATCCAAACTAATAATTTCAAAATAATTCATAATCTATTTAATATGCCTTTAATCATCGCCTTTTATCAATTATTAATACTCCAAAATTTATATTCTAAATATAACTCTTTAAATTCCTTCCGTCCGATCTAATTACACAAATTAACATAAATAAATTAATATCTATAAGTTAAATTACTAATTACAAATTTACTTTTCCTAAGACTCACATTAATATAATTACAATTGCTACTAGTATAATTATTATTTATTCCTGTAACTTTCAAATTATAAATATATTTAAAAAAATCCTACACAATATATTAACCAAATGAATATAATTGTTAACTAAAATGTTATAACAGAATTCATAAATATAAAAGCCACACATAAATATACAAGTTGATCCCCTACAAAATTCATCCATATTTCATAGCTTTATGTAGTATTTTAAAGTTTTACTCTCCTATTGTTTTTTTTACTCCATATACGAACATGATATATATATATATATATATATATATATATATATATATATATATATATATATATATATATATATATATATATAGCCCCATTACCATCACAATATTAGAATGCCCATGACATACTCCATGCAAAATTATCAAATTTCCATAAGTTGTCAGCATATCACACCTCAACTATATATATACCTACTATCACAATATTATAGTATATATATATATATATATATATATATATATATACAAATTAAAGAAGGTCTTCCACATGATATATGAAAAGTCATCTTACATGACTTAGGCTTCTATTGCAGATGAACAGATAATTCCTCTCCTTTTTCTTCTCTCTGTAGCGGCGGCAGCTTGCTCCCCTTTCTTTTCCTTCGATCAGTTGGTATAAAATATGATGAAGCACTTAGGTTTTGTTTATTTATTAACAGATTTTTATTAACTTTTCCTAATTATAATAGGTTTTAATATCATCCACATTTAATTAAATTAAACCCAAATAAATTTTAAGGCCCAAATTGTACTAAATTAATTTACCCATCACTTATTAATATTTATTAGCCCACACAAATTAAATAACTAGTTTGACCCAAATAGATGACAAAGTCCAATTAATATGTTTTCAAACAAAATAATTATTTTTTTTATTTTTTTTATTTAATATATTTTTTTTTCGGGTATTACATCACCTACCCCTTAAAAAGGATTCCGTCCCCGGAATAAAAAAAATGAAAAATACCTAATTATCAAAAAGATGCAGATACTCCGCTCGAATAGACTCCTCTACCTCCCAAGTAGCTTCCCGCTCTGAATAATTTTACCACAAGACTTTAACAAAAGGAATTATCTTCCTCAAATTTTAATTTAATCAGTTATTTAATTATCTACTAGAAGAATTTAATTTTCCAAACAAAACAAGGAAGAAAAGAAGGAAACAAAATCATTTACCTTTTCCCATTTAAACACAATCGTATAAGATAAAATCAATTAATATTTAATTATATAAAAAATAGGTTATTATATGTTATATATGTTAAAAGTATAAAACGTTAAAGTCAATTTATGAATACATTGATTGAGTAAGGAACTTAATCTTTATACTTTTTATATAAAGTACGGCATGTTTGTTATGTTAATCCGATATTTATGAGATGTATGTTGAGCATATTATTATGTGTTACGTGATGCATGAAAAATATTAGATTTTGCTAGGCTGTCGAGCTTAACCTTGCAAATAACCACGTTTGCAGGTTAAGGATTCAAGGTAACGTTGTGTGCTACTTGAAAGACATGAATCAGATATATTGCATAACGATATACTTTGACTAAGTTGTTATTATTTGAACTATGTTTAAGGTTCCTAATGATGTACTTGATAATGTATGATGTTTAATAGATGTTGAGTTATAAAGTTTAAATTTTGTCTGATGTATAAAGGTTATTGAACCTGTATGTAAGTTTTATTTATTAACTTTGATAAAGTGAGTAATAAACTTAGTATGGTTCAAAGGTAGGTAAAGATAAAGGTTTTGAGAAATGTACTTGATAATTTATAATGTGAAACTTCATATTTAGTTGTAAAGTTTTAGTTACCCAATGTATAAGGGATATCGAGCTGAGATATAAGATTTTATATAATAACTTTGATGAAGCGAACCATAAAATAAATTTGATTTAAAGATGTGTAGATGATAAATGTTATAATTTAGGAAAATAAACAAAATAAGAAGACAGAAAAGTTTGATTATTCTACATTTAATTAAATTTAACATCGAATAATTATGTAAAATTAGAAGTTAGACGTATTGTTAACGATCGAAGTCAAAAATTAAATTGTATGAATTTTGGGATCATTACAGTTGATATCAAAGTTGTAGGTTATAAACCTTAGGTAGGAGTACCTTAGGCTATAACCTTAGAGAAGAAAGGAGAAGATGGTAAAGAATAAACTCAGGTAGAGTTTGATCAATAAGAAATAAATTTAAGAAATGTATAAAGAAATGATTAAAATATATATGAGAAGGTTCAAAGAGTAATCTTGAAGACTTATAAAAGATGAGAATCATGAGTTACCTGACTCTGGTAATAAGATGTTAAATGTTATTAAAAAAGACGATGTTTACAAGATGAGAAGGTGATTAAAATAATAATAATGAACTCATATAGAGTTTAATTGATGAAAAATTCAGAGAATGCTTATGAAAAAAGTTAAGATAATATGTGTGGGTTCAAAGAAGAACCTGAAGAGTTAAAATTGAGTTGAGTAATCATAAGACAACATAATTAAAGAGGAAGTAATGAGGATCGTGAAACCAAAACCATCATAAAATAAGAAAGGAATCATAAAGAAGGTAATTGTAGAATAAGATCACGACGTCATCTGGTTAAGTTGTAAAATTATAGATGATCTGTAATGAATGAATAATTATAGCTTGATGCTATAAGAGAATGTACTATGATATAGTACGAGGTAAACTCATGAGGAGTTATAGATGATGAATTATGGAAAATTCATATCGAGTAAAGAGTAAGTTATGAGCAAGATAGAGTTGGTTGGGATTTCAATTGAGGACTCATGTAATGGCTGAGTTGTACAAACCTTTGTATGGGTAGGTTTTGTTCTTTTACTCAGTTTATCACATTGATAATCATTGGAATGTTGGCGTCATGTTATCAATGTGTATGTGGTGAAAATGTGATTCTTTTCTCATGTGTATATTTGATAGTTAGAGACTATTAAGATTAGTCATATGTTATTAGGATTAGGTGCGAGTTCTTAAAACTCATACTTCTGATAAGTTGATGACTCATAATCATATGTAAGTTTTTGAACCCCTAAGAATATGGACAGTCCCTGATTGGTTCTTGGACTACGTATTGCTAGGACAAGTTCCTAAACTCATATTATTGTGGCAAGTTCCTAAACTTCCAAAGTGTGGTAAGTTTGATGAACTGTATTGGGTATAGAAAAGTTGTGAAACAAGGACTAAGAATTTTTGGTATAGTAAGCATTGATGGTGCTAAAGATTAGTAGAATGATTAAGTAACGAAGTAGTGGAGTAAGGATTTAAGATGATGGAGGCAAATTGGATATTCTAAATCTTCCACTATAAAAAAATGGGGCTTCAGCAACAACCGATTTTCGTTGCTAAAGGTGCTAAATTTCGTTGTAAAAGGGTTTTGGCAACAACTTTACTGTCGTTGCGTCTTTCGTTGCGCAATTAGCGTTGCTAATTGTTCCATAACGAACGTATTTTTTTCGTTACCAAAAGTAATACATTTTGCAACGAAATTTGGCTTTCGTACAAAGACATCGATCCTTTAGCAACAAAATGTATTGTTGCAAAATAATTAAAATTTTGTTGCTAAAAAGCCCATTTCGTTGCAAAAGTCTTCTAATTGGCAACTAAATGAACTCTTTTTTTTTTTTGCAACGACCATGCATTTTCGTTGCAATTGACGCCATTTTGCAACGACATATTTCGTTGCAATAAATTATGAAAATTGTTGCCTAAGCTTGCTTTCGTTGGGGAATGTAAACTTTTTAGCAACGATTTTTATTGCTGATTATATTATTTGGCAACGATATTATGCTGAATCAACAATGAAAATATTTGTTGATGGTTATTTTTTAATAGCAACGAAAGTCGCCGATTAGCAACGACATAATATGTTGTCGTTTCTTTAAATGTGCAACGAAAGTTGATATGATTTGCAACGATAAAAAATATTGCATTTTATTTTAGTATTAGCAACAATGTCCTCTCCGTTATTATTAGGTTAATTTTTCATTGACAAATATTATATTTTTAATGCCATTAGCAACGAAAATTTGTTGCTAAATGTATAAAAAATTGTTGCTATATTAAAACTTGTTCAATGCTTTGGTAACGAATTATATTGTTTCCAAATCAAAATTTGACATTCTTTTTGTGTACCTGGCTGGCTCAATGTCCCCACAGCAAATAATGGCAAAAATACAAAAAACTAAAATATTATTAACTTAATAAAATCATCTACTACATAATCATTCATTATCTTTACAATTAACCATCTAATTAAAGCTATCACAGTTCTTCAATCAAAGTATATATCTACATATATAAAGAGAATACATTAATGAATACATTAATATTGGTAGCTTAAAGTTAATTTGCAGATACTTAAGCCATGGTGCATCTCAAGTCAGCATACCACCAGAGTTAGTGACCAGGTTGATACAATAATGTGATTTTAATAACTTAACAAAAAAAGAGTATGTGGATGTCCTAAAGGATTCAGAATGTATATAATGTAATTCTAATAACATGATGCATCCCACCACCACCAAATGAATGCCCACAAGGCAATATCATTGCATCATCCATAAGTGATCATCTGCATAACCGAGAGAAATAACATAAATACAGTGTGGAAGTACCAAAGACATGCAATAACAGAATCAACAACTCAATTACAAAAAGCAGCAGTACCAAGAGTATCAAACCACCAATCAAGCTACGTAAGGAACTTCTAGTCCATCATAAAGAACAAGCAAAGTTGTGATGCACTTATAGAAAAAAAGTATTAAAGGGCTATACCTTATCAAAGTGGCAAAGCTAAAAACTTCATTATAGATTATACAAAAAGAGGATAATTGCTAAATCTTTTTTCATTAGGTTGCACTACTAAAACCTTTATGCTAGAGAATGGAAATAGTCATATCAGTGATACAAATAATAGCAAAGAATTATGTAACTAAATAGCTCAAGTGGTTCCACTTAAAAATAATAAATGAGGGGAGTAATTGAAACTCCATACATATATCTAGCGTAAAATTTCCAAAAACAAAACATTTATTTTATCCCCAAAAGAATTCCAAAAACAAGTACAAAGGGGTCCATGACCCATGCTGGACCTCAAGATTTATACTTGACTTGAAAGACAAGTTCTATTATGTATTATTTCAACTTCATGAGGTAATACCACTATACCACTAAAAATAATACCACTATCAATAATTGTCCACTATGGCATCTCTTTCAGTTTTTCAGTTGCGGGACACAACAATAATTCCAAGAAACCATTACAAAACACCAAAAAATAATTGTACCTTTTTTAGATACTTTTTGTTTAGTTTCAATGCTCCAGTGCAAGCTTTTTTGGCATCTAGATTTCCTGTCATGTCGTTCAATATCTGAAATCAACAAAATAAATTTGTTTTAAAAAAAAGAGCTGATAGGAAACAGTCAGGTAGCTACTGGATACATTGTATATATTCTCTTAGACCTAAAAACCACGCAGCTCAATAAACTAATTTTTCAACTAACAAACATGCACCTCAAGAAAATAACTCATTGTGACGATGGTGCAGTGTATCTCTAAGAACTAACAAGCATGCAAGTAAAACAAACTGTAAAGTTTAAACCTTCTTGTTGAACATGTGTCTACCTAATTGAAAATAACTTTTGAAGTGGACGTTTCTACATAATTAAATTTTCTGAACTTACCAAGCTAACCTTGACAACATCATCCAATCCACGAGCTTCTGGTAGTAATTTTGAGCTCTTGTCCTTCAGGACACTAGCTACTAAGAAAACAGAAATGAGGAGTGCAACTTCAGCACCTTTGCCTCCACTTTTCATGTTTTCCCTTTCATACTTGCCATATTGGCGTATTGATTTTGCCTTTGCTTTAGATCCATCAAATTTTTCAGTAGGTGTGTCAGAGTCCTCCTCTGATCATCTGGTATTGAGTTGTTGACTAGCAACCTGATGTCAGTTAGACATAAGTAACTATGTCAGCTAGACACAAGTAACTATGTCAGCTTCAATACAAGATGGAGAGCTTAAAACAATTTGAATGCTTACTAGATCATAAATATAAACAGAATTGTTTGCAGATCCAGTGTAGATGTATTTTTGGCCAGTGCTGCAAAAAGTTACAAATAAAAAATAAAAATAGGTAGCTCCGTCAATCGAATACCAATATAATGATTTAAAATCAATTCTCTAAAATACTGGCAAAGCAATCACCATAAAACAATGATAATGTGTGTTGAACTAATTTATCCAATAAACAGGCCAACACGACACCAAAAATGGCCTCTAGTGAAGGATAAATCCTTCACAAGATATACTATATCATTCACAAGTGATTTATTGCAAAAAACTATTTCTTTCACACGATTGCTCGCATTAGACCTCCTCGCAATTGGTTATCCTTCGCTAAGTAGTAACTAAATATTTTTTGTGAAGGATATATTGTGAAAAACTTTTTCATTCACAAATTGTATTTTGTAATGAAATATTATTATTTAGTGAAAGATTAGTTTCCTTCACAAATAATATTTTAAGAAGGATTATTTGAAATTAGTGAATAGCTTTATTCCCTCATAAATAATATATTATGAAGAACAAATTTATTTAATGAGAGAAAATTGTCCTTCACTAATTATAAATTAAGAATATATCTTCAAATTAGTGAAGAAAATAATCCTTCATTGATAACTAACTAATTAGCTAAAAAAAATTAGTGAGAGAAATAATCCTTTATTAATGTCAATTTCTCAAGTAAAATCATTCACAAATTATAAATTTATAAATAAAAAATTCATTGATAAATAATCAAAATTCATTGCAAATTATAATTAATTTTCTAATCAGTGATTTCATATTTATTACTATTACTATTATTTTTATTAATTGCTATAATAAATATTAAATTTAATATTTCAAGTTAATATAAATGTCATACTTGTTTCAAACTAATTGATAAACTGTATAAAGAGTCAATAATTAAAACTAAAACTCCATATATATAAAAATAATACTCAAGTCACGATAAGTACAGAATTTGAACCGGAAAACCCCATAAACATCTGGCACCTTAAATGAAGTATGATACAAACCCTGCAAAATTCAGGAAGAATAATATATTCAGATCAGTAGTAATAGAGAAGGTTTCCAGATTACATCTACACGTGGCCATGGAATAACTACCTTTTGATCAGTTGACAAGGTTTTCAACACATATGGGCTCATCATGTAAAATTGAACCTGAACATCGTTGGCAACATTTTGTTTCCAGATTATTCCAGACCACTCATAAATCTCTAGAGTATTCCTGAAACAAGTCCAAAATTGTAATAAAAATATCAGCAAATAGTCGTCTTCTTGTCTTTTCTTTTTTTCTTTGCTAATTTGGCAGAAATAGCCCTCTTTTTCTTTTTATCTTTAAATAAACAGAAAGTTGATGCATACAAGAGGGAAGCATTACCAGTTCATTACAAGAGAGAAGAAAAAGTGACTACCGATGTATACGAGGGTGTAACTCTCAATAGCAAGATGCATGTTCTTCTTGTCCTCTTATGTCAAAAGCTTCCCATTATTCTGGTAATTTCAATTGAACAAGTTTAGGAGGGTTGCTATATTATCTTTCATAACAAATCAAAAACTATTTTGATTGTCATCTGGACAGGAAAGCACAAATTAGTTGATGAGTTCATGATTGGAGGAAAGTATTAGGTCACAAGGGTAACCTGTTTTGCCATGAAAACAAGAATCAAAAGATAGTGTCCTACCTTGATTTTGATGCTCGACTCTCATACTGTTGCAGGTTATGAAATAATATCATTGTTCCTAAAAATAGTGGCAAATGGTGGTTTTCCTTCAGTTATAAAGGACATTAAGAACATGTGAAAAACTAAATGAGCAATATAGACCTGGAGTTTTTGTTATAAGCAACACACTTTTTGCAGGATATGTTATACAGATATATATAATTTGCCAGTTTATAAGGATATACTTGGTTTGCTAGAATTAACTTCTTATACGTAAACAGAAATCATGGACACAATAGTTGCCTAAAACTTTGGAATTACCAAAACAAAAAATAGTACATTCAAACAACTCGAATTACCAAAATGAAAATTAGTACATTCAAACGAATCAAAAATGGTAGAAATTTAGTAAACTTACCTGATCAGAGAGTCCATAAACAGCTGCTTGAAGCTTTTTGAGCTTCTTAGAATCATAAACTGATTCTAGTAGATTTAATAGAGGTTATTTCTTCATGTGCATGTTACCAGCTGGTATTAGGACACTGTACAAAAAAAATCTTGCTAAGTATCTTTGTTGTTCAGGAAGTTCAATCCAATTTCATTTTTAGTTATCCTTACATTTGTTTTTGGAACTTCTTTTTTGATCTTCTATCTTCTCAAATGATGAAGCAAATAATTAGGTTGTAGTAGGGGAATAGCGTATAATTGTTAACTATTTGCATTGAAATGATGCATGCCTAATGTTTTGTATATGAATTATCAAATATTCAAATGTCATTTTCCCCTTTGTGCAATTATATTAATAAAGTTTCTGGACACTTTTAATACAAGAGGGAAAAAGAAATTAACATTACATTCAAGGCAACGAAGATTTTATAGTGTTTCCATATAGTTGTGATTGTATGCATGTGAAAATTTTCTTAGTATTTTTACCTGAAGGCATGTCTGATGAAACATCCTGCTCCAGAACACACAATGATATAACCGGCAAAGATTTCAAGAGGACACTGAACATGACCATATACCAATCATCATACAAAACTTCCCCAGAGAAGGATGTGCAAATCTCGTAGTATAACAGAGTTAGACCAAAGGAATTAGATCTCAGTATGTAATTACCAATAATATTAATGGACCTCCACCAACTTTGAAGCTCATTGCTCATCCAATGCTGGAGTAAGGTGGAATCACTTACCAAAGGAATTAGATCTCAGTATGTAATTACCAATAATATTAATGGACCTCCACCAACTTTGAAGCTCATTGCTCATCCAATGCTGCTCCTTGAAGTAGCTAACAGATCATGAAATTTTACATGGACCGT
Organism: Panax japonicus; assembly: GCA_020205505.1. Taxonomy (NCBI): domain Eukaryota; kingdom Viridiplantae; phylum Streptophyta; class Magnoliopsida; order Apiales; family Araliaceae; genus Panax; species Panax japonicus. Next base: position 41,816,403 of record CM035110.1, on the reverse strand, counting down.
CTGTATCTATGGATTGTGCATTTGTTAACAAAAAGCTCCTTAAAATATATAAATTTCTTTATGTATACTCAGGATAACAAATTTTCATACATTGATTATTAACCACATAAAACAAAAAAAAAATATCTTGTTAATTATACAACAAAGAATGGATTACTTGGAATTCACTTATCACACAGCTACTGGCACTTTCAGTGATTCCAATATCTTATCATCTATCTCAAATTTTATTTCTTCTTGTCTCTCCCATTCTTCACATACTCGTCAAACCGCTCCTTCATGTCAACTGGAAGGTTCTGCATAGAAGTGCTGCAAAAGTAAATTGATCGTTAAGAATTAAGATTTTAGATTTGTTTCACATTGAAGAGTTAGAATGCTAGGAATATCTCCTTTATTTTATGCTCTAAATAGTTTCCTGTGTGGTGTATAAGACACAATGTAGATCTCAATTTGTTCTAGCTCAAAACCTTATTCGTTTACTTCCCCACTTAATTTTGTTCCGAGGATATTCCAATTGACTTGGTGCAATAATGGAGTCCTTTTATAATATTCCAAGTTTTTGAGATTTAGGTAAGTTGGGAAATAACACTTTATTTGTTGCAAAGATCTCTTCATACCATATTCCGGAAAGGAAAAACTTTCTTTACATCAACACCAACAGCTTTTCTACACTAGCGATCTGTTTACGTTGAAATTTGGATATAATATAGGTGGTATATCCACCTATTTCAGAAAAATAAAAACTGCATGATTTGATCAAACCGTACAACGAAAACAATCCTAGTCAACTGTAGCAGCGCAGCGCGACACGGCGTGCACATGCTTGTGCGCAGCTGCTGCAACGTGTGTTGGGTTGCCATGCAGTCTTCATTATTGAACAGCCCCCTTTGCGATTTTATAGCTTCTAGCCCGCTTGTCGGATAGCTACCAAATTTTAATATCTTATATATACCATAGTAGACTATTTTTAAAAATTTTAAACCACCTATTTCAGATACTTTAAACAGTCCAAACAAAACTCCAAAAATGCTCTGTCATAAAAGTTTTTTGACATTTGTTTTTGATTAAAAATAGCTTTCTTTCTTGATTCGATTCACCTAAACCCTCTAATTGGTTATATTTAATGTACATGTATATAACTCGGGTATTGGTTTTGCTCAATTATTTGTTTTTAACGAAAACATTTCTTAGAGGACTTTTTACGAACATGATGGGTGAGTTCCTTAAATGGGCAGATCTCATAGCTATTCGTTTATGTTCTATACCCATTTCGTCTTCCTTATTTCTTCGCACAACCACGCTAATCTCCATGGCTCTACTTTAGTCCACAAGAATCCAATTCACATAATAAACCATACATAAACATATATAACTTAACAAGTTAGCTTACTAACTTCACATTTTCCAAACTAATTTGCAATATAACTTTATAATCTTGCAAAAACCAACATCATTACATGTTATGCCAACTACCCAACCATATAATACAACCAAATTAGTACATTTATGCATCCTAAGTGATTTTGCAAATTTTACAAGCTTACTTTACTAGTTTTTAAAAAAAAACAATTTACAATTCTAACTAATTTGCCACACATGAAGCATGTAAGTCTTCTATCATAACTAACATAATCCCAACATATAGTACCAGTATAAGCAACATAACCTTATATATATAATTGATCTTGCCAAATTTCAAACATAAACTAGCATGACTTCAGTTTACTGACAACACTTACTATGTTTACCCAAATTATAAATTGTAATATAAACTTAACAACTTCCAACTATTTTAGAAAAGAAAACTTATTTCACTTAATAATAATAATAATAATAATAAGCCCGCATAATTGCCTTCGTTATTATGAAACACCGTTGGCTTTTCTATAATGTCTGATGTAAGATGAATGGTTCCACCATTATTATCTTAATTTAAGTCAACATTTTAATAGTCGTTGCAAAAAGTTGTATAAAATATGCAACGAAAATAAAAATTGTTGCCAATTAATGTGGTCCATATTAGGCAACGAAATATAGCAACAAAAAAACTTTCGTTGCCCAGGATGAGGAGAAATCAAGTGGTTATAAATTTTGCAACGAATTTCTAACGAATTTTGTTTTCAAATTTTGCAACTATTTATGAATTTCGTCTCAAAAAGTGAAAGCCTGACACAATCTGCAACGAAGGATAAGTTTCGTTGCTAAACATACACTTTTAACAACGACTTATAAAGTTGTTGCCTGGAAAATCGTTGCTAAAGCCCCATTTTTAGCAACAAAAAAACTTTTGTTGCCCACGATGACGGGAAAGCAAGTGGCCGAAAATTTTGCAACGAATTTGTAACGAAATTTTTTCCCGCCAATTAATTAGCAACGAAATTTTGCAACGACTTATGAATTTCGTTGCAAAAAGTGAAAGCCTGAAACAATCTGCAACGAATGACAAATTTCGTTGCTAAACATATACTTTTAGCAACGACTTGTAAAGTCGTTACCCAAAAAATCGTTGCTAAAGGCCCATTTTTTTATAGTGTTCTAGCTATGCGAGATTTCCAAATTTATTGACTTCGTGCTGATGTTTCATTTCTTTGTTTTGAAAATTTTTGGAACAAATGATTGAATCAATGGGTTTTTAAATATGCTAATTGTTTCAGCTAGACAAAAATGATTTGAAATTATCAAAATGTAATTTTGTGATCGTATGCATCGTTTGATATGGTGTGGAAATAATAATCGAGGGATTCATCAATGAAATTGAACCTAGTGTTGGATGTGATCATATGATCGTCATCCCACTATGGTATGATGTAGCATGACTGAATCCTCAACACGCCATTAAGACGGTACAGTATTGTGATAAAAAAACAACAATTTGGTTTTCTTTGACTTTAAGAAAATATGTTAATAAAGATGTTTTAAAAAAAGAGATTTTTGGTTTACTTTAAATTAAGAAATATGTGCCAATTGAATTGGTTAAGAATAAATATATAAATCTTGATTGATGTCGAAGTTGTTGCTAGAAGTCTATGTTATTTGATTCAGCTAGACGATTATTAAAAGATGTTTATGAAATTCGAGCGTTCTTTGTCAAACTATGCCAAACCAAAATGTTTTGGGGCGGATTAATATGTTAAAAAGCTGAGGTGAACAACCCTATAAAAGGGGACATGTTATCAAAGACAATGGTTCCGAAAGTAGCGCATATAGTTGTTACGATGTTAAGATGTAATACGTTGTGCACGACGTATACGTAGGGGTACGATTGACTGATCACCTAGAGTACTTGCAGAGAGTGTTTTCAGTTTGTGTGTGTAATAACCAGGGATTTCGAATATTCCGAATTTTTCGAATAAATTTTTTTTATTTATTTAATATTAATATTGACTGTTAATATTGTACTGTGTATCTGTGATACGAGTCTTGAGAAGTGGTTAATTTGTGTATTGACTGATAAATAAGAGTAGAGTTGTACATAACAGCCTTAGAAACCCTAACCCTAATTCTGGATAGGGATTCGATAGAAAATACAATTAAAATTATTATATTGATAAGTACGCGTTTGTACGGTATAGAAATTTTGATCAATGATTGATCGGATAAGGTTTAAAAAAGTAAACCCTAATAAGGGATTAGAAACCCTAATCTTAGATTCAGAAAACCTAACGCCCAGTTAGGAACCCTAATCAAAAGCCGGGAAACCCTAATTTCATATTCAGGAATCCTAAACCCTAATTAGGAAACCCTGATCCTAATTAGCAAGCCTAATGTGATTATTAAACTTTGATTTGATTAGTAAACTTAATATAATTAGGAAACCCTAATTGTAGTTTTAGAAATCTTAAATTTTCTATTTAAAACCCTAATTAGAAAATTCTAGCAAATTGAAATTTTAAAGCCTAAGGGTTAGAACCTTAGGGTTAAACCCTAAGGGTTTGGCAAGTTATCCTTTATGCCATTAAAATTATATTGCAAATGTCGAAAATACCCTTTTAGTATTACTTTAATTTGTAACTTTCAAATCTTGCCAACACCTTTAGTGGTTCACCAACTCTTGACTTTGTTGACTTAAAAATCCAGGCAAATCAGTCTATTTTAGCAGCTATGTAAGCAACATGCATTGCATCTAAGTATTATAAGAGATAAGAGAGAAAAAGGTTGCCAAAATTGTCCATTTTCTATCCAAGCTCTCACCAACTCTCTCTCTCTCTCACTAAACCTTCAAATTTATCAAGTGTCTCAGTCACATAATCAGCCCCTAGAACACCAAGAAAAATTAAGGAGATCATTGATCAAAGATTGGAAACAAGAAGGTATAAAAGCCCTAGCCTATTTTGATCTTACATAGTGAGAAAAAATTTGTGTAATTTGTGTTTAAGTGTTTAATCATGTGTTAATTATAAGATGTTTTTAGATGATCTATGTTGATCCATCATGGATCCATAACATCAAAAGGCTTTAAAATGAAGTTTTCAAAAATTGTCCATGAACCCTAGAAAATGGTCTGACAAGCTAATGTCAGTGGCCATAGATCTCTGTATGTTTGTGATTTTTGATGTTTTATGTTTTAGATTTGTAGTGTGATAGTTGGTCTGTACTCTGGAAGTGAAATCATAGTTATTGGATGTTTGGATTTCATGTTATAATCGGTCAAAACCCGTTAACCAGGCATGACCAGATGAATTTTGGGTAACCCAGAATTTAAATAACAGTGTCTGACATGATTATTGAAGGCCAAGATCTGTCAGATGATTGAAGGTTTCATGTTGTTTTCCTAACTGTATTGTATCTTGTTATATGGACTTTATATCAAGGCCTCTAGATCTCTTAAATAGCAAACATACATTAATGGATGGTCAAACCTAGCCATTTGATCACGACTGCAGTTTCTGGAAAACCCAGAAAATGTATGATCAAGCTTTCTGACAGCCTTTGACCGAACTACAACTTGTGATTTTGTTGTTGTTTAACTGATCTGTTGTTGTATTATTGTTCCTTGACATAAGGACTACAGATTTGAACTTTAAGAACACATGAATCATTACTGGAACATAAGATTAATTGGGTTGGAAAGTGGCACCTATGAGACTGTCTGGGTTTCTGGGTTACCCAAAAAACCCATAAGCTATATGACAGAGACTTTGGATGGCTAGATCATTTGTAGTGATGTGTTATGACCTAGATGATAATTGATTAGTGTAGTGTTACATAAACACTACACGATCAAGGTTTAAGCTGGCCCAGAACATGCATGGATTGAGATTTAATGCTGGTCAAACAGGGCATGTTGAACACTGAGTTGTCAGTGTTCTTGATGCCAAGAACACCTAAGACGACAGAAGTGTCGTTATAGCCTGTAGCGACGGTTTATAAATATTTTTAATTTCCGATTTTCCGGAAATTAATTAACAATATAAATAAATTTCTAAAAATTACAAAAATGGTTTTAATTTTTTTTTTAAATTATGAAAAATAATTTTTGACTATTTGGGATATTTTTCATTAATATTTATAATTATTTAAATATTAATGGTATTTTATTTATTTAATTAGTATATTAAATAAATTAGAGAAAATGATTTTAATATTATAAAAATCATTTTAAATAAGAATAAAGTGTTTAAAAATATTTTGAATTATAAAATATAAATTTTAATATTTTTGGAGAATTTTCATTAATAATTTAATATTACTGATATTGGATTTATTTCATTATAATATTAAATAAATGAATTAAAAATTATTTTATTTATTTAAAACATATTTAAAAATGAGAAAAATGATTTAAAAGAATTTTAAGTTATAATTAATGACTTTTAATATTTTGGTAAATATTTCATTAATATTTAAATATTAATGGTGATGATTTAAAAATGAATTTAATTACTTTAAAAATCATTTAAATAGAATATTTGTGATTTAAAAATATTTTAAGTTATTATTAATAACTTTAATATTTTGACAAATATATCCTTAATATTTTACTATTATTAAATATTAATGATGATGGAATTAAATAGTATTTAAATCATTTAAAAATGATTCCTGTGTTTGAAAAATTATTATAAATTATAATAGTTGCTTATAAATTATTAAAAGCTTTCGAAAAATATTATTAATGATAATTGACTTATCTAAAATAATATTGAAGCTTTGAAACCAAGTTTAATTGACAATAAATGTGTTAATTGTAGGATAGGGTGACCAGTACATCGAAAATAGACCGAAGTCCAACCAGACCAAACTAGTTAGACTTAATGAGTGTTTATATAAGTTATAAATACTGATGTGGCTATGTGGTAATGTGTCTAAGAGAAGTTTTGACTGTGAATTATAGTATTGTGTGTTGTGAATTATTGTGCTAATTGTGAGACCGATATTGTTGATTATAGGTCTTACAAACGCAGATAAGTATATTGTGCAGCAGTAATCAACGTGAAAGGCAAGTTTCCTTAACTCAAACTTGAGTTATATCTGTTCAATATTTATGGTGGTTAATTATTGTTGATTAGACCACGTCTGAGAATTTATTGTTGATTATTCGCAGTTAGTGCATATTTATTAATTCAAACTGAATTAGTAATTCTAAAAATATACTTGAAGAATAATTGTTATTGGATATTCACATCCGTAGAAGCTATTAATGATTGTAAATAGTACATATAATTCTTGTCTATTGTAGAATTGTGTTGAGAAATGTTTTAGCCAATTATTCTGGCTGGACAAACAATTTTTAGAACTTGATAGGTTCGAAAAGAGAACTCAATTATTATTGACAGATCGATGCCAATTATTTCGGCTAGATCGAGAAAGAGATTAGATATTGAAATCATAGTATTTTGTTGTTAAATCAAATTATGATTCTAATTAAGACTGAGAAGAGCAACCTTTTATTATAAAAGGGGTAGAATTTTTTGTCGTATATTCGGCCATTGCGCGCTTTCTAAATATTATGCATAATATAGGGTATAATGAAGCTGATCACTTTATATACTTGCAGAGAGGTATGATTTAATCTTTATGGTTATCTGATACACTTGGGTATATCAAAGTATATCTTTGATAGTTACTCGAGAAGAGAAGTTCAAGATCCTTTGTGATCACTCAGCATAACTCTGGAAAATATTTCCATCTTGTATTTGGGTATATCAAAGTAAATCTTTTATAGTTACTCGAGAAGATAATTTCAAGATCATTTGAGATCATTCAAATTAAACTTTGGAGAATTCTTCTAAATTATTATTCAATCTAATAACGTAGAAACTTTGAAAGTGTTGTACCCTTTCATTATCAGATTATTGTGTTGCATAGAATGCGAGAAGACTTGTTAGTTATTAAAGCTTTGTTCAGCTATTTCAAAGTTTCCTGAACTTTGGTGTTATTCTATCAAATTAGATAGTCTGTTCTTATTGATTCTTATAAATTTATTGTGTGTCTTAACTTGCGGGGCAAACTTGTTGCTCACCCTTACTAAATAAAATATCTTAGCTGCGAACGAAGTGGTAGGAGGTGCTATGAAGGACAAAGGCAGAGGCATTGTGATAGCGTAGTTATTATGAACATTATTATTATGTTATGTTTGTAAACCCTTTTTATTTATCTAAAGGGTATGTTTGTAATGTTAAGGTTAGAGAACCTGGGACTAATGTATTAACTATATCAGTTAATATGGTATAATATTTTATTCATCAATGAATAGGTAGTTAGATGATAATTATATTGTGGATCATGAATACCAACTCGGGGGTCAGGTAACCTGGATTTGGGGGCGTCACAGGTTGGTATCAAAGTTGTAGGTTATAAACCTTAAGTGGGTGGGAAAAGCCCTAGGATTATAACCATAAGTGAGATAAAGAATACTCATTTAGAGTACTAAGTGAGGGATTGTCGAAGTGCATCAATAGTGAGATATGTGGACACATAATGAGAGAATTTTGTACTGGTGAAGTGCTAATCAAGTTGTTTAAACTAATTTATAGGATGTCCGGAGAAGATGAAATGAGTATAGAGATGTCAGCGGCTGTTGCACCAGTGTTAGTAGCCAAGGTGCCAGCATAAAGTGAGTCAGTGGAAGAAGTGGGAAAAGATGAACCTATGATCAATCTTGGGAGCGATCATGATGATTATCCCGAGATGTATCTGAGTGGTGATGAAGAGGCGAAGTTCGAAGAAGCTAAGGTGGAAAAAGGGAATAAGATCAAAGTTGGAGAGAAAGATCAAGTATCTCCAGAAGTCCTGGAACTCCAGAGTAAAGTATTTCTCTTGGAGGAGTTGTGGAAGACGGAGCGAGCGTTACGCGAAATGATTGAAGAACGGAACGAGCTGAAGGCGCAGGTGGAAAGGATGAAGACTGAAGGTGGTGGATTGTCTAAAGGAACAATCAAGCTGAAGGGAAAGAATAAAAGAAAGAGGGACAACGACAACGATAATTTTGAAAATTCAAACCCAAAGAAGAAGCAAGTATGTAGCAAGTGTAGGAAGACTCACGTGGGAAATTGCATGATGTGGAAGAATGTGTGCTTCAATTGTAAGCAGGAAGGACATATTTCCCTACATTGTCCTAAGCCAAATATGAAAAAGTATTTCTCATGTAGGAGAACAGGTCACGGATTCAACAAGTGTCCCAACAAGAAGAAGACTGGTGAAGGGAGTGGACAGTAGATAATTTAAGTTTGAGCGTTATTATCTTTTGGTAGAAGATTATGATATTAAGGGTTTTAATGTCGAGAATGATGTATGAACATATGGAATGAATGAAATCTTTATTTTCTATATGAATATAAGATTAAGATTAAATTGTAAGTTCTTAAAACTCAAACTTATGATAAGTTTATGACTCATAATTATATGAAATGCTTTTTGTCTGACTAGGATAAGTTCATACACTCATATAATTATGGCAAGTTCTTGAACTCATAAGTGTGGTAAGTTTGACGAACTAGAATAGTTATATGAGAATGGAGAATTGTAACTTTTTGTGTAAAGTTGGAGAATCGTAACTTTTTTTGTAAAGTTATGTGTGTTAATCCTACTATTTATTTAAAAAGGGATAGTAATATGTGTTAAGTACTAAATGTACTATGTGATATTTGAATAAATATGCGATTATATGAGAACTATGTGTTGAATTCTTATTGTGTTAGGAAATTGTATAGAGAAAGAGAATTAATATAAGATTTTTATTTAAATCAGATCATGTCGCCTAGAAGACAGAATATTAATCAAAGAGAAGAGCAGTCGGTGAATAATGAAAGAGGTTTAGCTAACCCGATGCAGGATTTCGTAGATATGATAGCCCAAGCTATGGGAGATAGAGCTCCAGCAGCAAGAGGAAGAGCGAGAAATCAGCCAGCCGATAGATTGGCTAACTTCAAAGACTTTAAAGCGGTAGGACTGTCTGAATTCAAAGGAACAACAGATCCGATTGAAACCCAAACTTGGGTAAAAGAAATGAAGAAAGCATTCATTATTGCGTGAGTGGCAGAAGAGCAGAAGATGACTTTTGCAACATACTTGATGAAGGGGGAAGCCAATTACTGGTGGCAGACTAATCAAGTGAGAGCTGGTACAACGGTGGTGACTTGGAGAAGATTCAAGGAGTTGTTCTTTGAGAACTACTTTTCGTTAAGTATGCAAGCTCGAATGGAAGTCAAGTTTCTAGAACTAAAGCAGGAGAATATGTTTGTTTTTGAATACGCTGCTAAATTCAAAGAATTAGCAAGATTTGCACCTTATCAGGTGGACACGGAATTACGGAAAACGAGAAGGTTTGAGAATGAATTGAAGCAGGGAATATACAACAAAGTAGTCGTATTGCAGATTAGCACGTTCGCAGCTTTGTTGGAGAAAGCGTTAATTACTAAAGGAGGGAGCGAAGCTGCAGCTCGATTTCATTAAGAGAAAAAGAAGAAGACAAGTGATGGAGGAAGCAGTGGTGGTAGTAATCCGAACAAGAGAAAGTGGAGTGAGAATACCCAATCGGGTAATAAGACAGAAGGAAATAAGCAAGGGAGGGAGCCATGTGCAACTTGTGGGAATAATCATGTAGGAGTTTGTCTGCAGAAGAAAGGAGTTTGTTACAACAGTGGGCAAGATGGAGACATGTGACCCAATTGTCCTAATCCGAAGAAGATACAAAGTTGCTTTGCGTGCGGATCGACTGATCATATGGTTCAGAATTGTCTAAAGAGGAATGGGGAGAAGGAAAGTGTCAACAAGGGACCCGGTGGTGGAACCTTGGTGATTCGAGGACCTGCACAGCCAGGAAGACCAGTGGCCCATACAATATTCAACATGATGGCGCAAGATGCAGTGGCTGTTCAGGAGGCGGCAACAGGTAACGATTTTGTTTAAAATTTTAATTACACGAGTAATCATGGTTAGATATTGCTATGAATTGTTTCCTTTTATAGATTCAAGTCACAAGTCAGAATTTGAGATATAAATTAGTATTGTGTTGATAAAAATGAATTCATGATACAACTTTAAAAGATTGTAGAGAATAAAAAAAGCGGTGATTCCGAGGACGGAATCCTTTTAAGGAGGGGTGAATGTAATAATCCGATTTTTTTGAACAAATTTTTTTCTAATTTATTTAATATTAATATTGACTGTTAATATTGTACTGTGTATCTGTGATACTAGTCTCAAGAAGTAGTTAATTTATGTATTGACTGATAAATAAGAGTAGAGTTGTGCATAACAGCTTTAGAAACCCTAACCCTAATTCTGGATAAGAATTCGATAGAAAATACAATTAAATTATTATATTGATAAGTACGCATTTGTACTGTATAGAAATTTTGATCATTGATTGATCTGATAAGATTTAAAATTTATAAACCCTAATAAGGGATTAGAAACCATAATCTCAGATTTAGGAAACCTAATGCCCAGTTAGGAACCCTAATCGAAAGCTGGGAAACCCTAATTTCATATTCGAGAATGTTAAACCCTAATTAGGAAACCCTAATCCTAATTAGCAAGCTTAATGTGATTATTAAACTTTGTTTTGATTACTAAACTTAATATAATTAGGAAACCCTAATTATAGTTTTAGAAATCTTAAATTTTCTATTTAAAACCCTAAATTAGAAAATTCTAGCAAATTGAAATTTTAAAACCTAAGGGTTAGAACATTAGAGTTAAACCCTATGGGTTTGGCAATTTCCCTATATGCCATTAAAATTATATTGCAAATGTCCAAAATACCCTTTTTGTATTACTTTAATTTGTAACTTGCAAATCTTGCCAACACCTTTAGTGGTTCACCAACTCTTGACTTTGTACAACTTAAAAATCCATCAAATCAGTTTATTTCAGCAGCTATGCACTACCAAAAAAATGGGGCTTCAGCAACAACCGATTTTCGTTGCTAAAGGTGCCAAATTTTGTTGCTAAAGGGTTTTGGCACCGACTTTACTGTCGTTGCGTCTTTCGTTGCGCAATGAGCGTTCCTAATTGTTCCGCAACGAACGTATTTTTTTCGTTGCCAAAACTAATACATTTTGTAACGAAATTTGGCTTTCGTACAGAGACATCGATCCTTTAGCAACAAAATGTATTGTTGCAGAATAATTAAAATTTCGTTACTAAAAACCCATTTCGTTGCAAAATCCTTTCAATTGGCAACGAAATGAACTCTTTTTTTTTTTGCAACAACAATGCATTTTCGTTGCAATTGACACCATTTTGCAACAACATTTTTCGTTGCATTAAATTATGAAAATTGTTGCCTAAGATTGCTTTCGTTGCAAAATGTAAACTTTTTAGCAACGATTTTCATTACTGATTATATTATTTGGCAACGACATTATGATGAATCAGTAACGAAAATGTTTGTTGCTAGTTATTTTTCAATAGCAACGAAAGTCGTCGATTAGCAACAACATTATATGTTGCAGTTTCTTTATATGTGCAACGAAAGTTGATATGATTTGCAACGATAAAAAATGTTGTCTTTTATTTTATTATTAGCAACAATATCCTCTTCGTTGTTATTAGGTTAATTTTTCTTTACCAAATATTATATTTTTAATGCCATTAGCAAAGAAAATTTGTTGCTAAACTAAATTTATAAAAAATTATTGCTATATTAAAACTTGTTCAATGCTTTGGTAACGAATTATATTGTTGTCAAATCAAAATTTGACATTCTTTTTGTGTACCTGGCTAGCTCAATGTCCCTATAGCAAATAATGGCAAAAATACAAAAGAAAAAAACTAAAATATTATTAACTTAATAAAATCATCCATTACATAATCATTCATTATCTTTACAATTAACTATCTAAAACTATCACAGTTCTTCAATCAAAGTATATATCTACATATATAGAGAGAGTACACTTCATAATTTCGTCCCTTGTCTTCCGTAAACGTAGCATAAAAATTTGATACCTAGTATTATAAGACAGGTCGTAGAAGCAGTCTTCCTGCACATTTAAAAATAATAGCAAGTCAGAAAAATGAAGCAAATAGGTCACCAGAGGCATTTAGAACCAAAATCAATACACAAAGACAACAATGTTGTGTTATTTTCTTACTAATCAAGTGACATGGAAGAAGGTAATACCCTTTTTATTGACTACAAAATTAATATCTAAATCAAATATCCTGAAGAAGACAAGCATGTGCTTCGTGAACCTCCTCTAGCTGGTGAGTATACATTGACACACAGATCAAGATAATAATTGGTGATCATAAATAATGCTACAAGTGAACAGACATTTTACAGGCTTATACTGATGACAGTACAACTTGATAAATATGTTCGTGCGTGTAACGAAATTCAGAAACATACTTGATGATTCTGCTGGAAAGGAAATTATTGATTGCGATAACTGCTTTTCCTGCTTAATTGCTTGATGTTTCTGGAACGAGTCTGATGTTTGGTGCCTTAGCAGCATGTCTTGTTGTAATATATTTGGTTGTTGTTGCTTTAATTGTCGTTGTGAATCCTGCTGTGGCTCTTTTGCTCAATTCACCTTCTCTAAAACATATATTGTGAAACTTCACCAAATTAAACTATGAAACACATATAACAGTCAAAAAAGTGAGATTTACAAAGCATATGCTAGTCATATGGGAATGTTGGATAAACCATTCATCATTTTCAGAGAACCATCATATATGATAGTGAGGTCATATGGAAATCAATAGACAAGTCTATCAATTTATATATTTGAGTTATGACCAGGAAGAAGAGTATATGTATAGCAATGACCATAATATATATGTAGCAACACGCTCAGCAAAACATAAAACATACCCATATATTAGATAAATTGTAGATACTTACCGTCAACATCCATTCATCAGGAAATGAAGGTGGGAGTACAAAATTTCTAGGAGGTGCTGCATGAGCTGGGTTGTTGCCAGTCATCTGGGTGATGGCTTTAATTCCACCAGGAACATAATGCAAGAAATGGCATCCCTCACCAAATGGACACCCAGAAGTGCTGAAAACCATTCAAAAACATGTGAGATCAGTCACAAGTATGATACATTTAAAATGAAAAAGATGCAACAATTACATTATATGCAAGTTGTTTCTAGTAACAAATAACAGATAGATAACAAGGCCAGGATTATCATCATACCATCCTTAATTCCATTTAACATAATTTTAATCAGAATTCTGAGGGAAATGTACAGTTCCTATTTAACAACAGCATTCAAATACCAACATACCAACCACAGGATGTCTACAATGTTTCATGCTCTAAAATAACTCAACACAGACCATGTGTAGTACCAATAGTAAAGGATTTTAAGCTGATCTAGGCCAAGCTCAGACCAACAAGATGGACAGCCCTAGCCTCTTCAACTTCACATGTTAAAATATGACATAAAGAAGAAGCTCCCTGGTTCCAAAATAGTATTAACTGTTAAATGCTGATGTGGTGTTAAAGAATGTTTTTAGTTCATTCAAAGTTGAATGTACCAGGCTCAATTTAAATTCAAAACATTTAAGAAAATGTCTAGGTTAATTTTCACTAATTTAAAAATTTATACACCCATAAGTCAGACTAAAGTTAGCTTTAACTACCTCATTGGAAACAAACTAAAGGAGGTAGAGTTCCATTTGAAACTCTCTTGCGGTAAAATAGAAGTGAAAGAATAATATATAGACCAAATGAGCTACAGAGGTAACAAAGCAAGGGGATTGTATGAGACTCAACAACCAGTAAACAAGAGCAAAACATACATCAGCATAACATTCACCATATTGATATGAAGGAGCCCCCTAATACCCCAATGATGCACCAGTAATAGGGGGAAATAATAGATTGTTGGATAGCTTACCATGACCAGTAATGACGTACCAATAATATGGGAAATTTATCCTCTCAAGTGCCAAACAAATAATATTCAAAACGATAGGCTACCACAACCAATTTGCTCAAATTTAAGCTCTTCTTCATTTATTAAAATAAAAACAAATAATATACCAAACTAAATGACCATTAAACATTTGCACTTCGAACACCTGTTAAAAATAATAAAGTAACAAGTTTATAAAACTGTACCCTAAATTGTACTTACATGATTGATTTTTAAAATTTCCTTCTGTTACAGGAGACATCATAAGGTTACCCCCAACCACACTATGGTGCAACAGTATCTCACTGAATGTTTCAAGAACAGACTTGGGGTTCTGGCTCATCAAAGTCGGTCTTTAAAGTTTTCCATATATGACTTAAAATAAGCAAATCAGACAGTTATTAATACCACTAATGGTAAAAAGGGAACTTACTTTGAGCAAAGAAAAGAGAAGAGGTGGTGAACCAAAGGGCAGTGCTTATCTGGTTCTGCCAAGGGCCTTCAAATTTAGGACTTGAATGACGTTCCAACAGCCAACACCACTACACGAGCATAATTGCTTGACTGAGACTTTTTTTTATTATGGAGCAACATAGAACAGATAAAAACTTATTACATTAATTACTATTTATGATTTAGATTTATTTATGCAAGTGGAAGGAGCAATGGTTTATATGTGAATGTGTGAGTGTGTTTGTGTACAGACTACATTTACAAACTTCTTATACATGGTCTATATTTAAAAGATAAGTCTTATGGCAAGACTAACAGAACAGCAGGTAAACTAAAGTAAATGTGGATATGATGAGGGAAATCTGATGAGATTAACTTGTTTATGTTAACATATAATATTGGGGAACTTTAAATAGGATGTTAGTACCTTATGAGTAATTATTACAACTTTTTACACAAATATGAATAGGTTGATGAATCAGGATATAAGAAAGCATAACACACCTAGTAGATGCGTCATGCATGTAGCAAGGATGTAAGAATAACTGAGCTGTGGCCCACAGAGGTCAAATCTTGGTACTCTAAAAGTCACATTAAATTAAATCCTAAGAGACGAACAACCATGTGAGGGATGTAAATTTAACAAGAAGCATGCAATTTGATTGATCAAGGTGCCAAGTTACAAACTAATATTCTAATATATTCTCAATTACAAAGAAGAGCAATGGTTGTTGCATTTATTGGATGTGTAGAACCAATGGTTGCTGCGTTTACTGGATGGTTTGGGCCACTGCTACCATCTAAGAGTGGCTTGTAAGCTCGATTGAGAACTTGGAATAGAAACATTAGGATTCCAACAAGAATCCTGTTATTTTCATTTGTTGATGACATATTATAATTAGAATGACAAGCTTAATAAAGATTAAAAGAATAATCTAAAAGTAGTTGTTAACATAACTCAAGATTATAGATGCCTGATAAATAATTAGGTATCAATCATTAAGTTGTAATAATGGCATGATAGTTTCATCAACACATGTTAAATTTTTGTCATTTGGATTAGTTACCTTTTTCTTTGATACAAATTAAATTAGTTCAGGAATTCCATCAAACAGGTTGCATGCATTTATAAAAACTTGGAAAAATCTAATAATTATCAAATAGAAATCAAAATGAACAAGCATCACACATCTATATATAAAAATAGAAAATCAAACATCATAATCCTTTTGCATAATAAAATCATCAAAAGGTACATTAAAGAGATTTACATATCTAAGATGTTGAATGAATGTAATTGGTTTGATATTGCAATTAGTAAAGACAATATAAAGTGGAATAAGATGAGTATCATGACACACATATATACATATATATTGAGAGAGAGAAAAGGAAAAATAGAACCAATTTTGCTAGAGTGATGAAGGCTTTTCCCCAATTTAATTGAAGACGGCTTAAGAGTTTGTTTGTGAATTCAGTTTTTTATAAAAAAAAATAGCCAACACATATCATGAATTTAAGAATTTAATATATGATTAAGATAATTCACAAATATATATATATATATATATATGAGTGTGTATAATGTATACATATAGCTATATATATACAGAAACACATGCAATCTGATTACCTAAAAGAAGCCCGAGATCTTCTTCTTATTGCCTGTAGTCAGAAACTGTGATCTGCTATTTATTCTCTCTTCTTATCCTCATCGAATCTGTACAGTCCAAAGTGAAAAAACCCTCAATCGTAGAACTAGGGCAAGAGAGGAAGATCGTGAACAAATCAGGTTTTCAAAAAGGAATTAGGGCTGATTGGAGATAGAAATTAGAAGTAGAAGATACAGAATTAGTGATACATAATTTCAAAATTAGTGAAATTACAAGTAGAAGATGCAAAATTACTAGAGAGGAGAAAGAACAGATTAGGTCGTACAAAAAGGAAAATCGTTTGCAGAGTGGGGGGAACTAAAAAGGTCTGGAGGGAAGCTAAATTTTTTTGGGTGAAATCAGATAAATTAATTCAACCGCGCGATAACCCGTATATTTTAATTTCAAATTTAACTTCCGCATTTTTATTTTTTGATCCGTGTTTTTTACATAAATAACATTTTTTTAAAAAAATATTATCTATTTAAAATTAAAAATTGTCATTATAAATACATAACGCTTTTTCATATTTACCTATAATATTTTGTTAAAAGCCATTGTAAAAAAAACACCACGACGTTTTTTATAAAAACGTCATTGTTTAAGTATTGTCTTTTTATGATTTTGTACTAGTGTAAGTAGGGGTGCCCAACTTGTCAATTTATGTAAGAAAAGAAAAGAACTAAAAAGGGTCCTAGTAGTTGTAGATGAATAAGAACATTAACTACGTACACCAGTTCAATCTTCAATACAAATACAGTAAGTTTTAACAGAAGGTACAGAAGGAGAAGAAACAGTAAATTCTTCCCCGATGAAAATTACTAGTTGAAATCGCAGTATACCTGGATTGGAGAAATACCAGAGAATGAAGAAGAAGAGCAACACAATCAGAGGAATCATGTAAATCCACTTCTTCCCCGATGATTTTGGGCGTAAATTCTGTATGTTTTGATCGATTT